>CM053035.1:21537298-21637298 GCA_028564925.1 Lithobates sylvaticus | reverse complement strand
AAAAAAAAAAATTTTAAAAATTTTTTTTAAAACCCAAAAAAAATTAAAAAAAAATTTTTTTTCCCCCCCAAAGGGGGAAAACCCCAAAAATTTTTTTTAAAACCCGGGGTTTTTTTTAATTTTTTTTTTTTTAAAAAGGGAAAGGGGGGAAAACCCCAAAAAAAAAAAAAAAAAAAAAAAAAAAATTTTAAAAAACCAAAAAAAAACCCCCCTTGGGTTTTAAAAAAAGGAAACCCCCCAAAAAAAAAAAATTTTTTTTTTGGGGTTTTTTTTTTTTTTAAAAAAAATAGAAACCCCCGAATTTTTTAAATTTTTAAATTTTTTTTAAAAAAAATTTTTTTTTTTTAAAAACCCTTTTTTTTCCCCTTTTTTTGGGGGGGAAAAAAAAAAAGGGGGGGGAAAAAAAAAAATTTTTTTTTTCCCCAAAAAAAAAAAAATTTTTTTTTAAAAAACCCCCCAAAATTTTTTTGGAAAAAAAAAAAAAGGGGGGGTAAAACCCCCAAAAAAAAAGGGAAAAAAAAAAAATTTTTTTGGGGGGAAAAAACCCAAAAATTTTTAAAAAAGGGGGGGGTTTTTTTTTAAAAGGGGGTTTAAAAATTTTTTGGAAAAAAACAGGAAAAACCCTTTTTTTGGGGCCCCTTTTTTTTTTTAAAACCCCCCCTTTTTTTTTTTTGGGGGGGGGCCCCCCCCAAAAAACCCCCAAATTTGGGGGCCCCCGGGGGGCCCCCCTTTTTAAAAAAAATTTTTTTAATTTGGGGCCCTTTTGGGGGCCCTTTTTTTTTTTTTTTTTAAAGGATTTTAAAAAGGGAAAAAGGGGGGTTTTTTTAAAAAAAAGGAAAAAATTTTTAAAAATTTTAAAAAAAAATTTAAAGGGGCCCCAGGGGGCCCCCGGGTTAAAAAAAATTTTGGGCCCCCCCTTTTCTTTTTAAGGGGGGCCCCCCCCCCCCGGAAAATTTTTTTTCCCCCAAAATTTTGGGTTTTTTTGGGGAAAAAAAACCCCCCCTTAATTTTTAAAAAAGGAAAAACCCCCCGGGGTTTTAAAAAACCCTTTTTTTTTTTTTCCCGATTTTAAAAAATTTTTTTTTTTTTTTTGGGTTTTTTTTTTTGGGTTTTTGGGGGGGGGGGGGAAAAAAAATTTTTTTTTTTAAAAAAAAAAGGGGGTTTTTAAAAATTTTTAAAAAAAAAGGGGGTTTTTAAAAAATTTTTTTAAAAGGGGGGGGGGGGGGGGGGGGGTTTTGGGGGTTTTTTCCCCCCGGGGGGGCCCTTTTTTTTTTTTAAAAAAAAATTTTTTTTTTGGGGGGGGGGGGAAATTTTCCCCAAAAAATTTTTTTTTTTTGGTTTTTTTTTTTTTGGGGGGGGGGGAAAAAATTTTTTTTTAAAAAGGGGGGGGGGGTTTTTTTAAAAGGGGGGAAAAAAAATTTTTTAAAAGGGGTTGGGGAATTAAAAAAAAAATAAATTTTCCGGGGAAAAACCAAAAAAAAATTTTTTTTTTTTTTTGGGGAAAGGGGGGGGTTGGGGGGGGGGGGGGGGGGGGGGGGGGGGGGGAAAGGGGGGGGGGGGTTTTTTTTTGGGGTTTGGGGGGGGGGGGAAGGGGGGGGGGGGCCGGGGGGGAGGGGGGGGGGGGGGGGGACCCGGGGGGGGGGGGGGGGTTGGGGGGGGGGGGGAAAAAGGGGGGGGGGGGGGGGGAATGGGGGGGGGGGGGGGGGGGGGGGGGGGGTTTTTGGGGGGGGGAAAAAAAGGGGGGGGGGGGGGGGGGGGGGGGGGGGGGGGGGGCCGGGGGGGGAACCCGGGGGGGGGGGTTATTTTTTTTTGGGGGGGGGGGGGGGGGGGGAAGGGGGGGGGGGTTTTGGGGGGGGGAAAAATTAAAAAGGGGGGGGGGGGGGGGGGGGGGGGGGTTTTGGGGGTTTAAAAAAAATTTGGGGGGAGGGGGGGGGAAAGGGGGGGGGGGGGGGAAGGGAAAAAAAATTTTTTCAAAAATTTTTTGGGGGGGGGGGGGGGGGAAAAAAAGGGGGGGGGGAAGGGAAAAAAAAGGGCCGGGGGGGGGGGGGTTTTTGGGGGGGGTGGGTTTAAAAAGGGGGGGGAAAAAGGGGGGGGGAAACCCGGGGGGTTTTTGGGGGGGGGGTTTTTTTTTGGGGGTTTGGGGGGGGGGGGGGGGGGGGAAAAGGGGGGGGGGGGGGGGCCCGGGGGGCCCCTTTTTTGGGAAGGGGGGGGGGGGGGGGGGGGGGGAAGGGGGGGGGGGGGCTTTTTGGGGGGGGGGGGGAAAAGGGGGGGGGGGGGGCGGGGGGGGGTTTTTGGGGGGGGGAAAAGGGGGGGGGGGGGGGGGAAGGGGGGGGGGGGGGGGGGGGGGGGTTGGGGGCCCCCCGGGGGGGGGGGGGGGGTTTTTTGGGGGGGGGGGGGGGGGGGGGTTTTGGGGGGGGGGGGGGGGGGGGGGGGGCCGGGGGGGGTTTGGGGGGGGGAAAAAGGGGGGGGGGGGGGGGCCCCCCGGGGGGGGGGGGGGGGGGAAAGGGGGGGGAAAAGGGGGGGGGGGGGGGGGGGGGAGGGGGGGGGGGCCGGGGGGGGAAAAGGGGTTTTTGGGGGGGGGGGGGAAAGGGGGGGGGGGGGGTGGGGGGGGGGGGGGGGGGGGGGGAAAAAGGGGGGGGGGGGGTTTTTGGGGGGGGGGGGGGGTTTTTTAAAGTTTCCTTTTTTTTTTTTTTTTTTTTTTTTTTTTTTTTTTTTTTTTTTTTTTTTTTTTTTTTTTTTTTTTTTTTTAATTTTTTTTTTTTTTTTTTTTTTTTTTTTTTTTTTTTTTTTTTTTTTTTTTTTTTTTTTTTTTTTTATTTTTTGTTTCCCCTTTTTTGGGGGGGGTTTAAAAAATCCTTTGGGGGCCTTTTTTTTTGGGGGGGGGTTTAATTAAAATTTTTTTTTTAAAAAAAATTTTAAAACTTTGGGGGAAAAAAACACCCTTTTTTTTTTTTTTTTGGGGGGGTTTTTTTAAAAAAAAATTTTCCCCCGGGGAAAAATTTTTAAAATTTTTTTTTTTTTTAAAAAATTTTTTTTTTTTTTTTTTAAAATTTTTTTTTTAAATTTTTTTTTTTAAAAAAACCCCCTTTTTAAAAATTTTTTTTTTCTTATGGTTTTTTTGGGGAAAAATTTTTTTAAAAAAAAAAAAAAAAAAACCCTTTTTTGGGGGCCGGGAAAAATTTTGGGGGGGGAAAAGGGGTTTTTTTTTAATTTTTTAAAAAAAAGGGGGGGGGGAAATTTTGGGAAAATTTTTTTTTTTGGGGAAAATTTTTTTTTTTCCTGGTTTAAAAAATTTTAAAAATTTTTTTAAAAAAAAAAAAAAATTTTAAAAAAACCCCCCGGGAAAAAAAAGGGGGGTTTTTTGGGCCCCCCTTTTTTTTTTAAAAACCCCCCCCCAAAAAAAATTTTTTTTGGGGCCCTTTAAAAAATTGCATGCTCGGATAAAGGGTCTGGTATGGATATTTGGGGGGAACCCCACGCCATTTTTTTAAAATTTGACCTGGGGTTCCCCCTTAATATCCATACCAGACCTGAAGGGCCTGGTAATTGAATTTTGGGGGAACCCCACGCATATTTTATTTTTTTATCAATGACTTTCAATGACTGTTCTCTGTATTACGGGAACCGACAATCCATTATAGCTGCGAGTGATTTTAAATGACTTTTTCCTGCAAAAATGACACTTTGTGCAGGGACAGTTCTAAGCATGGGAAACATGCGCCCCCTTTACAGGCATACTATACACACCCCCAGGTACGAAATTGAAAAGGAATATTACACTTTTATTGTTTCACTTTAAGCATTATTAAAATCACTGCTCCCGAAAAACACCCCAACTTGTTCGCTGTTTGGTAAACAGGCAATGTTCGAGTCGAACATGAGTTCGACTCGAACTCGAAGCTCATCCCTATTCTTAAACACTAAGGGGAAGGTGTGACGGAACCGTCCAGCACCCAACTTTGGTCCTTCTGCCTGTATATAGCTTCCTCCAGTCTGGAACCAGGAACCAGATATTATAGCTGCATATTGCAACCAAGATACTAGACAAGACTAGCTCAGATGCAAAACTGGAACTCTTTACTGAACATAATTTATATTACACAAGGTCAGATGAGCCTGATCACATTATCATATGCAAAGGAACTTGTATCCAGAAATACAATTAACATGAGCTAATTAACTAGTCACTTAAACCAGCCTAGGTCACTCAATACTCATCCAGACAATGTTGTGATTAATCAGACAGACAGAAACAATAGGTGTCCCAATTAACAATGGGAGAGACATGCTTAGCAGAAAACAAATAACACCTCGATAAACAGACAATAGCAGGAGACCACCAGCTGGCTTGCTGATTATAATAACTTTTGCTACGAGTCTCACAGTCTGAAGCTGACATTGGTGGTTTGGGCCTAGAGACTCCAAGTGTATATGGGTCCTCTAGTTCCCAGAGTCTGTGCGTTTTGGGGAGACATGGAATTGAATCTAAAATTAACATTACTCCAAGGGTCCCTCAGGCACACACCTCCCAAAGAGTAGAATTTCATTATAAGTCAGGGCCCATAGTCAGTAGGCAAGAGGCTAGCCTGCAGTCCCCTCCAAAAGCCACTGTCCCAGGTGAGTCTGTCACAGAATGCCTGTGTCCCCATTGAGGAAATGTTTCCCCCACTTCCTGTAGGAGCAGAAAATGATGGAGAATCTCTCCAGTGAGGACAAAACCCCTTTTTTTCATAAAATTTTTATTGGCAATTTTTTCTTCACAAAAATTGGGGAAGGGTTAGCACCCCTGTCAGTTTACCCAATTCTGCCCAATTTCTTGCCCTTCTGTCCCACGGACAGGGGGGAAAAAAAAGCTACATTTCCCCCCAATAGGGTCTGTTGGAAGGCAACATGTTTTATTTCATAATACAAGATGTGTTTGAATATGAAATCTGGATACACACCGAGCTTCATCACTCTTGGGGGCCGACTGGAATTTAACAGGTTGCCCATCAAGGGTTTGTATCATATAGAGGAGTGCAATAAAAAAAAAAGCTGCAATGAAACCATTCACATTTTCAAATGTAGTTATTAATACATTTTCCCTCTTGTCTGACAGACCCGGTGGTGAATGTTACAGTGACACAGTCACCCCAGAAGGTGAATGAGAGTGCGGCTTTGGTAAATTTAAGCTGTAGCGCCTCTAGTGGCTATACAGAAATGGTGACATGGATGAAGGATGGGCAATCTGTGATCAGCAAGAATGCCTACAGTCTGTTTAATGGGAATTGGACTCTCCAGATAACGCGACCCAACAGGACGTTGAATGGACTCTATATCTGCAACGTATCCAACGCAGCCTACAGGGGTTCTGGGTCTCTAGGTCTCACCGTCTCTTGTAAGTAATAGTAAAACACAGTTCAATCAGCCATGGACATGTCAGAGTTTTACAGGTGCTGACCCAAGGCTGCCATTAGACACGAGATAGAAGTCTTCTAGCTCAAATGAAGTCTCACACTATTTAAAATCTGTATATAGTCTATCTCCAGCATGTTGTGCTTTGTGACTGATATTTGTTGGTCTTAAAATAACTTTTTGTCTCTGAAAATTCTGCTTCCTGTCCTCACACTCCCTCAGGCACACACCTCCCAAACCTCCCAAACCTCCCAAAGAGTAGAATTTCCTTTTAAGTCAGGACCCATAGTCAGTAGGCAAGAGGCTAGCCTGCAGTCCCCTACAAAAGCCTCTGTCCCAGGTGAGTCTGTCACAGAATGCCTGTGTCCCCATTGGGGAAATTTTTCCCCCACTTCCTGTAGGAGCAGAAAATGATGGAGAATCTCTCCAGTGAGGACAAAACCCCTTTTTTTCAGTAAAATTTTTATTAGCAATTTTTTCTTCACAAAAATTGGGGAAGGGTTAGCACCCCTGTCAGTTTACATCCCAAACTGCCCAATTTCTTGCCCTTCTGTCCCAGGGACAAGGGGAAAAAAAAGCTACATTTCCCCCCAATAGGGTCTGTTGGAAGGCAACATGTTTTATTTCATAATACAAGATGTGTTTGAATATGAAATCTGAATACACCGAGCTTCATCACTCTTGGGGGCCGACTGGAATGTAACAGGTTGCCCATCAGGGGTTTGTATCATATAGAGGAGTGCAATAAATAAAAAAGCTGCAATGAAACCATTAACATTTTCAAATGTAGTTATTAATACATTTTCCCTCTTGTCTGACAGACCCGGTGGTGAATGTTACAGTGACACAGTCACCCCAGAAGGTGAATGAGGGTGTGGCTTTGGTAAATTTAAGCTGTAGCGCCTCTAGTGGCTATACAGAAATGGTGACATGGATGAAGGATGGGCAATCTGTGATCAGCAAGAATGCCTACAGTCTGTTAGATGGGAATTGGACTCTCCAGATAACGCGACCCAACAGGACGTTCAATGGACTCTATATCTGCAACGTATCCAATGCAGCCTACTGGGGTTCTGGGTCTCTAGATCTCACGGTCTCTTGTAAGTAATAGTAAAACACAGTTCAATCAGCCATGGACATGTCAGAGTTTTACAGGTGCTGACCTGAGGCTGCCATTAGACACAAGATAGAAGTCTTCTAGTTCAAATGAAGTCTCACACTATTTAACATCTGTATAGTCTTCTATCTCCGGCATGTTGTGCTTTGCGACTGATATTTACTGGTCTTAAAAGACCTTCTTGTCTCTGAAAATGCTGCTTCCTGTCCTCACACTCCGGCGCTCTACTAGCAGAGCTGAGTAACAGCCACACCCCTCAGCACAAGCTTACCCAAACAGGCTTGTACAGGAAAGAAGGGGAGGGGCTTGTCTGACCTATTCTGTTACTGATTACCGAGTGCACCGGGTCTAACTCTGCTGGCTTTTCACAATTTTTTCTAAATTTTTAATAGAGCAAGGAAGGACCAGCAATTCCGTCAGATCTATATGGTATTTACTTCTGTCAGGATCCCTATTAGGGGGATTTTCCCTCACTTCCTGTAAGATCACCAGGACAGTAAATGAAGGGAAACACACCCAGCAGAGACAGACAAAACCTATTAGAGGTTCTAACCCCTAACCACTCTACAAAAAACTAAAAAGAAAACAAATGGCTGCAGTTCAATATAAAAAATAAAAAAAATGGATGCATATAAAGGATGCATTTAAAGACAAAATGGAATACCAATGAGCCTAGTGATGGTGCATGTAAAAAAAATTCTGTGCGCATGGGGCAGAATTTTTATTTTTATTAGTCCATTTCCTGTGGTTTTCCATAATTTAAAGCAATACCACATTTGGCCACTAGATAGCACAATGTATCGTAGGAAATTCCTATGATACTTTGTACCATCAAATGGCCAAATGTGGTATTTTCGATTTTAAATTAATGAAAAACATTTCAATAGCACAGGAAATAGCCCAATAACATTTTCGGCACAGAATAAATGTAAATGTGATGTGACCTTTAAAAAAAAAAAAAAAAAATACACCTCCAAGTGGTTGTTTTTTCAAGTCGAACATCTACAAACCCTGACATATTTCTAAATGAAGTAAAAAAACTCAGTCATCCAAGTTACTTGAATAATCCTTTTCTCTTCCCTATTTAGATGCCACACTCCGTGCCACCATCACATATAGCATGATGATATTTACTCTACTGGGAGGAATTCTGCTTGCCCACTGGTGATTGTTTACCCTGGAAATAGCCTATGATGGCAGACAGGTAAGCAAATCTTGGTGTTGCAACCCTTAAAGGCTGAGATCACCCACAAGTAAAAACAACTTTGGGTTTAGGCTTGTTGTTGGGAGTCCCCTTTGGCTGCCTCTACTACCTCTTCATGACTACATAAGATCTTACAACTGAGTTGTTCGTTCTCTTTTTCTGATGGTTACAAAGCTGATGAAGGGTGGTTGGACATATTCTACCGCATTTTCTATGATATGGAGATCCTATAGTGGGAATTCTAAGCCCTGGTGATGGCTGAAACAGATAGGTGGAGCTGGAAGAACTCAGATCTCCGGTTTTAGAGATCCCATAACCACTTGATTGATTAATTTTTCATAATACATTAAAATTTGAATGTTTTAAATCTTGGTAATTTTATTTGATTTCCTAGTACATTATTTTATTGAATTATACAGCACCAACCAATTCTATTGAATGGAGCACACAGACCATTCATCTCAGTGTCCACCCTAGAGAAGCTTACATCTCATATCCATTAACAATACATAGGGGTCGATTTACTAAAACTGGACAGTGCAAAATATGGTGCAGCTGTGCATGGTATCCAATCAGCTTTCAGCTTGCTCAGTTAAGCTTTGACAAACAAACAAAAAAAACAAACCTGGAAGCTGATTGGTTTATATGCAGAGCTTCATGTGATTTTGCACTCTCCAGTTTTAGTAAATCAACCCCATAAACCAGGGGTCTCCAAACTTTCTAAAGAAAGGGCCACTTTACGGTCGTTCAGACCATAGGGAGGCCGGAATGTGGCCATTGGGAGTAGAAAATGTCCCAGTATGAGTGGGAGATATAGTGCCCCATGTTTAGTATTAGGGGAGAAGTGTCCCCTCATTTGTATCAGTGGAAGGATTATTGCCCCATTATTAGTATCAGTGGGAGGAATAATGCCCCATTGTTGGTGTCAGTGGAAAGTATAGTGCCCTATTATTGGTGTCAGTGGAAGGAATCGTGCCCCAAGGTCTGGATAAAGGCAAGCAAAGGGCTGCATATGGCCCCTGGGGCAACAGTTTGGGGACCACTGCCATAGACTGTTCATATTGTTCTCCACCCTTGATGATCTTGGATTTTATTTCTGTGTAACAGTACACAGGCAATACATATCAGTCTCCACCCTGAGGAGCTTGCTTTCTCATTTTCTTGTGATAGTACAGAGACTAGTCATATCAGTCTGCACCCCATAGGAGTTTGCATTTTTATTTCCTTGTAAAAGTACACAAACCATTCATATCAATCTCCATCCCTGAGGAGCTGTCATACTTGTTTCCTTGTGACAGTACATACACCATTCACATCAGTCTCCACCCCTGAGGAGCTTTCATACTTATTTCCATGTGACAGTACATAGACCATTCATATCAGTCTCCACCCCCTAGGAGCTTACATTCTCATTTCCTTGTGTAAATACAAACCATTCATATCAATCTCCATCCCTAAGGAGCTTTCATACTTATTCCCTTGTGACAGTACATAGACCATTCACATCAGGCCTCCACCCCTGAGGATCTTACACTTTTTAATTTTCCTGTGACAGTATGGAAACCATTTAAGTCAGTCAGGGGAGCATTCATTCTGTAACAATCATACATATAACACAATAACCTAAAGGTGTGTTTATGGGATTGAATTAAGAAGGAAATGAAAAAGAAAATATAGGACACAGCCAAACAATTTCTTTGGTGAATACAATTTATTTTTTTCTTAATTTATAGGTTTCTGGAAAAATCTTTTGTGCACTGAATAAACCAGAGAATAGGGCTCCTACCTGACAATGCTATCCTGATCGCCACCGCTTCCTTCCTGAGCCTCTATAAGCTACCAACTGCACATGCCTCTGTGTCCAACCCTTAAAGGATTAATTTACTTCCAGTCAGACCATTTACCCATCTCTAATCTACTCTGAATTCTAGCGGAGAGATCTTTGCAACAACTCAGTCCACCTGCCTCTGTGTGTGAATGTGGGTCTCATGAACCTCTGCCAGGCTTTGCTGCAATGTCGGTTCCCTTTGAGGTATCCTATTTATTTTTCCTCAGGACAGAAAGTGGTGGAAAAATACTAATGCCCCGTACACACGATCGGAAATTCAGACAGAAAAAGTCTGATCAGATTATGTTGTCGGAAAATCCGATCGTGTGTGGGCTCCATCTGACTGAATTTGAGAGCAGGATCTAAAATTTTCCGACACAAAATCCGATCGGACTTTTTCCGATCGGGTGTAGAAAATTCCGACGCACAAAGTGCCACGCATGCTCAGAAAAAATTTGGAGATGAAAGTTATTGGCTACTGGCCTCTACGTAGTCCCGTCGGACATTTTGTACGTCACCTTGTTCCGAACCATCGGATTGTCCGACAACTTTGTGCGACCGTGTGTATGCAAGACAAGTTTCGGATAAAATCCGTCAGAAAAAAAAAAATCTAATGGATTTTGTGGTCGGAATATGTGTACAGGGCATAAGTCTTAGGGCCCATGTGCACTTATGTGTTTGTGCCAGGTTTCATTTAATGAAGTTTCCAATGGCTTAAATAGAAAAAGGCATCTGTCGATAAATCAGATGGGTATGAATGGGCTGTTATAATTGTCACCAGAACAGGAGGTGGAGAGAGGAACACTTCCAATAAGGATGCCTGTACTGGAGAAAATTGAGAGAGTGGAGATATCCTCCTTTGGAGAGATTATTTCATACTTTCTGTTGTGTCTCCAGAAAGGGAGATCCTCCTTAAGGTCACAAGGACTGTAATAAATAACAGGCAGGGGTTTAAAATCCTTACCTGTTCTATTCACACCAAAAAAAAAACAAAAAAAAACACGTTTTGGCATGAAGTATACTTTAACCATGATACAACTATCACAGTGCAGAAAGAAGAGATTGCATGTCCGGGAAGAAACTAGAAAAAAATAGAAGATTAGTGCATCTGGAGTATGTGAGGGGATATAAAACAGCAATGGATTCATCTTGTCTGCATTGGACTGATCATTGAAGATGGTGACTGATAGACAAGAAAAATATGAACATAATTATTTTTTTTCCCCTTGCTGTAATTATTTGTCTATAAGTAAATAAAATATTTTTGCCCTTTGTAAATCGGAGTCGTCTTCTAATTAATAATGGGTGACTGTGCGGGAGAGAAATGTTAAGAGTCACAATGTGATGATTGCTAATGTGTGAAATTTCCCTCTACTCCCGGAAATGGAGACAAATTCCAGTTATGTATTCAGTAAAATCTAAAAAAAAAAAAATAAATGTAAAAATGAAAAAGGCCACTTTGTGGAGCATTTACATTTGTTATATCCATTTTTAGCAAACCATTTGGTAGTTTAGAAATTAATAAACGTTCACGTTTCAATTCCAATCTGCAGAAGCTGTAATCTTAATAAAATAAATTTGGCAAAAAGGAAATGTTGCTTCCATTCAATATATCATTCTGGAGGGAGACTTTACCCAAGAATCTCATTATACCACCAACCCTTGGTATAGAGACAGACATAGGGATAAGAGAGATGGGGATAAGAGAGATGGGGATAAGAGAGATGGGGATAAGAGAGATGGGGATAAGAGAGATGGGGATAAGAGAGATGGGGATAAGAGAGATGGGGATAAGAGAGATGGGGATAACAGAGATGGGGATAACAGAGATGGGGATAACAGAGATGGGGATAACAGAGATGGGGATAACAGAGATGGGGATAACAGAGATGGGGATAACAGAGATGGGGATAACAGAGATGGGGATAACAGAGCTAGATGGAGGTGATAGATACAGATGATGGAGATAAGGGCGATTGAGATGATAGAGACAGGTGATAGAGATGATAGAGACAGAAGTAGATATAGAAATAGAGATAGAATAGATATGTGGGATTTGTTTAGTTCTGAATTGAAATACAGAAGAAATTAGTTTTTTCGAGGTTCAGATGTATAAGAATTTCCAAAATCACTGTAGGTATGAATTTCAACAAATATGAAATAAGTTATGACAGGAATTATCCAAATTTGAATTCGAATTAGAAAATTAATTTGAATTCAAAATGGAACCGTTCCAATAAAGTTTGTAAATGGATAGAAAACTGGATAAAAGACAGAATTCGGAGAGTGGTGGTTAATAATTCTTACTCCGAATGGTCTAAGATTATCAGTGGTGTACACCAAGGTTCAGTGTTGGGATCCTTACTTTTTAATACCTTTATAAACAATATTGGGTCTGGGATTAAAAGTACCATTTCAGTGTTTGCAGAGGACACCAAGCTATGGAGTGGAATAACGTCCTCAATGCACTGTTTAATTCGGCAACTAAGTGACAAATGAGGTTTTATGTTGTTAAAGTAAAGTTATGCATTTGGGGGCTAAAAATATGCATCATACATACTAGGGGGAGTACAACTGGGAGAATCCGTAGTGGAGAAGGATCTGGGAGTTTTGGTAGATCATAAGCTCAATAATATCATGCAATGTCAAGCTGCGGTTTCCAAAGCGAGCAAAGTCCTTTCTTGTATTAAGAGAGGTATGGACTCCAGAGAGAGATATAATCCCCCCCCCCCCCCCCCCATACTAATCATTAGTAAGACCTCATCTGGAATATGCAGTTAAGTTTGGGGCACCAGTTCTCAAAAAGGATATCGGGGAACTGGAGAAAGTGCAGAGAAGGGCAACCAAACTGATAAGAGGAATGGAGGAGCTCAGCTATGAGGAAAGATTAGAGGAACTGAATTGATAAGAGGAGATTAAGGGGGGATATGATCAACATGTACAAATATTTAAGGGGTCCATATAGTAATCTTGTGTTGAGTTATTCACTTTAAGGTCATTACAGGAGGACAAGAGGCACCCTATGTCTGGACAGGGCTGGACTGGGACAAAAATTTGGCCCTGGACTTCATCCTGACCGGCCCACTTTAATTTTGCAAACACGCACAAAAACAAGTGAACAAATGAAGTGGGAGGGCTCTCTCATGCTGGCCGGACATGGCCAACCCTGATGGCCACCCAAGCCCCCCCCCCCCCCCCCCTTCACTGTCCATTAGCCGTTCTACTTTATTTCTATTATAAGCAGTACACAGTGGTGACTCTAGGACTGTTACTAAGTTAACCCCTATGGGTTCCCAGCTTTCATTCAGAACTAGTTTTGTTTAATGTTACAGAGCTTACCACTAAAACCGATCCTCACACTTTCCACTGATCCATTACCTTGTACATGGATTTCATCTGGTGTTGCTGATGTCCCCTCAGGCTCACTTGTCATATTTCCTGCTGCTTTCCCCATTGGTCAAAACTGTGCTGTAGTTCGGTAGCTAGAATGGGCATGCCTGAAGTCACCTCACTGGCATAGTGGCAGCTGCCTGCAGATCCCGAACAGCAACAGGTAGCAGGGAAACGAGCAGTGGGGACACAGGCATAGGAAGGTCTGCTCTCCCTCTGGGGTCCCTCAAGAAGAGGATCACACACAGCACTTCCTCTCTGAGAGCATGTCACCGGAGCAGAGAAGGAGGTGGGTGGAGCCAAGCACTCCACGCGGAGGAGGAGAAAGTTGAATCCTGCTCTGCTGTTTATGCTGGGCCCGTCTCAGCCTCGTTCTGTGTCTGTGTGCCTGACGTCACTGGTTGCTACACGCTAGGCGGGTAGCAACCAGTTTGGAAATCTAGCTTGAGAGACCCAATTTGTGCCTGTGTCAGCTACGTGGCGGCCGAAGGAAGATGCAGGGCCGCGGGCACCCACTACACAAAAGAAAAAGAAGGCATTTGTGTCACTGAAACCGGCCCACTGAGCCATCGGCCCACCGGGAAACTCCCGGTAGTCCCGATGGCCTGTACATGCCTGTGTCTGGAGGAAAAGAGATTTCATCTCCAAATACCGAAAGGTTTCTTGACAGTAAGAGCTGTGAAAATGTGGAATAGACTCCCTCCAGTGGTGATTCTGGCCAACTCAGTAGATTGCTTTAAAAAAGGCCTGGATTCTTTCCTAAATGTACATAATATAACTGGGTACTGACATTTATAGGTAAATTTGATCCAGGGAATATCGGATTGCCTCTCGGGGGATCAGAAATTAATCCTTCCCCTGCTCACTCAAGGATAGGGGTGTGTGTTAGGACTACATACCCCCCCTCTGCTCCATTACAAGGGGAGGTGTTTTGCAGTCCACGGAGATGGCGGTGAACAGTTCTTACAGATAACAGTTCAGTACAGTTTTTTGCACTTTTTTGGTCAGATATAATATGCTTTCAAATGGTATATTAAGCAGACCAAAAAAGAAGCAAATAAGAGACATATATTGTTGGAGTTTACATACACTTTAATAACCACTGGGCTTTTAAACTTTTTTTTTGCTATATAAAAAGGATATTTAAACAAAAAACAGTTTCCCTTACTTTCTGTTATGAAACCAGTGGGGTCACTGTCCGTGACTTACCACTCGCTCCAGGTTCGCCCAAATGATGCCAGTACCTTATTCTAAAAGGTCCTACACCAAGATGGCCACCAGAGATCTAGTGAGGTTGCAGCATCTAAATCACACAGCTGGTTCCTCTGAGATGCTATGGGAGCCCCTAGGTCAGGGGTCTCAAACTGGCAGCCCTCCAGCTGTTGCGAAAACTACAAGTACCATCATGCCTCTGCCTGTGAGAGTCGTGCTTGTAACTGTCAGCCATGCAATGCCTCATGGGACTTGTAGTTTCGCAACAGCTGAAGGGCCACCAGTTTGAGACCCCTGCCCTAGGTAGACAATTTCCCAAACAGATTTCTCCATCTGTAATAATAGCACAGTGCCACCTACAGGATGGAGGGGAAACCTGGACAGGAAATGAGGAATAAATCTGCCATTAGGGACACAGACAGAAATAACAATTGGACAGGGGTTCTAGTCTTCCCCTACTCTATTAAAAGTAAAGCATTTTTATTTCTGGCTGTGTTGCCTTTGTAGTAATCTGATAACTGTCCTTACACTTCTTCATTCTATCCAACACAGAGAAAAAAGAAGAAGGTTTTGGCTGGGCATACACCATTCTACATTCCCTCCAACCTTCATAGACCAGAAAGATAACTGGGTTATAGGTGGCAGAAGTTCCCCTGGGTTTTTGAACACTATAAATATTAAAAACACTTCCTTGTGCAGAAACAAATTCCCCCATACTGGTTTCAGCCACGTGATCCCATTTTTGTGTACATTGGTCATCTACAAAATAAAGCTTTTTACATTCTTGGAAATAACTTTTTAAATCAAGAGATAACATGCTACAAAAAATAAAATTTCATTCTCCCCTTTGTCGGCCGGACAAAGGACGTTCATGGTTCAAGTAGACTTAACCCAAGCAGATGACATTTTGTTTGCTAAAGCATTCAGAATCAAACTGCAAATAAAGAAAAAATATAATACCTGT
This sequence comes from Lithobates sylvaticus, assembly GCA_028564925.1. Classification (NCBI taxonomy): domain Eukaryota; kingdom Metazoa; phylum Chordata; class Amphibia; order Anura; family Ranidae; genus Lithobates; species Lithobates sylvaticus. Next base: position 21,622,189 of record CM053035.1, on the reverse strand, counting down.
CAACCCCCCCTCCCTTCTTCTTTAAATCAGAGTGCCGGACTGCACCCCCCTAAGTACAGACAATCAAGACCGGCCAGCACCCTCAGAGTGCCGGACTGCACCCCCATGAGTATACCACAGGTGCAGACAATCAAGACCAGCCAGCACCTCCGGAGTGCCAGACTGCACCCCCCTAAATATGCCACTGGTGCAGACAATCGAGAATGGCCAGCATCCCCCAGAGTGACGGGCTGCACCCCCTAAGTACGCCACTGATGCAGACAATGGACCTGACCACCAGAGGTACTGATAGAGCAGCCTCCAGGCAGCAGGGCAGGTCAGTAAAGAATAGAATGGTGGGATCTAAGCCTGATTTGAATGTACTCTACATGCTTCTGTCTCATGGCTCCTCCTCCCCAACACACAGACACTATGCCCAGAGCAGCTGCCCCTCCTCCCCCTGCTTGTAGTTTCCATTGAAAGTCTGTAGGACAGGGTGACAATTGTGAGACAGGGACAGAGCACTGTCACCTTAAAACAGGAAGTGTCTGAATGAGGACTCTCAGGGCAGGATGAATAGGTGTTTTAATGAAAAAGATTAAGGATTGAAAATCACTTTTTTGAAGTTACTGTAATTTATTTTAAAGCTTACATGAGATTTTAGTGTTTGTGTTTCCGTATGCTTTAGATGGGGGTTTTTCTAAAAGGTGGTACCTCTATCCCTTGAGTATGAGAATTAATTATTGGGGTACGGGGCTGGATCACTGCGCAATTTAAAAAAATACAGGATTAGAGTATGGTGATGTCACCTGCTCCTCCCAGGGAAGCATTGAAAGCTTGGGTAAAAGGGTATTTAGTCAATTCCAGTGATAGGATCACCAGATATCATTTTAACGAAGGCTGCATATAGACAGGTACAGTCTACTTTCTCCACTGCAGGTGACACTCTTCCTCTCCAGCTGCGGTACCGCTGGGGAAGTCGAGAGGAACACAGTTCCTATATGGTGTCCTGGGTCACTGGGGAAGCACCCAATGGGATGCTGCTGCCCACATGTACCTCCGGCAGTCATCTTGGGTCAGGCAGAGCCTATTTTAAGGCCTTGGGTCCCAGGCTTGGCATGCATTTTGTGAGTAGGCAGAGTAGGGATAGGAACCTGGTCTGTTATGGAGAGCAGTAGTGTTAGGGAAAGGTTCCTGACAAGGAGGGAAAGCGTAGGGTGGCATCTCTTCTGGAAACCTTCCTGACTGGGCCCTAGACAGCCAGGCCGCATTCTTTCCCCTCTCAACAGATGCAGTCAGTCCGGCTGGAATCTGCTTCTTTCACATGGCTGGAAACTGAGTGCAACTGGTTGGGTAGCATTTTCACTTTGTTGTGAACTTTTATTGCATTTCTTACAAGTCTTTCATTGCAGTTTGTAAAACATTGAAAATTCTTGAAATAACAGTAACATTATCATCTCCCTTACCCTTCCCCTTTCCTTCAACGTCTTCAGCAATTACAGGAAATACACATGATATTTTTTTACCTGCAAGATCACCCAAGAGTGATCAGTGTCTAAACTCCTGATCAGCTGCCACTCCAACCTCCACCTACCAGGGACATGGGCTATACCATCCTGACTGCTACCCTTCTACTTCTCATACAGTACGGTGAGTGATCTTCACCATCTACATACCCTAAATAATCTATACATTATAATAACACTTCCCAATCAGTGACAACGTTCCTTCTGTATACTGAAAGAAGTAGAGGTTTTTAGTAGAGACCTTTTAATCAGAAGGTGATCAGTAATGGAAGCCTCCATATTCCTCTACACTGTATGCAAAGCCAAAACTTTTCTATTTTATTTCATAGTTTTGAATGTTGTTTAGAAGAGGGTCAACCTACAATTGCAAATGGGCCAATAAGTTTTTTTAAAGGTGCTTCGTTAAGTTCCAAGAAAAAAAAAAGGGTGGGGGGAGGACTGTATCCAACATATATTATCCCCTGCTGAATTGGCGCTGAGCAAAACAAATGTCTCTTGTGATAGCCGTACCCATTGAGTTTTTGGTATGCATGTTTCAAGTGGATGTTGCCCATTCTATGTGTGGCCAGATGTAAAAGAACTTGTGTCAGTTGATTGAAAAGTTGACATTTGTTGAGCTGGGTCATGCCAACAGGGCCACCCAATGCTTGAATTAATTTAATGTATGGCAGGCTGAAATCGCATCAATTTGACCACTTTTAGACACCTCCCTCATACTGTATGGTTGCCCTTTAACCAAAAAGGTGGTTATCGTTGGGTTGGTGGACAATGGATGTGCTTTTTGTACCCTCCGTTAGCCCAACCACAGGTTATGCGGCTCATTTTGGAGAAAGGCATACTTTGGCATCTTCACCTTGGATGCCATTGAGCCTTGTCCATGCAGTATCTGGGCCCATGTGATAACGATCATCTGGCATTTGGTGACCAATTATTGTCTTCCAACAGGCAAAGAAGGGGCAGCAGTGACCATTAATAGTTACTCCAATGGCAATGTAAAAAGCGGGAACGATATTAGCCTGGACATCTCATACACCCCCGAAGGATTAAATCCAACAGTCGACTGGGCTATAAATGGTACGATAGTGGCCCAGTTGGACAATAATGTTTCTATGGTGGTCCGGAACTACACCAGCAGACTGTACATCATCGGGAAGGGATCATTGCTTCTATTAAACTCTACAAAAAAGGACACAGGGAATTACACTGTCACCATCACTGCAATTGGGTATATGCCGGCCACGCGGAATTTCGAAGTGACAATCTATGGTAAGTGGTCTATGGTATTACCTAGTTCAGAAATGTGCTGGCCTTAGCAAGGCAAAGTTTAATTTTCTGTAGCAGAATTCATCTTGTGATGTTCTGAACTTCAGTAAACTTAATTCTGAAGGTTCTTTGCTTTACCTTAAAGTAACTCCACTTTTGAGAGAAAAAAAAAAAAAAAAAACACTCCTTTTTGGGTGATCTATGTCCATTGCAGGAGTTCTAACAAACTTTGTTAAACCTTTTGTTAATCTGTATAAATATTGGCTTGTTTCTCTGTGTCCATGTGCGTAAATGTGAACTAGAGTGACCATATATTTATCAATCAGCTGCCGCACTTGCAGGGCTCTAATGAGAAAAGTGGCAGGGTATGCATCCCCTTAGATGGTATTTCCCTTTGAGAGTATCTCACCAAAAATGACATTTGTATTGCAGAGGATGCTCAAAACCTGACTGACATCTTAGTGCAGACTTCTGGGAAAATTTGTGAGCCAATCATGCAAGTAGGAAATTGCAAATAATCCACTTTTAATATATTTTGGAAAAATACACCCCCCCCCCAAAATTAAAAAAATCTCAAGCACCAACATTTCACACTAACCCCGTAAGCATAAATTCCCTTTGCAAGCCAAAATTCTCCCCAAAACAAAAATCCCCCTCCTAGCACAAATCCTCTACTACTCAAATTTACCCTCTGAGCATAAATCCTCTGTCACCAAAACCCCCACCCCAACCCCCCCCCCCCCCTCCCAGCACAACCCCCCCCCCCCCAATCATCACTACTAGCACCAATTCTCCCCCTAAATCTCCCATCCTAACAGAAATCCATCCTCCTAGTAAAAGTGGAACGGATAATTTTTAATAACAGTAATTCACATCTAGTGCCCATGGGTGTCTGAAAGGGGGGGGGGTGGCCCCCCCGAGCAAGGTGTTCGCACAGTGTTGCCAACTGTAAATTTCAATACATTTTTGAGCTGCCCGTGAAAAATATGGCTGCGGGCGCATGTGCAGTTCCAAAGCCTACCGGGCTCGGGCAAGCTCGTACACTTTTGCATGAGCGGTGGAGTTAATGTAATGGTGCCGCCTGGCGCCATTTTTGAATGGACAGCAGTTGGCACCCGGCTGCCTCTGAGTCAGCATTATATCAGCGGACATGCCTCACGACCCAGAGACCAGACTCCGGCTGGAGCCTGTGGGAACTTCCACCACCACCATGCCACTGTAAGCATGGCCACATGGAGACCGGACCCTTGCACCATCCATGATAGATGGTGCAGGGGTCCGGTCTCCAGGACTCAGTGTGGCTGTGCTCACAGTGAATTAGTGGAACATCCTCTCCAGCAGCCATGGAATTATTCATCCATCCAGTCCTGCGATTCCCCCTGCGTGGGTGACCAGTGGCTTTGTAATTTTCATGTGCACCAAAAAAAAATATTGAACAAGAAATCAGTATAAATGCATCGAAAATCACATCATTGTACATTCATGTGGGTTGATGTGCATAAATTGCACACCAAAGCCTATTAACATGTGTCAACGTGTGTTGACCTACTGTTTGGTGTATATTAGAACATGTGTTGACATGGGACATGTGTGACATTTTGAAAGGCAAGATACCTTGGGGTGCCCAATTTAGAAGGGGCTCCCATCAACCCTTCTGGATTGGCAGGGAACGCCACGCCGCTAGGATAGGGGGTCTGGATAATGGGCAAAACACTGAATTTAGGTGCAGCCCTTTGGTGATGGTGAGGATCACACTTGATGTCCTCCATATTAAGAAAGTTGACCACCATTGTTCTAGAGGGTTTATCCAGAGTGCATGTTCCTTTCATCGGTGCTGTAAATCCCACTGAGGTTGAGATGCAGCGCCTCTAGTGGGCACAATGAAAATGGTGAAATGGATGAGTTTTTGTTAGGGCAATCCTTTACATCCTCAGGTTGAGGCCGGTCTCTAATACAGCCATAACCCCCAAGGCACCAGGCTCCCCAGATACTCTACAAGGACATATTTTCAAAACACAAGATGAGGAAGTCTTTCAGTGAGTGACAGCATGAAAAACTGAACCCTACACAAAACTAGCGTCCTCGTTTCTTGACAGCTGGGAGGTTCTAATATCTGGCTGTTGGTTTTCGGCATAAGGAAGATAGCATTTTTTTAATTTATAGAATACATTATGTTTTATTTAACAGATCCGGTGGGGAATGTTACAGTGAAACAGTCGCTCCAGGTGGTGAGCGAGAACACCTCTGCGGTAAATCTAAGCTGTAGCGCCTCTAGTGGTTACATTGAGGCAGTGATATGGATGAAGGATGGGCAGTCCATAACTAATAACAGCACCTACAATCTATTGGATGGGAATCAGACTCTCCAGATAATTCAACCCAACAGGACGTTCAGTGGAAACTATAGCTGCACTATATCCAACGCAGTGTACTGGAGTTCGGGGTACCTCCAGCTCCGTGTCTATGGTAAGTTGTACCACAAAAGTCTGGTCTGTGTCACCTGTGACTCCAACATATACATTCTTAACAGCGTGATGTAACCCCCAACACTCTTTTGGGTTTAGTGTTCCATTTCAGAAAACACATGTAAAAATAGGAATTTTACGCAAAATAAATAAATAAATAAATAAATAAAAGTAAATTACTATTGTAGGGCTGTTACTGATTTTAAAAAAACGATTAATCGAACATAAAAATTTTAATCGATTAAATCAACTAATTTCAATTATAACGCACATACAGATCCAACTACTTTTAGCTGATCTCCTTGCATTGCAACTCTGCATTAGTCAGTGGTAAATGTGGTATACACTATATACAATCACCCGACACTAGTTAGTTTCCACAATCCATGACTTAATTTCACAGTTCACACAAATACGTTTTAAATTCAAACTGTAGCACTGACGCAAGTAATTTTTTTTCCACAGTAGCGTGACAATCCCTCCACCTCCGGTCTAACTAATCACTCTCACCTTATGGCATGGACCCCTCTGCAAACAGGTGGTCATGCAAGCGGGTATCAAAAGGGTTAACACGGACCATAAACTTCCCTCACGCCTCCTTAGATCTCAGCAAGGACGCCAGGTCATGGGTAGAAAGAAAAGATCTAAGTGCTCACCGCTTAAGTATAAGATTACATTTTTGTGTTCAAACACAAACTACTCACAAATAAGATGATAAAAACACAGCATGAAAAGCCGACAATCGTGTTAGTTCCGTAGGGCAGCAGCGGGTGACGTCATGCGTAGCTCCTCCCCCATACACGGTACGTTCAATCAGAAATTCAACATCACTGGACTCGTCCCACCTTCCCTTCGTTAGCAGATTGAGGCACTTGGGGAAGTGGGGAGGAGTCCGGTGACGTCGATGTCCGTGACATCGCCGAATCTCAGACAGAACTCCCTAAAGACCCGGAAGCCGGCGGAGAGGTGAGTACCGATCAAAATAATTTTGATCGATCCAAAAAAATTTACGATTAATGCGGCTCATTTTGGAGAAAGGCACACTTTGGCATCTTCACCTTGGATGCCATTGAGCCTTGTCCAGGCAGTATCTGGGCCCATGTGATAACGATCACACACATACATTTCACACTAACCCCGTAAGCATAAATTCCCTTTGCAAGCCAAAATTCTCCCCAAAACAAAAATCCCCCTCCTAGCACAAATCCTCTACTCCTCAAATTTACCCTCTGAGCATAAATCCTATCCCCCCACCAAATGCCCCTCTCCCAGCCCAACCCCCCCCCCCCCAATCATCACTACTAGCACCAATTCTCCACCTAAATCCCCCATCCTAACAGAAATCCATCCTCCTAGTAAAAGTGGAAAGGATAATTTTATATAACAGTAATTCACATCTAGTGCCCATGGGTGTCCGAAAGGGTGGGGGGGTGCCCCCCCGAGCAAGGTGTCCGCACAGTGTTGCCAACCGTAAATTTCAATACATTTTTGAGCTGCCCATGAAAAATATGGCTGCGGGCGCATGTGCAGTTCCAAAGCCTACCGAGCTCGGGCAAGCTCGTACACTTTTGCATGAGCGGTGGAGTTAATGATGTAATGGTGCCGCCTGGTGCCATTTTTGAATGGACAGCAGTTGGCACCCGGCTGCCTCGGAGTCAGCATCATATAAGCGGACATGCCTCACGACCCAGAGACCAGACTCCTGCTGGAGCCTGTGGGAACTTCCACCACCACCATGCCACTGTAAGCATGGCCACATGGAGACCGGACCCTTGCACCATCCATGATAGATGGTGCAGGGGTCCGGTCTCCAGGACTCAGTGTGGCTGTGCTCACAGTGGATTAGTGGGACACCCTCTCCAGCAGCCATGGATCCATCCATCCAGTCCTGCGATTCCCCCTGCGTAGGTGACCAGTGGCTTTGTAATTTTCATGTGCACCAAAAAAAATATTGTACAAAAAATCAGTATAAATGCATTGAAAATCACATCATTGTACATTCATGTGGGTTGATGTGCATAAATTGCACACCAAAGCCTATTAACATGTGTCAACGTGTGTTGACCTACTGTTTGGTGTATATTAGCACATGTGTTGACATGGGACATGTGTGACATTTTGAAAGGCAAGATACCTTGGGGTGCCCAATTTAGGAGGGGCTCCCATCAACCCTTCTGGATTGGCAGAGAACGCCACGCCATTAGGATAGGGGGTCTGGATAATGGGCAAGACACTGAATTTAGGTGCCACCCTTTGGTGATGGTGAGGATCACACTTGATGTCCTCCATATTAAGAAAGTTAACCACCATTGTTCTAGAGGGTTTATCCAGAGTGCATGTTCCTTTCATCGGTGCTGTAAATCCCACTGAGTTTGAGATGCAGCGCCTCTAGTGGGCACAATGAAAATGGTGAAATGGATGAGTTTTTGTTAGTGCAATCCTTTACCTCCTCAGGTTGAGGCCGGTCTCTAATACAGCCATAACCCCCAAGGCACCAGGCTCCCCAGATACTCTACAAGGACATATTTTCAAAACACAGGAGGAGGAAGTCTTTCAGTGAGTGATGGCATGAAAAACTGAACCCTACACAAACTAGCGTCCTCGTTTCTTGACAGCTGGGAGGTTCTAATATCTGGCTGTTGGTTTTCGGCCCAAGGAAGATAGTATTTTTTTAATTTATAGAATACATTATGTTTTATTTAACAGATCCGGTGGGGAATGTTACAGTGAAACAGTCGCTCCAGGTGGTGAGCGAGAACACCTCTGCGGTAAATCTAAGCTGTAGCGCCTCTAGTGGTTACAATGAGGTAGTGATATGGATGAAGGATGGGCAGTCCATAACTAATAACAGCACCTACAATCTATTGGATGGGAATCAGACTCTCCAGATAATTCAACCCAACAGGACGTTCAGTGGAAACTATAGCTGCACTATATCCAACGCAGTGTACTGGAGTTCGGGGTACCTCCAGCTCCGTGTCTATGGTAAGTTGAAGCACAAAAGTCTGGTCTGTGTCACCTGTGACTCCAACATACACATTCTTAACAGCGTGATGTAACCCCCAACACTTTTTTGGGTTTAGTGTTCCATTTCAAAAAACACATGTAAAAATAGGAGTTTTCCAAAAAAAAAAGGTAAATTACTATATTGTAGGGCTGTTACTGATTAAAATTTTCGTTTTCGATTAAGTGATTTTTTTTAAATCGATTAAATCGACTAATTTCAATTATAACGCTCATACAGATCCAACTACTTTTAGCTGATCTCCTTGCATTGCAACTCTGCATTAGTCAGTGGTAAATGTGGTATACACTATATACAATAACCCGACACTAGTTAGTTTCCACAATCTATGGCTTAACTTCACAGTTCACACAAATACGTTTTAAATTCAAACTGTAGCACTGACGAAAGTAATTTTTTTTTTCACAGTAGCGTGACAATCCCTCCACCTCCGGTCTAACTAATCACTCTCACCTTATGGCATGGATCCCTGTGCAAACAGGTGGTCATGCAAGCAAAAGGGTTACCACGGACCATAAACTTCTCTCACGTCTCCTTAGATCTCAGCAAGGACGCCAGGTCATGGGTAGAAAGAAAAGATCTAAGTGCTCACCGCTTAAGTATAAGATTTCATTTTTGTGTTCAAAACCAAACTACTCACATAAAGATGATAAAAACAAAGCATGTGAAGCTGACAATTGTGTTAGTTCCGTAGGGCAGCAGCGGGTGATGTCATGCGTAGCTCCTCCCCTGTACGCGTTACGTTCAATCAGAACTTCAACGTTACCGGACTCCTCCCTCTTCCCTTCATTAGCAGACAGAGGCACTTGGGGGAAGGGGGGAGGAGTCCGGTGACGTCGATGTCTGTGACATCACTGAATCTCAGACGGAACTCCCTGAAGACCCGGAAGCCGGCGGAGAGGTGAGTACCGATCAAAAGAATTTTGATCGATCAAAAAAAATGAATGATTAAATCGAGGAATTCATCTTTAATTTCCACAGCCCTACTATATTGTAATTTAAATACATCCTTATTAATAGTGACATATATTAGTGTAGCGCCCTGGGGTTTAGTCAGGGAGCGCTTCACAAATTTACTTGCCAGGAGTAGTTACCCTGGTCAATTGCTAGAGGTCCACCCATTTCTCCCTAAGTTTAGCCTTGTTGCACTTTTCTCTTCTACCACTAGGTGGCTGGGTACTTGGTGGTACTAGATACAAGAAGGGTAACCCAAGGTCAGGTTATGGGTATATGGGGTATCGCAGCCAATGGGCAGGGGTTTTCTTGAATCCCTTGGCCTATATATTCTGTGTCACCTGGATGGCTGTCTGGGTGGATGTGTCATACACCCCCGGTTGCTAGGCCGGAGATTGGGCCTATCCTGGGGGCATCTGGCTGCCAGGCTGTGTGAGAGCCTAACCAGAAGTAAGAGGGCAGTACAGGGTTGGGATTGCGGCTTGCAGTACAACCATAAGAGATGGTTCTGCTGGCCGGAGGTCGATGGAAAGCCATCGCCACAAAGGGACCAACCACCTTTACCAGGGACCACAGTGAGTAACTGAAGTACCGGAGCAGCATTTTCACCGAACGGGCACGGTGGAGAATCAGGAAACTTCAGGCGGTGATCAATCAGGGACCCAGTCAATGGAGGTGACGCTTGCAGAGCAGCCTTGTGAGTCAAGCCAGGGACCGAGCCGGTTAGCAGGGGTAAAGCTTGAGAAGTATCTGGGATTGCCAAGCTAGGGACCCAGCAGGGAAGCAGGGGTGACGCTTGAGGGAGATACCACCGCAAAGCTTTGAGGAGCTCAAGGGATTCAGAGTCAGTGAATCAGAGGGTCCAGTGGGAGACCAGGAGCTCAGTGGGCTGAAGCGCTACAATTAGAAGTTGTAGTGAAGCAAAGAGGACTGTAACGATTTGCGTTTGGAACTGTTAAGAGTCTGTGTGTTTTGGGGAGACATGGAATTGAATCTAAAGTAAGATTACTCCAAGGCTCTCTCAGGCACACACCTCCCAAACCTCCCAAAAGAGTAGAAAGTCAGGACACATAGTCAGTAGGCAAGAGGCTAGCCTGCAGCCCCTTCCAAAAGCCTCTGTCCCGGGTGAGTCTGTCACAGAATGCCTGTGTCCCCATTGGGAAGATTTTTACCCCACTTCCTGTAGGAGCAGAAAATGATGGAGAATCTCTCCAGTGGAGGACAAAACCCCTTTTTAGTAAAATATTAGCAATTTTTTTCCCCACAAAAATTGGGGAAGGGTTAGCACCCCTGTCATCCCCAAACTGCCCAATTTCCTGCCCTTCTGTCCCAGGGACAGGGAAAAAAAAAAGAAAAGCTACATTTTCCCCCAATAGGGTCTGTTGGAAGGCAACATGTTTTATTTCATAATACAAGATGTGTTTGAATATGAAATCTGGATACACCGAGCTTCATCACTCTTGGGGGCCGACTGGAATGTAACAGGTTGCCCATCAAGGGTTTGTATCATAGAGTGCAATTAAAAAAAAAAAAAATATTCACATTTTAAAATGTAATTATTAATACATTTTCCCTCTCGTCTGACAGACCCGGTGGGGAATGTTACAGTGACACAATCACCCCAGAAGGTGAATGAGGGTGCGGCCTTTGTAAATTTAAGCTGTCGCGCCTCTAGTGGCTATACAGAAATGGTGACATGGATGAAGGATGGGCAATCTGTGATCAGCAAGAATGCCTACAGTCTGTTAGATGGGAATTGGACTCTCCAGATAACGCGACCCGACAGGACATTCAATGGACTCTATATCTGCAACGTATCCAATGCAGCCTACTGGAGTTCTGGGTCTCTAGGTCTCACCGTCTCTTGTAAGTAATAGTAAAACACAGTTTAATCAGCCATGGGCATGTCAGAGTTTTACAGGTGCTGACCTGAGGCTGCCAGTAAACACAAGATAGAAAAGTCTTCTAGCTCAAATGAAGTCTCACACTATTTAACATCTGTATATAGTCTTCTATCCCCGGCATGCTGTGCTTTAAGACCAGCAAATATCAGTCGCAAAAGACCTTCTTGTGAAAATGCTGCTTCCTGTCCTCACACTCCGGCGCTCTACTAGCAGAGCTGAGTAACAGCCACACCCCTCAGCACAAGCTTACCCAAACAGGCTTGTACAGGAGAGAAGGGGAGGGGCGTGTCTGACCTATTCTGTTACCGATTACCGAGTGGTCTAACTCTGCTGGCTTTTCACAAATTTTTCTAAATTTTGAATAGAGCAAGGAAGGGCCAGCAATTCTGCCAGATCTATATTGCATTCACTTCTGTCAGGATCCCTATTAGGAAGATTTGCCCCCACTTCCTGTATAGAGTGATGGGTTAAGACAAGATATGTTAATTTGTAGACATGTGCAATTCATTTAGTTACGAATTCGTTTTCCGTTAAAAAAATGTATATTCGTAAGCATACGAATGAACGAATGGTTTACTAAAAATTCTAACGAAAAACGATCGAAAAGAACGAATATGGAAAACAACGAAAATCCAAAATAATTTAATTAGAAACAACGAAACTACGAAAGAATGAAAACCCGAAAAACAGAAACAACGAAAATACCGAACAAAGATTCAAAATAAAGAAAATCAAAATGAACGAAAAAAATCGAAAATTAAGAATATTCGGAAAAAAGGAAATCAAAACAACGAAAATACGAAATAACGAAAATTCTGCTGATCGAGAATTTCGAAAGAACGAATATTAGTTCTGATTCTGAAATATTCCATCCAGAGTCCAGATAGGGTGTGGTTGGGTCGGAGGCACTGTGTTTTGGTGTATTTTTGAGTTAAGTTCTGACTTGTGAGAGAGAAATTCTTTGTTTCTTAAATATATAAATAGCATACACATTACGTAAAATTATGAATTATGCTCCGATTACGAATCTACGAAAACAATGTTACGAAAGTACGAATAAATGAGGCAGTCAATCTCACGAAAGTATGAACGTAATTAAATCTACGAAAATACGAATTTCAAATCAACGAAAATTAGACTCACGGAAATACGAATCATTTCAAATCAACGAAAATATAGCTCTTGTGAAAATACGAACATGTGCAAATATGAAATATAACGAAAATACGAATTTCGAATCAACGAAAATTTGATTTATGGAAATACGAATCATTTCAAATCAACGAAAATATAGCTCTTGTGAAAATACGAACATGTGCAAATATGAAATATAACGAAAATACGAATTTCGAATCAACGAAAATTTGATTTATGGAAATACGAATCATTTCAAATCAACGAAAATATAGCTCTTCCGAAAATACAAACGCGTCCGAATATGAAATAACGAAAATACGAATTTCGAATCAACGAAAATTAGACTAGCAGAAATACGAATCAACAAAAAAAATAACTCTTACGAAAATACGAATGAGTCCGAATACGAAAACCCACGTCTTACGAAATTACGAATCATTGGGAATCAACGGAAACGAACAGAAACAAAACTAAACTAAACAAATTTTTATATTGTGCACGTCTATTAATTTGGCACCATCGTCCCTTTAAGAAAGAGCAAAAAAAAAACATATTGGGAGTATGGGACTTTATGGGTGCTTGTTACAGTAAAATGAAAAAATACATTTTATTACAAAACATGAAAAAAAAAAAAAAAAAGATACAAAAACAAAATCACATGGAAAAGATCAGGGGTCGTTTTCTCTATGCAGTTTATCCACATATATGTTCAAATTTTCCACACATGAATTCTACATGTTTCGCCTTGCGGCTTCCTAAGGAACATGCGTGGACATTTTTATTAATAAGTAGATAGATATATTAGTTATACAACTCCCATACTTGAAAAAATACATAAAATACATTAAACCAAGTACATATGATATCGGAGCAAGTAATTGGTCACCAGGGCCCTCCCAAGAAGAGACACCGACCAAGCTGAATCGTTATATATACACTTGTTGGGGTCTGGAAGATCTATAAGAAATTCTGGTTTCTTCTCAATGCAGGATGACAAAATCAACAAGTATATAAAGCCCTTTCCAGAAATTACTTAAAAGATCTAAATCCATTAAAAGACATTATGGAAGCAAGTCACCTTGCTGGGAATAGGCCAAGCCAAAAAGAAAAAAAACAGGCACCTATCCACGCGGCAATTGCAATTATTGGTCGCTTTATTTTGAGAGGTAACAGTATTGGTCTCCCCAATGGCACTTCATGGACGCCCAGACATAGAGTCACTTGTCAATCTGTTGGGGCGGTCTACATAATGAAGTGCCGCTGTGGAGCTTTCTATGTCGGTAAGACAAAACGTCTATTGTTTTGCAGGATTAGAGACCACGTCTCAGCAATTTCTAAACAAAAAAAATGGAAACTCCCATTAGTAGACACATGGGATTATTACAGTGTTGCCAACCGTCAGTATTTTTACTGGCAGCCAGTAAAAAACAGGCATTTTTCACCTGCCAGTAAGAGGAAAAAGTTGCCAGTAAAAAATATGGCCGTGGTGCTTGGCTCGGAACTGGGCAAGCGCAGCTCGGGTCCGGAGCCGCCCAGGACCATCCAAGTACCTGTTAGTGTGTTTGGGTGGTACCGGCAGGGGGTGGGTCTGACCGAGGCGGTGCCTGAGCATGTCGTGTGATGTCATGGTGCAAGGGAGCCAAGCAGAGCAGTAAGAGCCTCATGTGCTGGTCTGTGGGACAGGAGCAGGGCAAGCCGGGACTGGGACTGTCAATGCTGTTTGAACTGGAGGGGACTGAGAGGACCACTTGGCATGGAGATAGACTGTCACTCGGGATGGGACGTGTCAGTGATCTGTGCTGCTGCGAGAGTATATTTCATGTGCGTGTGTCGCCCATTCTAATTTCCTGCCCCTGACTCCTGAGCCACTTACTTACTATATTTAAAATAAAATAAGAAATATGCTTTTTGCATTAATATCTACCTTGAATCACATTGCATATTGTACTTATTTGTAGCCTAAATACTGAAATTTGCACTTACAACTGTAATTTTGTAACTTTTGGAAATGCTAGTAAAAACGTGGCTGCGCCAGTAAATTTTGGGTGTCGTGTCAGTAAAATTTCAATCTGGTAGGTTGGCAACACTGGATTATATCATAATCACAATTTAACAATGATCGGTTTCTTTGTTTTAGAACACATTCCCCCATATGACAGGGGTGGGGATATTGATAACCAACTATTACAGCTTGAAGCGAAATGGATTTCTCTTTTAAACAGGCAACCAGAATTCCAGGCCTGAATGAGTGCATCAGTTACAAACCCTTTCTATAGCCCCATTTGGTCCATTTATGTGGACTCTATTTATCCAGACCCCAGTGCTGCGGGTTTGGACCCTGTTCCGAATGCCCCTGCCGCCACACCACTTTTTTCCTTGACGCTGTGTTGTCATTTCGGGGCCGATCATTAGCCACCATTGGGGCTCTCTTTTTCTAATGAACCCCCTTTTTTGGAATTCTTTTTTCAGGATTGAGAAATATGTATTAGTAATTCAAAAAATATAAATTTGGTTGCAAGAGTTAACACATGTCTATACTGTACTGTAACTGCAATGCTTATTTTATTTTATTGTAATGCCACGTACACACGATTGGACATTCCGACAACAAAATCCTGGATTTTTTTCCGACGGATGTTGGCTCAAACATGTCTTGCATACACACGGTCACACAAATGTTGTCGGAAATTCCAAACGTCAAGAACGCGGTGACATACAACACGTACGATGAGCCGAAAAAAAATTAAGTTCAATAGCCAGTACGGCTCTTCTGCTTGATTCCGAGCATGCGTGGAATTTTGTGCGTCGGAATCGTGTACACGCGATCGGAATTTCAAACAACGGATTTTGTTGTCGGAAAATTCGAGAACCAGCTCTCAAATTTTTGTCAGAAATTCCAACAAAAAATGTCCGATGGAGCCTACACATGGTCAGAATTCCCGACAACAAGCTCCCATCGAACATTTGTTGTCGGAAATTCCGATCGTGTGTACGCGGCTTAAGGGTGCATCCATGTGGAGGGCAGGATTCTGGTATCATTCTACGAGAATGATCAGTAATTCACCTAAATTTTTTATTTTTTGTTTACAGAGCACTTGTTTGGGCACAATCGCCCGGGACTATCACCCATCATTTTGCCACCAGATACCCACACGGACGCCCAGGGGCCCACAGCAGCACAGTCCCCATCCCCCAATGTGCTGGAGACAGGGGCATTCTCTGTTGGTCCAAGCATTAGGTGGTGCTGTTGTGGGTTCCGGTGTTTCCCAGTCTTGCGGCGGGCAATGTGGGTAGATCGTGGGCGGGGTCTCAGCCCGCCTGGTACCCTGTGCGGTCTTGCAATGGGACGGGGGAAGCGGCCTCCTCTCCCTGTTGCAGCGCCATCTGTCAGTGTCCATTTTGCGTCTGGACAGCGTGACGTTACACGTCGCACCTACCCAACGCAATGGGGAGGAGTACAAATAGACCCATGTGGCATTGGTCAAGCTGCTGGAGTCCCTGGGAGCCACACTGTCCATGCAGCTGCAAACAGATATAACCTTTTTTATCCAGGGATATTACCGGTGTGGTGTCCTTGCTCTGCCTTGAGAGGTGCCATGCCCCAGTTCTTGGGGGGGTAACTTTTTATTTTTTTATACCATTTGTGTTCATTTGCACATTGGATCCTCCACGTTTACGTTATTGTCCCATCCTGCTCAGGAGTCTTTACATATATGGATCCAACAGCATACACAAGCAAATTTTTTCCTATCACATTTATGGTAGGTTTAAATTGATCTCTTTTTTTGGAAACTATATATTTGGAGCTTCTTCTACATCCCTGCAGAACTGTAGGTGTGGAACTTTAACTTTGGATATAGCCATATATTTGCAGCTGCACTTTGTTGGACACTTTAGGCTCCCAGTCGTTCATTTAACAGAAACTCTCTATGCAAGCATGTTTTTTATTTATGAGATGTCCAAATAATCTGATCTAATTAAATTTTTTTAATGACATGCATTGCCATTGATAGGTCATATCAATACGTTTCGATCATTTATAGGCAGTGATGTAAGTAACTGAGTTAAACTGAGTTAAAATAAACTGAGTTACCTAACGTTAGAGGGTAACGAGTAATCTAACTGATTACTTTTCTCCTCATGGTAACTCAGTTAACATTACTTTGGCTTAGTTACCCCAATTACATCTACCACCACTAGATGGCAGTAGTGTAATTCTGGTGTCCTGTTGAAAAAGTTCCCCCGCCGGATAAGGACCCCCTGTACTGCGCAGGCGCAGGGCTTGCGCAGTACGAAGGACTACGGAGCTTCCGAAAATTGCTGAACCTAAACAACTCTGAGTGAACTCTACACCACGCAGGTGCAGTTAACATGCAATTGTACGAGGCGATGCCGCACGCTCCTGATGCTTGTGCTACTCTGCAAGGGGCGGGTCTAGTATTACTGTAACCAAGGGGCGCATTTATTATTATTATTGTTATATATCGAGCTCTGCCCATTAATTTAACATTCGCCCTCTTCTGTAGCCATCTGCCCCTTACACGATATAATAATAATAGACCCGCCCCTTACACGATATAATAATAATAGACCCGCCCCTTGCTTACACGCTATAACAGATCTGCCCCTTGGTTAGAGTAATAATAGAGCAGCCCCTTGGTCACACGATATATAACAATAATAATAAAATGCGCCCCTTGGTTACAGTAATACTAGACCCGCCCCTTAGTTACACGTATAGAATATTTAAAAAAAAAAAAAGTCAGTTACTTTGCTGCGTAACTAATTACTTTTCCAATGTAGTAACTGAGTAACTAACGCAATTACTTTTTGGGAGAAGTAATTTGTAACTTAACTAATTACTTTTTTAAAGTAAGATGACCAACACTGTTTATAGGCAACAATAGATTTTATAACGGTACCTAAGCCAATCTGTGGGTGATTCAGCTTGGTCGGTGTCTCTTCTCGAGAGGGGCCTGGTGCCCAATTACTTGCTCTGATATCATCTATTACAGACTGGTTACTGAAGCTCCTAAGCATTGGAGCCACGGCCTACTGGTTGAGAATTTTCTGCCACCCCTTTTGGATGCACCCATGTATGTATGTATGTATGTAATTGGTTTAATATATTTTTTCAAGTCTGATATTTGTATAACTAATATATACACATCTACTTATTAGAAAAAAAATTTCCATGCATGTTCCTGATGAAGCCATGTAGAACATGTAGAATTTGTGTGTGGAAAATTGAATATATATGTGGATAAACTGCATAGAGAAAACGACCCCTGATCTCTTCTAGGCGATTATTTGTTTGTCTTTTTTCAGGTTTTGTAATAAAATAAATTGAATATATCACAACGGAATATGAAAAAAAAATATTTTATTGTAACAAGCACCCATAAAGTCCCATACTCCCAATATGTTTTTTTTCTTTCCTCACTTACTGTATGATCTACAGGACAGTAGATGAAGGGAAACACACCCAGCAGCGACAGATAAAACTGATCAGAAGTTCTAACCCCTAACCACTCTACACAAAACTAAAAAGGAAAAAATGGCTGCAGTTTAATATAGAAAAATGCAGCTAAGCAGACTCTAAAAGGATGCATTTAAAGACAAAATTGAATACCAATGCGCCCAGTGATAGTGCATCTAAATTTTTTCTGTGCGAATGGGGCAGAATTTTAATTTTTTTTAGGCTATTTCCTGTGGTTGAATGATTTTCCTTAATTTATTGCAATACCAAATTTGGCTACTAGATAGCACAAAGTATTGTAGGAAATTCCTATGATACTTTGTGCCATCAAGTGGCCAAATGTGGTATTTTCTGTTTTAAATCAAGGAAAAATATTTGAATAGCGCAGGAAATAGCCTGATAACATTTTCTGCACAGAACAAATGTACATGTGATGCGACTATTTATTTATTTTATTTTTTTATTTAAATACACCTCCAAGTAGTTGTTTTTGCAAGTCGAACGTCTACAAAACCAGACATATTTCTAAATGAAACAAAAACTCAAGTCATCCAAGTTACTTGAATAATCCTTTTCTCCTCCCTATTTAGATGCCACACTCCGTGCCACCAGCACATATAGCATGATGATAATTACTCTACTGGGAGGAATTCTGCTTGCCCACTGATTGTTTGCCCTGGAAATAGCCTTTGATGGCAGACAGGTAAGCATATCTTGGTGTTGCAACCCTTAAAGGGTGAGACCACTCACAAGTAAAAACAGCTTTGGGTTTAGGCTTGTTGTTGGGAGTCCCCTTTGGCTGCCTCTACTACCTCTTCATGACTACAAAAGCAAGATCTTGCAACTGAATTTTTAGTTCTCCTCTTGTTCTCAGGGTTACAAAGCTGATGAATGGTAGTCGACATATCCTACCGCATTTTCTATGATATGGATATACTAATGGTGGAATTCTAAGCCCTGGTGATGGCTGAAACAGATGGGTGGAGCTGGAAGAACTCAGATCTCTGGTTTTAGAGATTCCATAACCACTGTGCGATTGATTTCTCATAACTCAAAATGTGAATGTTTTAAATCTTGGTAATTGTTTTATTACCTAGTACCTTATTTTATTGAATTATTCAGCACCAACCAATTTTATTGAATGGAGCACACATACCCAGTGGCGGCCCGTCAATAGGGGGTGCAGGGGCGCTGCCCCCCTCCCCCAAAGCTACTTATTAAAAATAAATTATTTTTTTTTTTTGAAAGAGTCCCTTTAACCACTTTCAGACCAGACCATTTTGCTGGCTTAAGACCAGACCACTTCAATGCTTGTCGCTTTAACTGACAATTGCGCGGTCGTGCGACGTGGCTCCCAAACAAAATTGATGTCCTTTTTTCCCCACAAATAGAGCTTTCTTTGGTGGTATTTGATCGCCCCCTGCGGTTTTTTATTTTTTGCGCTATAAACAAAAAAAGAGCGACAATTTTGAAAAAAAAAGCATTATTTTTTACTTTTTGCTATAATAAATATCCCCCAAAAATATATAAAAAAAAAAACATATTTTTTTCCTCAGTTTAGACCGATAC
Source organism: Lithobates sylvaticus (assembly GCA_028564925.1). NCBI lineage: Eukaryota > Metazoa > Chordata > Amphibia > Anura > Ranidae > Lithobates > Lithobates sylvaticus. The sequence continues at coordinate 21,602,888 of CM053035.1, read as the reverse complement.
GTATTCTTCTACATATTTTTGGTAAAAAAAAAAAAAAAAAAAAAATTTACAAAATAGGGGATAGTTTTATAGCATTTTTATGAATCTTTTTTTTTTTACTAGTAATGGCGGCGATCAGCGATTTTTATTGTGACTGCGACATTATGGCGGACACATCGGACATTTTTGACATTTGCTATTTAAATGCACGGATTCCTGTGTAAATGACACTGGCAGTGAAGGGGTTAACCACTAGGTGGCAGTGTAGGGGTTAAGTGTTCCTAGAGGCGTGTTACTAACTGTGGGGGGGGGCGTGGCTGTTATCTAGTGAACATTGATCTCTGCTCCAATCACAAGGAACAGAGATCGGTGTCACTGGTTGCTAGGCAGAACGGGGAGATGCTGTTTACTTCCGCATCTCCCCGTTCAGCCATCCCGTAAGACGATCACAGGTAGCCCCGCGGTGATTGAGTCTGCGGGACCCGCACCCAGACTCACGGGGGTCCCGACCGGCGCACGCTCGCCGGCACTGCGGTAATCTTAACGGGGACGGACCTGTACGCCCTTTTGCCTGTCCGTGCCATTCTGTCGACGTACATCGCCGCGCGCCGGTCGGGAAGCGTTTAAGTGGGTGGGTTAAGGGCGCCAGCACTGGGGTGCTACTGGAGGCATGACTTGTGTGTAAACACGTGATTGGGGCTAAGAAGCTCTATTGGCATACTTTAGAGTGTGCTCGGGGGTATAAGGTCTGCGCCCCGAAAACTCCACCTCTGGTATTAGGTTTCCAGTGGTTGTAATTGATTGGGTCCGTAAGGTGGGGCTTTAATTGGACATGCGGCATCATTGGCTCACAGGCTGCCTGTCTCCTTCAGCAAGTGAGGGGTAAATCATCAGCAGAAGAAGAAAGGTTTAGGGCAGACAGGGAGCGATAGGTCTGTGTAGAGGCAGCTGTCCATTCATCTCCCTGGGACACAGACATCCAGCAGTGCACACAGAGGGATCGCACAGAAATCTCCAGGTACAGTACATGCCAGGACTGGAGGGGGGCAGAAGGGGCTATTATCACTGTGTCCTGAGTGACTTTACAGCAGCAACTTTACAACTTTACCTCCCCTCTCTCCGTGTAATCCTAGTCTGTACACCTTCCCCATCCCCCTTCACTATCTTCTGTTTGCCTAGATGTTCACTGCTTTCATACTGCAGCCTCCGGTCTCAGATCTGACCATTCACTGACTGACAACCTTTCCTTCACAGATTACTTTTTATCTCTTCCAAACGGTTGAGCAGATCAGTACAGTGATTGGACCCCTAAACAGGAATGCCCAGATCTGAGACCGCACTTGTAAAGAAAAACTCAGCATAGGGATGGTGGGAACCCATCATAATGGGCACAGCGGGTGTACAGACCCTGGAACTCAGCACAGGGATGGTGGCAACCCCTCATAATAGGCACATTAGCTTACAGACCCGGGAACTCAGCACAGGGATGGTGGGAACCCCTGATAATGGGCACAGCGGGTGTACAGACCCTGGAACTCAGCACAGGGATGGTGGCAACCCCTCATGAAGGGCACAGCAGGTGTACAGACCCCGGAACTCAGCACAGGGATGGTGGGAACCTCTCATAATAGGCTCATCAGCTTACAGACCCGGGAACTCAGTACAGGGATAGTGGGGACCCCCTATAATGGGCACAGCGGGTGTACACTCAGCCTGAATGCCTGAACTGGAGAAAGTGTAGATATCCTCCTTTGGAGAGATTATCTCATACTTTGTTGTGTCTCCAGTAGGGATGAGCTTCGAGTTCGAGTTCATGTTCGACTGGAACATTGCCTGTTCACCGAACAGTGAACAATTTGGGGTGTTCGCAGCAAATTCGAAAAGCCGTGGAACACCCTGTAAAAGTCTATGGGAGAAATCTAAAGTGCTAATTTTAAAAGCCTATATGCAAGTTATTGTCATAAAAAGTGTTTGGGGACCTGGGTCCTGCCCCAGGGGACATGTATCAATGCAAAAAAAAAGTTTTAAAAACGGCCGTTTTTGTTCAGGAGCAGTGATTTTAATAATGCTTAAAGTGAAACAATAAAAGTGTAATATTCCTTTAAATTTCGTACCTGGTGGGTGTGTATAGTATGCCTGTAAAGGGGTGCATGTTTCCCGTGCTTAGAACTGTCCCTGCACAAAGTCATTTTTGCAGGAAAAAAAGCATTTAAAATCACTCGCGGTTATAATGAATTGTCGGCTCCCGTAATACAGAGAACAGTCATTGAAAGTCATTGATAAAAAAAAAAAAAAATGTGTGGGTTCCCCCCAAATTCAATTACCAGGCCCTTCAGGTCTGGTATGGATTTTAAGGGGAACCCCGCGCCAAAAAAAAAAAAAAAAAATGGCGTGGGGGTCCCCCTCAAAATCCATACCAGACCCTTATCCGAGCATGCAACCTGCCAGGCCGCAGGAAAAGAGGGGGGGACGAGAGAGCGCCCCCCCTTTCCTGAACCGTACCAGGCCACATGCCCTCAACATTGGGAGGATGCTTTGGGGGTCTGTCCCCTTAAAGCACCATGTCCCCATGTTGATGAGAAGGGCCTCATCCCCACAACCCTGGCCGGTGGTTGTGGGGGTCTGCGGGCGGGGGGTTTATCAGAATCTGGAAGCCCCCTTTAACAAGGGGACCCCCAGATCCCGCCCCCCTGTTTGAAATGGTAAGGGGGTACAAAAGTACATTTCACCTGACCCCGCCCCCCTCTGACGCAACCCAAGGGGGAAGCTGGGCTTACCCAGTGACGTACGGGTGACCCCGCCCCCACTGATGTAACGGAAACCTGCGTTACATCAGAGGGGGCGGGGTCACCCATACATCACTGGGGAAGCCCAGCTTTCCCTTGCGTCAGAGGGGGGGCGGGGTCACCCTTCCATCATTTGGGAAGCCTGGGTTTCTCCACGGAGACACAGCTGAGGAGGACCTGGCCACCCGTCACCTGCCCCTGCCCCCCTCTGACGCAATGCAAGGGGGAAGCTGGGCTTCCCTAGTGATGTACGGGTAACCCCGCCCCCCTCTGATGTAACGCAGATTTCCGTTACATCAGAGGGGGTCGGCGTCACCTGTACGTCACTGGGGAAGCCCAGCTTCCCCTTGTGTTGCGTCAGAGGGGGGCGGGGTCAGGTGACGGGTGGCCCGGTCCTCCTCAGCTAAGACGGATTCCCGCAGTGTCTCCATGGAGACAGGATGCGCTGCGCTGGACGTTGTCGGAAGAGATCAGCCATCGCTGGACCCCGGAGAAGAGACCACCCATCGCTGGATAGGATAGCAAGAGTGGATTACCACCGCTGGAATCTTTTTTTTTTTTTTTTATTTTTAATAAAGGACTTTTCCTAACGGTGTCTGTGTGTTTAACTATTTTTTTACACTTTCTTTGTGAAATGGTAGGGGTACTTTCCTTATCAACATGGGGACATGGTGCCCCTGAGGGGTCACAGACCCCCAAAGCATCCTCCCAATGTTGAGGGCATGTGGCCTGGTACGGTTCAGGAGGGGGGGGGCGCTCTCTCGTCCCCCCCCTCTTTTTCTGCGGCCTGCCAGGTTGCGTGCTCGGATAAAGGGTCTGGTATGGATTTTGAGGGGGACCCCCACGCCATTTTTTTTTTGGCGCAGGGTTCCCCTTAAAATCCATACCAGACCTGAAGGGCCTGGTAATTGAATTTGGGGGGAACCCCACGCATTTTTTTTTTTTTATCAATGATTTTCAATGACTGTTCTCTGTGTTACGGGAGCCGTCAATTCATTATAGTAGCGAGTGATTTTGAATGACTTTTTTTCCTGCAAAAATTACACTTTGTGCAGGGACAGTTCTAAGCACAGGAAACACATGCCCCTTTACAGGCATACTATAGACACCCCCCAGGTACGAAATTTAAAGGAATATTACACTTTTATTGTTTCACTTTAAGCATTATTAAAATCACTGCTCCTGAAAAAACTGCCGTTTTTAAAAGTTTTTCTTGCATTGATACATGTCCCCTGGGGCAGGACCCGGGTCCCCAAACACTTTTTATGACAATAACTTGCATACAAGCCTTTAAAATTAACATTTTTTATTTTGAACGTTCGAGTCCCATAGACTTTAATAGGGTTCTAAAGTTCACACGAACTTTAGGTCTGTTCACAGGTTCTAATGCGAACCGAACAGGGGGGTGTTCGGCTCATCCCTACCCTCCAGAAAATGAGATCCTCCTTAAGGTCACAAGGACTGTAATAAATAACAGTTCTATACACACCAACAAAAAAAAAATTAAGTTTTGGCATTAAGTATACTTTAACCATGATACATTTATCACAGTGCAGACAGAAGAGATTGCATGTCCGGGAAGGAACTAGAAAAAAAAATTGAATATTAGCGCATCTGGAGTATGTGAGAGGATATAAAACAGCAATGGATTCATCTTGTCTGCATTGGACTGATCCTTGAAGATGGTGACTGATGGACAAGAAAAACATGAAAATAAAATATTTTTTCCCCTTGCTGTAATTTGTCTATAAAGTAAATAAAATATTTTTGCGCTTTGTAAATCGGAAACCAGAGTCGTCTTCTGATTATTAATGGGTGACTGCGGGAGAGAAAAAGTTAAGAGTCACAATTGCTAATATGTGACATTTCCCTCTACTTCCGGAAATGGAGACAAATTCCAGTTATGCATTCATTAAAATCTAATATTAAAAAATAAATGTAAAAATTAAAAAAAAAAAAAAAAGTGCCTTGCAAAAGTATAAACCCCCCTTGGCATTTTTTGTGTTTTGTTGCCTCACAACCTGGAATGAACATGGATTGTTTGAGGATTTGCATCATTTCATTTACAGAACATGCCCACAACTTTGAAGATGTTTTTTTTTTTATTGCGAAGCAAACAAATAGGAAAAAATAACAGAAAAAGTGTGCATAACTATTCACCCCCCCCCCCCCTAAAGGCAATACTTTGTAGAGCCACCTTTTGCGGCTATAACACTTCCAAGTCTCTTTGGATGAGTCTCTATGAGTCTTGCCACATCTTACCACTGGGATTTTTGCCCATTCCTCCTTGCAAAACTGCTCCAGCTCCTTCAAGTTGAATGGTTTGCGCTTGTGAACAGCAATCTTTAAAGGGTCACTAAAGGAACATTTTTATTTATTTTTTTACGAACATGCTATACTTACCTCCACTGTGCAGCTCATTTTGCACAGAGTGTCCCCGAACCTGGTCTTATGGGGTCCCTCGGCGGCTGTCTCGGCTCCCTCCCGCAAGGACTCAACAACTTCATGCGAGGGAGCTTGCATGATGTGGAGTGCTTGCGGGCATGCTCCCGTGATACAGCTGGCGGCTGTAGCCGCTCACCGTATCACTCGACCCCGCCCCCTGGCGTGCCGCGTCATTAGAGGTGATTGACAGCAGCGTGAGCCAATGGCTGCGCTGCTTTCAATCCATCCACTCTAGCCAATCAATGGCCAGGGTGAGTGGCGAAGAGGACGTCGGGGGCAAGCGCGGGACTTTCGAGGGGTCAGGTAAGTAAAACGAGGGGGCTGGGGGGCCGCTAATCATCGGATGTTTTTTCACCTTAATGCATTCTAGTTCTAAAAAAACTTTTACCTTTACAACCCCTTTAAGTATGACCACAGATTCTCCATTGGATTGAGGTCTGGGCTTTGACTAGGCAATTCCAACACATTTACACGTTTCCCCTTAAACCACTCAAGTGTTGCTTTAGCAGCGTGTTTGGGGTCATTGTCCTGCTGGAAGGTGAACCTCCGTCCTAGCCTCAAATCACACACAGAGTGATACAGGTTTTGCGCAAGAATATCCCTGTATTTAGCACCATCCATCTTTCCCTCAAAAACATCCCCACAGCTTGATACTGCCACCACCATGTTTCACAGTGTGGATGGTGTGCTTTGGGTGATGTGTTGGGTTTGTCCCAGACATAGCGTTTTCTTTGATGGCCAAAAAGTTCAATTTCAGTCTCATCAGACCAGAGCACCTTCCTCAATACATTTTGGGAGTCTCCCACATGCCTTTTCACAAACTCAAAACGTGCCATTTTGTTTTTTTCTAAAAGTAATGGCTTTCTTCTGGCCACTCTGCCATAAAGCCCAACTCTATGGAGTGTATGGCTTATTGTTGTCCTATGTACAGATACTCCAGTCTCTGCTGTGGAACTCTGCAGCTCCTCCAGGGTTACCTTAGGTCTCTGTGCTGCCTCTCTGATTAATGCCCTCCTTGCCCGATCCATGAGTTTTGGTGTGCAGCCGTCTCTTGGCAGGTTTTCTGTTGTGCCATGTTCTTTCCATTTGGTTAAGATAGATTTGATGGCGCTCCTAGGGATCAAAGATTTGGATATTTTTTATAACCTAACCCTGACTTGTACTTCTCAACAACATTGTCCCTTACTTGTTTGGAGAGTTCCTTGGTCTTCATGGCAGTGTTTGGTTAGTGGTGCCTCTTGCTTAGGTGTTGCAGCCTCTGGGGCCTTTCAAAAAGGTGTATATATGTAATGACAGATCATGTTACACTTAGATTGCACACAGGTGGACATCATTTCACTAATTATGTGACTTCTGAAGGTAATTGGTTGCACCAGAGCTTTGTATGGGCTTCATAACAAACAGGGGGTAAATACATAGGCACATGACAATTATAATTTTTTTATTTCTGAAAAATAGTTTTATGTATATAATTTTTCTAATTTTACTTCACCAACTTAGACTATTGTGTTCTGATCCATCACATATAATTCAGATTAAAAGAACATTAAACTAAAGGCTGTAATGTAACACAACTAGGTAAAAAGCCAAGGGGTGAATACTTTTGCAAGGCACTATATGGTATATCCATTTATCAAACCATTTGGTAGTTTAGAAATGAATAAACGTTCATGTTTCAATTCCAATTTGCAGAAACTGTAATTTTCTAAAATAAAATTTGGCAAAAAGGAAATGTTGCTTCCATTCAATATATCATTCTGGAGGAAGACTTTACCCAAGAATCTCATTAAAATTATACCACCAACCCTTGGTATAGAGACAGACATAAAGATAACAGAGTATTTTGCCCCCCTGTACAAATCATTATTAAGACCTCATCTGGAATATGCAGTTCAGTTTTGGGCTCCAGTTCACAAACAGATAGATATCGGGGAACTGGAGAAAGTGCAGAGAAGGACAACAAACTGATAAGAGGCATGGAGGAGCTCAGCTATGAGGAAAGATTAGAGGAACTGAATCTATTCCCTATTGAGAAGAGGAGATTAAGGGGGTATATGAGCAACATGTACAAATACATAAGGGGTCCATATAATGAACTTCATGTTCAGTTATTCACTTTAAAAGGTCATTACAGAGGACAAGGGGGCACCCTATGTCTGGAGGAAAAGAGATTTCATCTCCAAACACGGAAAGGTTTCTTTACAGTAAGAGCTGTGAAAATGACTCCCTCCAGAGGTGGTTCTGGCCAACTCAGTAGATTGCTTAAAAAAGGCCTGGATACTTTCCTAAATGTACATAATATAACTGGGTACTGACATTTATAGGTAAAATTGATCCGGGGAATATCTGGATCTCGGGAGATCAGAAAGGAATCCTCACCCTGCTCACTCTAGGATAGGAATGTGTGTTAGGACTACATACCACCCCCCTCTCCTCCATAACTAGGGGAGTTCAAAGTTCATAGTAAGGTTGAATAAAGACACCAGTCCATCCAGTTCAACCTGAGCGAGTGTCTACAACTGTCCCTATCCCTGTACATTGCACACTCACATCGGTCCCTACCCACAAGGAGCCCACAATCCAAGGTCCCCATTCATATACTAGGGACAATTTTTTTTTTTTTGGACAGAAGCCAATTAACTTACCTGCATGTCCTTGGATTTGGGAGGTGTTTTGCAGTCCACGGCGATAGCGGTGAACAATGCTTACAGATAATAACAGTTCAGAAGTGGAGAGCACGGGATGTTACCAGCTCACATGATTTTTTGCTGGATAATCAGCTAATATTTTATTTTTTTTGCACTTTTTTGGTCAGATATAATATGCTTTCAAATGGTATATTTAGCAGACCAAAAAGGAGCAAATAATAGACATTTATTGTTGGAGTTTACATACACTTTAATAACCACTGGGCTTTTAAACTGTCCACCCTTGCCATCATCAGAATACCTGCCCTGAGGAATGCCATACAGCCATTGCCAGATGGGATGTGGCTGTAACTTTGTAAGGTGTGTTGAAACAGTGAATTGTGGTCAGTGTTGGGACAAGGCCATCTGGTGCCAAGGATGAAGATGCCAAACTGTACCCCCCCACCTTCCCCTGATGTCAGTTCTAATTATCTTCTGTAGCTGGGATCTATGATACTAGCTCTACAGTACCACTTCAGCATGTCCCTGCACCCCCTAAGTTCTGCTTCTTTCACGTGGCTGGAAACTGAGTGCAACTGGCTGGGTAGCCTTTTCACCGAGTTTGTTGTGAACTTTTATTGCATTTCTTACAAGTGTTTTATTGCACCCCCCTGTGTGAATTGCCACTGCACCACACCTACATGCAGATTGTAAAACATTGAAAATTCTCGAAATAACAGTAACATTATCGTCTCCCTTACCCTTCCCCTTTCCTTCAACGTCTTCAGCAATTACAGGCAATACACCTGATATTTTTTTACCTGCAAGATCACCCAGGAGTGATCCGTGTCTGAACTACTGATCAGCTGCCACTCCAATCTCCACCTACCAGGGACATGGGCTATGCCATCCTGACTGCTACCCTCCTACTTCTCATACAGTACGGTGAGTGATCTTCACCATCTACATACCCTAAATAATCTATACATTATAATAACACTTGCCAATCAGTGACAACGTTCCTTCTGGCTACTGAAACAAGTAGAGGTGACCAACACAGGATTATAATAAAGCTGCCTGGGACCCCAGAACTCTGGGAGCCTCAGAGTTCAGCATATTAGTACGTCACTTTCATCTGTGCAAGTCTTCAGACCCTTTAATCAGAAGGTGATCAGTAATGGAAGCCTCCATATTCCTCTACTTACACTGTATGCAAAAAACAAAAAACTTTTCTATTTTATTTTATAGTTTTGAATGTTGTTTAGAAGAGGGTCAACCTACATTTCCGAATGGGCCAATAAGTTTTTTAAGGTGCTTAGTCAAGTTCCAAGAAAAAAAAAAAAAAAAAGGGGGGGGGGGGGCGAATGAATCCAACATATATTTATTCCCTGCTGAATTGGCACTAAGCAAGACAAATGTCTCTTGAGAAAGCCGTACCCATTGAGTTTTTGGTCGGCATGTGGATGTTGGCCATTCTTTGTGTGGCCAGATGTAAAATAACTTGTGTCAGTCGATTGAAAAGTTGACATTTGTTGAGCTGGATGGTGCCAACAGGTCCACCCAAAGCTGAATTAATTTAATGCATGGCAGGCCGAAATCGCATTGATTTGACCACTTTTAGACACCTCCCCCATACTGTATACTTGCCCTTTGACCAAAAGGTGGTTATCGTTGGGTTGGTGGACAATGGCTGTGCTTTTTGTACCCTCTGTTAGCCCAGCCACAGGATATGCGGCTCATTTTGGAGGAAGGCACACTTTGGCATCTTCATCTTGGGTGCCATTGAGCCTTGTCCAGGCAGTATCTGGGCTCATGTGATAACGATCATCTATGTATTGGCAGTTGGTGACCAATTATTATCTTCTAACAGGCAAAGAAGGGGCAGCAGTGACCATTAATAGTAACTCCAATGGCAAAGTAAAAAGCGGGAGCGATATTAGCCTGGACATCTCATACACCACCTCATACACCACCCAGGGATTAAATCCAATAGTCTACTGGGCTATAAATGGCACGTCAGTGGCCCAGTTGGACAATAATGTTGCTACGGTGCTCCCGAGCTACACCAGCAGACTGTCCATCATCGGGAAGGGATCATTGCTTCTATCAAACGCTACAAAAAAGGACACAGGGAATTACACCGTCACCATCACTGCACTTGGGGACACATCGGCCATGCGAAATTTCGAAGTGACAATCTATGGTAAGTGGTCTATGGTATTACCTAGTTCAGAAATGTACTGACCTTAGCAAGGCAAAGTTTAATTTTCTGTAGCAGAATTCATCTTGTGATGCTCTGAACTCCAGTAAACTCAATTCTGAAGGTTCTTTGCTTTACCCTAAAATAGCTCCAGTTTTGAGAGAAAAAAAAAAAACACCCCTCTGGGTGATGTAGTACATTGCAGGAATTATAAAAACTTTGTTGCAGATTCTTACCATTTGTTAGTCTGAAGAAATAGCGGTTTGTTTCTCTGTGTCCATGTGTGTGAATGTGAATGGGAGTGATCATATAATTATCAGCTGCTGCACTTGCAGGTCTCTAATGAGGAAAGTGGCAGGGTATGCATCCCATTAGATGCGATTTTCCTTTGAGAGTATCTCACCAAAAATGACATTTGTATTGCAGAGGATGCTCAACACCTGACTGGTATCTTAGTGCAGACTTCTGGGAAAAATCTGAGAGGCAATCATGCAAGCAGAAAATTACATATCTGGGGGGGTGTTCTGTGTACCATCGGTGTACAGAACACCTCCAGGTTGCCATAGTGCATTTTACAGAAAATTACAGAGCTGCAGATTGAAAAGCAAAAGGTCATTTTTAATACCATTCAATTACATTATGACTTGTGTAGCAATTGTACATGCTCTATTTTTTATTTACCATATTTTTCCCCATTATTTCCCATGAAAGTGTAGTTACCCTTTAAAGAAAAACTCACTTAAACTTCACTGCTTTTCAGCTTTGTACCTGCTTTTGTCTTAAAGATATTTAGACAGGGCATAGCTGTAACCAGTGCCGGGACTAGGTCATCTAACGCCTGGGGAAAAGATTCTACCCCCCCCCCCCCAAATGTATGAGCATTATATGTTGGCAAAACTCTACACCCCCCACCCCACAAAAAAACAAATAAAAAAAAAAAAAAAAAAAAGCACAAAATTTCAAACTTACCCTGTAAGCATAAATTCCCTTTACAAGCCAAAATTCTCACCAAAACAAAAATCCCCCTCTTCCCAGTACAATAACCCCTCTTAGCACAAATCCTCTCCCCCCCCTCCAAATCCCTCTCTTCCAGCACAACCCCCCCCCCCCCAAAAAAAAACACTCCCCCCTCCTAGCAGAATCCCCCCACCCAAATCATCCCTACTAGCACCAATCCTCCGCCTAAATCCCCCATCCTAACAGAAATTCCCCCCTTTCAAATCACTACTTCTAGCACCCCCCCCCCCAAATCCCCACTGCGCCAAGGGGAACCGTCCCTCCTGAACACCCCTTGTCCAGGCCCTGGCTGTAACTTCCATAAGCCAAGTGCTAAGTTGGAGGGGGTCTGTTTGGTGCAATCATATGATCAGTTCCAGAAGTGTAATAAGAAGCTTGGCCAATCAGGCATTATTCAAGTTTATAACCAAAACAAACGGCTTGCTTCAGTAAACCTAAAAAGGCCAGAGCTGCAGATGCCTAAAATTGTAATATTTTGGCAAAAACAGCAAGCCAACCACATGGGCAGCTCTAATGCCATGGTTGCAATAAATCAACTTTTTGTAGCTTGAAATGGAAATAATACATTTTAATAACAGTCATTCACACCTAGTTCCCATGGGTATCTGCATGGGGCGGCAAGAGCAAAGAGCCCCCCCCCCCCCGTGGGGACTCCCACCATGCCACTACAAGCATGGCCACATGGAGACCAGACCCCTGCACCATCCATGATGGATGGTGCAGGGGTCCGGTCTCCAGGACTCAGTGTGGCTGTGCTTACAGTGGAGTTATGGGAGACTCTCTCCAGTAGCCATGGTTCCATTCATCCATCCAGTCCTGGAGACTGGACCCCTGCACCATCCATGGCTGATGAAGGGAGAGACTCCCACCACTCCACTGTGAGCACAGCCACACTGCGTCCTGGAGACTGGACCCCTGCACCATCCATGGCTGCTATATCTACAGTATGTGATGTCCTAATCCTCCAACCACCTCCTGTATCATGTCCGCAGCCTTCAACCCCCTCTTGTACCATGTCCGCACTCCGCAGCCTCCTACCTTAAAATGATGACCCCCCCTGAAAAAAAGTTCTGCAGACCCCCATGCTAGTGCCCCTTTAGAAATGCAATATTCTTGAAAAACATCTTGTCCAGTCCCTGGACAAGTTGACAGCGATCCTTAACGATACACATGATAAATTTAAGTACTTGGGAGCCTTGGCTCAACCAATTCCAAATCTCACAGTAGACCATCCACTTTTAGGAACTATAGGTGTACTGTTAAGGAATACACTTCCCATACCTGGGAGCCTCTGGGTTACGCTCCCCTTTTCGCTTTCCCTGGGGAAAAGAGGCTACTGTCTAGCCGAACACCATGCATAAAGAGCTGCTTCGGGGAGACCCGTCTGCTGCAGGAGCGCAGAGTCACCGCCACCAAAGCCGCATCTTCAATAAAAAAGGGGCAAAGGACACCTGAGGCTTCTCAGATTGTCACATAAGGACTGGGTGAGAGCCAGCCAGGTTTTCCAAGATTGCATCGTGACTACTGCCCACAGGTTGCTGAACTGAGTTAACCCCTTGCTCCCTGCTAAGCAGAATCTTTCCATGTGGCCACATCCACTTCGGCCCAGGTCATTGAAAGAAGGCGCTCTTGCTGTTTAAGTCCAACCTCATCTTTTAAAAGGTGATCCTTGCCAACAACCTCACCCCTAAAGTGAACTGTGCCAATAGCCTCATCTTTTAAACGTGACCTGTACCAACAACTTTGTCTCTAAAAAGGGAACTATCCTGTTCATTCCATATCTTAAAAAAGGGACAACATCTTATATTGTGTGCCAACATAAGGGTCCCAACTAAGCCGGCAGAAGAACCATTTTTTAGATTGCTTCATAAATCAGGGTTTATCCTGCTAGCCATACTGGTTTGCAGGTAGTCCAACTACATTATCAGCCTTAAACCTAGACTCTGACTGAGGGCCTACAAGTGAGCTAGCCACTTGTTGGTATTGAATCGATTCATTGTGCCTATTGTTTAGCCATTTGAACTGCTGTGTTGCTTTACTGTTTTGGTGCTTCCAATACAAGCTGGTTATTCCCTTTTACCACAGATGGTGTGCATCTTTCCTGTGTAGCTGCCAAGAGATTCCCTGGTCAAGGTATTTTGGTGGCGTCAGCAGGAGTGGGGCTCCGTTTAGGGGCAAAGAAAAAGCAGAAGACCCAAATGTATCAGCGGCTCCTTCAGGACTAGTGCTACATAGACATTATACTAAAACCGAGCAGACACTACCCTATCTGTAGTTGACTGCAGGTGTCTGGGTCTTTCAGCGATATTGCTTCAATCGCTCAATGGAACCACTCATTTTCACTGATGTCTGTAGGGATAGGTTACCATCGTAGGCCATACCACTGCCACCTGCTTGAACGATTCTGTTCTATTTTGTTGGAATTCATGTATCCTACATGAAAACTGAAGGATGGACCTTTGCCAAGGGGCCACTGCTTGTTTTGTAGATGTGCTGTGTACGCGCCATTTTTCTAGGTTACATTCAACTTTTTTTTTTTCAATAAAAACATAGTAAAAATAAACATCTTGTCAAAATAAACTTAACATACATGGAGTGCATGCAGGTTGGGTTCAAGTTCTGTGCCGACATCTGTGCCAAAAAAATCATTGAGCTGGTTGCAAAAGAGTGAGAAATCTGTCAGATTCTGCTCACAGGTAGAGCTGTGCAAGTTTGAGGAGCAATTATATTTTATTCAGTACCGTATATACTCGAGTATAGGCCGACCCGAATATAAGCCGAGGCACCTAATTTCACCACAAACAACTGGGAAAACTTGTTGACTCGAGTATAACCCTAGGGTGAGAAATGCGCAGCTACTGTAAGTGGAAAAGTGGGTCAACGATGCCCATTTGCAGCCTCACTGTGCCCATGCAGATGGACACAGTTGACCGATTTGGGGCCCTGTATCTCAGGGTCACTTAGTGCTAGGAACCCCATCTTTAGATATGTTGTAGTGCTAATTCCACTGGGTTGGAATACAACATTTGGGGTTCCTAGCACCAAGTGTCCCCGAGATATGGGGCCCCAAATTCGGGTCAGAAAATCTCAAGCACTTATCTGCAGCAGAGAATGACATTTTCTGAACCGAATTTGGGGCCCTGTATCTCGGGGCCACTTAGTGCTAGGAACCCCATCTTTGGATATGTTGTAGTGCTAGTTCAACTGGGTTTGAATGCCAAATTTGGGGTTCCTATCTCCAAGTGTCCCCGAGATATGGGGTCCCAAATTCGGGTCAGAAAATGTCAAGCACTTTTCTGCAGCAGAGAATGACATTTTCTGAACCGACTTTGGGGCCCCTTATCTCGGGGCCACTTAGTGATAGGAACCCCATTGGATATGTTATAGTGCTAGGTCCACTGGGTTGGCACACCAAATTTGGGACTCCTAGACCCAAGTGGCCCCGAGATACGGGGCCCCAAAGTCGGGTCGGAAATTTTTTTTTTTGCTGCAGAAAAGTGCTCGAGTATAAGCCGAGGGGGGCACTTTCAGCACAAAAAAATGTGCTGAAAAACTTGGCTTATACTCGAGTATATACGGTAATTCTATAAAATAATTCTATAAAATCATTATAGACCATTTTTAAAGGCTGGCTTCCCACCTGTGTGTTGTGGTTATGTGCAATAAGACTTTTAAATTAATGGGCTGCCCTAAACTGGCAATTTGTATTCCACTGGGGATATCTAAATTCATAAGATTCGCTCTGAAATGGAACGTCATCTAAAATTTCTCAATCAACTGTAGTTTTCAACAGAACTGTAGAAATTCTTTAATGCTTATGGGGTGACAGTTTGTACAAAGCACTGCTCAGTTAAAAGGAATGACCAAAAGTGCGGTCTTGTTTCCAAGGCTAGCCTGAGGGGAAAGGAAAACGAATTCAGTGATTCTTTTCACCCGACAAGAGGAAACTAAGTAATTTCTTAAAGGTAGAATTTTTGCCAAACATTTTTTTATAGATTTTAGACAGTGGGGAAGGGTTGGCACCTCCACAAGGTATTTACTTCATTTACTTCTGTTGGAGGAAATAACCCCCCCCCCCCAAAACAAAAAAACATAAAATTTGGATGCAGTTTTATATATAAAAAAAAAAAAAACTTTAGCAGACTCCAGGGGGTTGATTTATTAAAATTGGAGCCCTCAGAATCTGGTGCAGCTGTGCATGGTAGCCAATCAGCTTCTAAAATCAGCTTGTTCAGTTAGGCATTGACAATAAAACCTTGAGGCGGATTGGTTCACCAGATTTTGCACCTCTCCAGTTTTAGTAAATCTCCTCCATGGTGTTTGGTTTATCAAACACTTAGAAAACCTGATATGTTTCTGAATAAAGTAAAAGCTAATTTCTCCAGTATTGAATTCTCTTCCCCTATTAGATGCCTCACCCAGGACCACCACCACCACATTTGGCCTGATGATAACTTCTCTACTTGGAGGAATTCTGCTTGCCCACTGATTGTCCATCCCGCATATCGTCTATCATGGGAGACAGGTAAGCACAACTTTTCGAACAATGGTTTTCCAAACCCTTAAAAGGCCGAGACCACTCACAACTAAAATCAGCTTTGGGTTTAGGCATAATAGGTGGAGTAGCCCTCTGGTTTCTTCTACCACTAAATGACCACTTAAAGCGGGAGTAAACCCAGTTTCAAAAAACACTTACATTCATGCCGGAAATGCTAACTTTCACATTGGTTGTGCTCTCAACCAAACTTTCAAACCATCCAATGGCTGGTGTCATAACTGATCACATGTGCAGCATTATGGCAGTTGAAGAATTATTAGAGGCCAAGATGGCAGCTTCCTTGACTGAAAATGATAGAAGGGTTTACTTCCACTTTAAGATCTTATAACCATGCTTTCAGTATTCCTCCTTTTCTGGTGGATACAAAGCTAAGCAAGGGTGGTTGACATATTCTACTACAATTGTGTTGGAGTTCTAGCCCCTGGTGGTGGCTGAAGAAGGTGGTTGCAGCTGGTAAACTTGATCTCCTAGATCTCATAGCCAAAGTCCCTAGAAAACACTGGGTGGTTTATTTTACTGGAATATTTTAAAGCTTGCACATTTTTTATTTTATTTTACTAGTACCGTATTTTAAAAAAAAAAAAATATTCAGCACCGAAAAAATTCCTTAGGACTGATTACATAGACCATTCACAACAGTGTCCACACTAGAGAAGCTTACATTCTCACATCACTTAACTATACATAGACCATTTATATCAGTCTCCACCCCTTAGGAGCTTGCATTCTCAGTTCCTTGTGACAGTAGATACATCATTCACATCAACCTCCACCCTTGAGGAGCTTGCATTCCCATTTTCATTTGGAAGTACATAGACCAGCCTCTCTCAACCTTTTTAAAGGTGGAAGAACATTTAAATAAGTTTCTGGTCTCAAGGAACCCCTGCTAAATCAGTGACAGCTGGTGGTATATTTTTTTTTTAGGGGGGGGACCGTGGCACACAATGCACCCACAAGCCCCCCCTGGCCAATCGTGTCATCGGGTCTGCCGCACACATCTCGCCCCCCCCGTCGGCCATTTGGGTCAACAAAAAACAACCCTGGTCGGTCGAAGAGCCCTGCACTTACACACGTGCGGCGACTTCATCCCCTGCATCCCCTCTGGCAGCCTCCACGTCTTGTCGTGGCCCAATAGAATCGCTTCTCCTTTTGGGCAATCGGGAAACATGTCTTAGGACCCACTTCCTGATTGGCCCGGGAGGAGAATCCGTGTGACATTAGTGAATATTCATTCGCTATTGTCACACAACTGGGTGGGCTTCGGCCGCAGTGCTCTGCGCCCTGAGCCCATCCTTTTTTGAAGCCTCCGACTCTAATCACGCGCTTAAACCCCCCCCCATTGGAATCCATGCACCGGCGCCCTGCATGTAGATTAGGGGGACAGACGAATGGATAGAGGGGCAGCGCCCCTAATGGATGGGCCGCCTCTGCTGCTAATAACTATATCTACAGCTCACTGTACATTAGTGTGATGGTTACTGGGAACAATGTTTCTCACATTTGTGGTCATTGGTTTCAGATAGCTAAAATGATCATTGTTGGCAGTGGTTAATTATCTGAGAGATAGAAGTTGCTCATTGCTCAAGGAACCCCTAGCAACTTCTAGAGAAACTACAACAGACCATTGACTTCAGTCTCTACTCCTGAGGAGCTTGCATTCACTTTTCCCCTGTGACAGTACGTAAACTATTCACATCAGATAGGAGGAGCTTGTCATCAGTGACAATCATATAGACCCACACCAAATCTGATTAACCGCATTCATGCCGACGTAACACATAGGCGGCTTCATGAAAGTTGGCCTTTTTCTGTGGGGCTGCATATATGTGTCTCAACGAGAGCCCCGGGCCCCGTACTAACGTTCGGGACCCGGGTCACCTGATCGCTGCGGTAGCCTCTGATTGGCTACCACAGTGATTAGTTACTGTGACGCCCGCCCCTGTGGTTTCTTCTTTCTGTAAATGAAGAAGAAAAATACAATGTATCCTTGCAGAAAGAAAAAAAAAAAAAAAAAAAAAAAAAAAAAAACAGGGTTAGTGTTTGGGTCAGGGTCAGTATATTTTAGACAGGATTTTTTTTTACCAAGAAATATACAGCTAGATAAAAAAAAAAAAAAAAAAAAAAAAATATATATATATATATATATATATATATATATATTTTATTTTTTAACTATTTTGGGACAGTTTTTCTTTGATAATAATAAAAAAAAAAAAAAAAAAGCCCAATTTGTCCTGAAAAACAATACGTGGTATAATCCATCTGGATACACAAAGTAGTTGTGATGATATGTACAGGTTTACTAACATTTTAAAGTTGTGCTTAGGCATTTAGATTTTTGGTTTTATCCTTAGCCGTGAAGAGTTAATATACAGGTGTGTTTATGGGAGGGAATTCAAGAAAAATGGAGACACATCCATATGAGGCCTTTGGTGACTGCGTTTTTTTATTTTTTAATCCAACTGTCCTATTTTTATTTAATTTATTTTTTATTTTTTCAGGTATCTTGAAAAACGTATTTTGTGCTCTGCCTAAGCCAGAGAAGAAGACCACTACCTCACAGTCCTGCCTTGATTTCCTGAATCGTTATCCGCTACCAACTGCAACCGTACCCATTTTACCTCCAGTGTTGCCATTCATCAGCACCTAATCCTTTCTAAATTCTAGTGGCGAGATCTTTGCAATAATGTATAAACTAAGTGTAAATATTCCAACACTCTAAAGACAATATATCTATTGAGGTGATGACTCCTAGTGCTGGTGTTGATTCCAGTAAAACAGAAATAAAAATATAAATAATATAGTCCATATAGTGATAACATCAAAGTGTAGGTCCTGCTGGTCCACTCAATGAAGGCAGGTTGTAATGTATACTTGACTGATGTAAAAATAAGGCGTAGGTACGCTTACCAGAATCGGTGGATGTGACTACCGTACGGCATACACATCAGACGAGCTTAAGGATGGAAGGTCTTGCATCACATGGGAAATCACCTCGGACTGGAACTCCAACGATTTCCGAAACTGTATGCTGGATCAGTCAGCGGGATGGATGGGCTCGGCTTGCAATTGTCCAATGTTCCCAAAATGGATGGTAAAGACCGGGGGAGGAAATAAAAAATGGAGACCACTCCAATGGTGCAGGTCAAAAAATAACAATTGATTCACATATGCATGTGAACATAGAAATGAAATAAAAATCTCGAGACAAAATATAAAATTCTGGCAATATGAGGGGCATAGGATAGCTGGCCCGACGCGTTTCGACTAAAGTCTTCCACAGGGGCATATCTCTAACCCCTCCATATTGCCTCAAACTATTTATAAACATACAGCTAAGAATGGAGCCGCCCACTTGGTCTAGGCAGGAAGTGAGCGCATCAGGCCCAACTAAATGCAAATGGGGAGGATAGATTCCAACTTATCTGAACATACTAAGTACGTCTTACTGATTATAGACATATTATAAGTTGAACAGGCATATTAGTGTACATCCTGATTGTGAAATGGGTATTCTGAGGACTCTGAGACCAAGAATAGTATTTCATGAATCATTGTTATGATATAAACCCCCGTTAATGGACCGATCCAGGCTAAGAAAATAATGGCCAATCCCAGTCAGGGACAACAAATCCCGCCAAAACGAAGGTATCCAATCATATTCCCATATCCACAGGATATCAGGGTAGTGAATGGCGCCTAAATGGATGTCCAATCATGTTGTCCACCGGCAGGACATCCGGGTAGACGCTCTAAACGTGATGGCGTCATAACGTGCGGGATGACGTCACTACGTCACCACGTCGCAATAACACCATCAGTGCGCGATGACGTCACTACGCCGCAATGACGCAACGAGCGGCGGCACGCAAAAGGTGCGCGGCGGCGCGGAAGCATTGGGTGCGTGAACATAGAGGCCCGGCCACTTCCGGCCCGGATGACCGGAAGTGAGCGCAGCCCAAGGATACGGAACCCAAGTAAGGGCAACTGCGTGGATAGATCCAAAAAACAAAAACGCCTGTGGATTGGTGCGAAAGTGCACGTGATGGCATACCACTCGAACAGCCCATATATGTACACAATGCAATAGCCACCAGGCGCCACTACATCAAGCGGCAACCGAGTGCACGCATACATGGCTAACCGCACGCAAAAAACGTCCCAAAGGACGCGCAAATGACTAGTTATTAACTGCATCATATGGTAATGACACAAATAAAATTGTAATAATGTAACAATATTGTAAAAAAGCATATATTATGAATGACAACCGATGATCGAAAGAGTATTAGCGTAAAGGAAAATAGCATGAATAACCCATGCACAATGTACCCAGGTCTCGGAACCATGTTGATGCTAATAAGCACTACAATGACAGCACCTGGATGGCATAATAGGGGGAGCAAAGTGACAGTGCATATAGTGATAACTTGTAGTGTATATAATGTCATGTCCTCGTGAACCACCACATAATGGTATATAGCCAAAATGCTGGGTGAGGCAATAACAATATTGAAGTGATCTGAGGGTGAATGCACTAAATAAAAAATAGAAAAAAAAAAAAAAGTGTCAAAAATTTATAAAGGACATGTAGCTATATCCAATGCCATGGTAGGATAACCAATGGGATTGGATAGTAAGGTGAAGTGTGCACTGGGAAAGTGTAGTATCCGCATCGAGACTGGCACTCGAGAGGATATGTGTATTTTTACGTCAAAAATGGCCACGATCGTCTTGAAGACCTACCATAGACGATAAGTGATACCATGTAAGGAAATCGAAGATGTGTGAAGGAACAAAAATAATCAAATTAATGTGTAAATGTATATTTTTCTAGAAAAAGGGGGAATTGACCCTCAATAACCATCTCACATCCAGTTTGTCCAAAAAGGCATATAGATCTTATAATGTTTAACAGCATATACAAACAGAACAACCCAAAATAAGAGATAGAAAAGGTAAGTGCCCTAACTGGATCCCCATGAAATAGATGCCACGGGTGAAGTGCCACTCACCCTCGGTTGATGAAACAATTGATGTCCCATTCGACATTCATGCCAAAGGGTGAGTAGCACTTCAACTCGTGTATCCAGTAGGTTTCCAGTCTCGAGACCCCTCGTAGATTGGATTCACCCCGCCAAAAAATGCAATGTTTGTTTGCATAACACATTAGGCAGACGCATGACAGATACTTTCAGTTCCACTGTTACTGCACGTACCTTCACCATGAAACATTTCACCACATGTGCCACCAAATTTATAGTTTATTTGATCACTTGCCCGTGCAAATTACAATACGTCGGACGCACCATTCGTGCGTTCTCCATACGCGTAAACGAACATTTGGCCAAGATCCGTAAAGGATGTATCAAACATAGTGTCCCCCGTCATTATCGGGAACACCACAATAGAGATCCATCAGGGACACAGTTCCAGATAATTGACAAATTTGTTGCCCACTGGCGGGGTGAATCCAATCTACGAGGGGTCTCGAGACTGGAAACCTACTGGATACACGAGTTGAAGTGCTACTCACCCTTTGGCATGAATGTCGAATGGGACATCAATTGTTTCATCAACCGAGGGTGAGTGGCACTTCACCCGTGGCATCTATTTCATGGGGATCCAGTTAGGGCACTTACCTTTTCTATCTCTTATTTTGGGTTGTTCTGTTTGTATATGCTGTTAAACATTATAAGATCTATATGCCTTTTTGGACAAACTGGATGTGAGATGGTTATTGAGGGTCAATTCCCCCTTTTTCTAGAAAAATATACATTTACACATTAATTTGATTATTTTTGTTCCTTCACACATCTTCGATTTCCTTACATGGTATCACTTATCGTCTATGGTAGGTCTTCAAGACGATCGTGGCCATTTTTGACGTAAAAATACACATATCCTCTCGAGTGCCAGTCTCGATGCGGATACTACACTTTCCCAGTGCACACTTCACCTTACTATCCAATCCCATTGGTTATCCTACCATGGCATTGGATATAGCTACATGTCCTTTATAAATTTTTGACACTTTTTTTTTTTTTTTTTTTTTCTATTTTTTATTTAGTGCATTCACCCTCAGATCACTTCAATATTGTTATTGCCTCACCCAGCATTTTGGCTATATACCATTATGTGGTGGTTCACGAGGACATGACATTATATACACTACAAGTTATCACTATATGCACTGTCACTTTGCTCCCCCTATTATGCCATCCAGGTGCTGTCATTGTAGTGCTTATTAGCATCAACATGGTTCCGAGACCTGGGTACATTGTGCATGGGTTATTCATGCTATTTTCCTTTACGCTAATACTCTTTCGATCATCGGTTGTCATTCATAATATATGCTTTTTTACAATATTGTTACATTATTACAATTTTATTTGTGTCATTACCATATGATGCAGTTAATAACTAGTCATTTGCGCGTCCTTTGGGACGTTTTTTGCGTGCGGTTAGCCATGTATGCGTGCACTCGGTTGCCGCTTGATGTAGTGGCGCCTGGTGGCTATTGCATTGTGTACATATATGGGCTGTTCGAGTGGTATGCCATCACGTGCACTTTCGCACCAATCCACAGGCGTTTTTGTTTTTTGGATCTATCCACGCAGTTGCCCTTACTTGGGTTCCGTATCCTTGGGCTGCGCTCACTTCCGGTCATCCGGGCCGGAAGTGGCCGGGCCTCTATGTTCACGCACCCAATGCTTCCGCGCCGCCGCGCACCTTTTGCGTGCCGCCGCTCGTTGCGTCATTGCGGCGTAGTGACGTCATCGCGCACTGATGGTGTTATTGCGACGTGGTGACGTAGTGACGTCATCCCGCACGTTATGACGCCATCACGTTTAGAGCGTCTACCCGGATGTCCTGCCGGTGGACAACATGATTGGACATCCATTTAGGCGCCATTCACTACCCTGATATCCTGTGGATATGGGAATATGATTGGATACCTTCGTTTTGGCGGGATTTGTTGTCCCTGACTGGGATTGGCCATTATTTTCTTAGCCTGGATCGGTCCATTAACGGGGGTTTATATCATAACAATGATTCATGAAATACTATTCTTGGTCTCAGAGTCCTCAGAATACCCATTTCACAATCAGGATGTACACTAATATGCCTGTTCAACTTATAATATGTCTATAATCAGTAAGACGTACTTAGTATGTTCAGATAAGTTGGAATCTATCCTCCCCATTTGCATTTAGTTGGGCCTGATGCGCTCACTTCCTGCCTAGACCAAGTGGGCGGCTCCATTCTTAGCTGTATGTTTATAAATAGTTTGAGGCAATATGGAGGGGTTAGAGATATGCCCCTGTGGAAGACTTTAGTCGAAACGCGTCGGGCCAGCTATCCTATGCCCCTCATATTGCCAGAATTTTATATTTTGTCTCGAGATTTTTATTTCATTTCTATGTTCACATGCATATGTGAATAAATTGTTATTTTTTGACCTGCACCATTGGAGTGGTCTCCATTTTTTATTTCCTCCCTCGGTCTTTACCATCCATTTTGGGAACATTGGACAATTGCAAGCCGAGCCCATCCATCCCGCTGACTGATCCAGCATACAGTTTCGGAAATCGTTGGAGTTCCAGTCCGAGGTGATTTCCCATGTGATGCAAGACCTTCCATCCTTAAGCTCGTCTGATGTGTATGCCGTACGGTAGTCACATCCACCGATTCTGGTAAGCGTACCTACGCCTTATTTTTACATCAGTCAAGTATACATTACAACCTGCCTTCATTGAGTGGACCAGCAGGACCTACACTTTGATGTTATCACTATATGGACTATATTATTTATATTTTTATTTCTGTTTTACTGGAATCAACACCAGCACTAGGAGTCATCACCTCAATAGATATATTGTCTTTAGAGTGTTGGAATATTTACACTTAGTTTATACATTAGCGCTACAATTTTGGATCTACACGTATTTTGACTTTGTTTGTTTTGTTTGTTGGCGGCTTTTGTATAGCCCAATTGAACAGCGCGGTGTTTTCCCAATTTCATTCTCGAGATCTTTGCAATAGACTTCTCAACTTCGCCCACCTGCCTCTATCAGAATGTGGGTGTCATGGACCTTTGCTAGGCTTTTTTTGCCATACGAGTCCCTCTTGAGAAATCCACCCGATTGTTCCTGGTGACCACCGAGACAGAAATTCACGAAAAATCCAAAGTTTCAGGCCCATATATATTTTTTCTTTTGCCAAGTGGAAATTGAAATGAATGGAAATGCTTCACAATGCAGGTCAACTCATGTCAGGGAGTTTCCATCGCTTTAAAATGGAAAAAAGTATTTGCCAAAAAACAGACAAGTGTGAATGGGCTAGACATGTGCACAACAAAAAAAGTTATTTATTTTCGTTTCGTTTTTTTCGTTTCCGAAAAAAATTCGTTTATTTTCGTTTTGTTTTTTTCGTTTCCGTTGATTCGTAACGATTCGTACATTCGTACAAGTCGTCGGTGTTCGTATTCGTAGCGATTCGTACATTCGTAAGAGTTATTTTTCGTTGATTCGTTTTTTCGTTAGTTTACTTTTCGTTCATTCGTTTATTCGAAATTCGGACGCATTCGTACATTCGTAGATTTGTAATCGGAGCATAATTCATAATGTTATGTAATGTGTATGCTATTACATTTTAATAATTTACGAAATCGAAAAAAAAAGTTACGAATGTACGAATCGGATTCGAACGATTCGCTATTCGGATTAATTCGATTCGAACGATTCGTTCATTCGTACGAGAACGAACGAACGAAACTAAAAAAAACGAAATGAATTGCACATGTCTAGAATGGGCCATTATGGACGGTCACTGGGACAGTAGGTGGGGAAAGGAAAGCTTTCAAATTACAAAAACGGCAGCGCGAGATCCTTCTAATGCCCCGTACACACGGTCGGACATTCCGACTGCAAAATCCGTCAGATTTTGTACGAAACTTGTCTTGCATACACACGGTCGAACAAAGTTGTCGGAAAATCCGATCGTTCGGCACGAGGTGACGTCCAAAAAGTACGACGGGACTACGTAGAGGCCAGTAGCCAATAGCTTTCGTCTCCAAATTTATTCTGAGCATGCGTGGCACTTTGTGCGTCGGAATTATCTACACACGATCGGAGAAAGTCCGATCGGATTTTGTTGTCGGAAAATTTCAGATCCAGCTCTCAAACTTTTTCTGGTTGGAAATTCAGACAGAAAAAGTCCGATACACACACGATAGGATTTTCCGACAACATAATCCGGTCTGACTTTTTCCGTCGGAATGTCCGACCGTGTGTACGGGGCATTAGAATGATAAAATCATTTACCCCATAAAAACAGAATTATTCATCTTATCTACATCCACTTATAAAGAAATATATATTTTTTTTTAGTATGACTGACCTTTGAAGATGGTGACTGATCGACAAGAAAACACGGAGTCGGTTATTTTTCCCCCTTGCTGTAATTAATTCCTATAAATAAATAAATGAATATTTTACTCTTGTACAGGAAAACTGGTGTCATCTCCTGATTAATAATGGGTCACTGTGGGGGGGGAAGAAGAAGTAGATGATATATAGAGTTACAATGAGACGATTGCTCATATATGTGACATTCCCCGCTACTCCAAGGATGCCGATCTCCAGTTATGTATTCATGAACAAAAATAAATAAATAAATAAAAAAAAAGAAGGAAAAAAAATATAAAAAAAAAAAAAAAAAAATCTACTTTGCAATAATGGATATACCATTTATAATTGCTATACAATCCATTTGCTGATCGAAGACTATATTAAACCCAAAAGCAAACATTACATTGCAGGTCACCAATTCTTAAGCCTCGTACACACGGTACAATTGTTGGCAGGGGATTGTCTGTTGACAGACTGTTGTCCTAGAATCTTACCGTTAGTACGCTCCTTTTGACAATTGTCCAATTTTCAACGAATGTTGGATGGCAGGCTGGTAAATTTTCGGTGGACAACAGTCTGTCGTCAGATTTTCGGTAGACATGTGCACAACAAAAAAATAATTTGTTTGTTTATTTTCGTTTCGTTTTTTTTTTCGTTTCCCTTGATTCGTAACGATTTGTAAATTCGTAAGTCGTCGGTGTTCGTATTCGGAACGAGTTATTTTTTCGTTGATTCGTTTAATTTTAATTAAATTTTTAGTTTAATTTTCGTTTATTCGAAATTTGGACGCATTCGTATTTATTCGTAATCGGAGCATAATTCATAATTTTATGTAATGTGTATGCTATTATTACATTTTAATAATTTACAAATCGAAAAAAAAAAAAAAAGTTACGAATTGAAAAAAAAAAAAGTTACGAATGTACAAAATTATTTGTTCAATCCGTTCGAAGCACGTTAAGCAACGCCATTGTAAGAGACACGGAAAATTACCAATTCAACAAAAAAAAAAAGTTACGAATGTACGAATTTTTTCGTTCATTTTCGTTGTTCCCGTTTTCGTTTTTCGGATTTTCTTCATTCGTACATTCGTTGTTTCTAATTAGTTTTTTTCAGGTTTTCGTTGTTTTTTGGATTCGTACGATTCGTTCATTCGTACGAAAACGAAGGAACGAAAAAAAAAATGAAAAACGAATTGCACATGTCTAATTTTCGGATGGTTTGTACACAAGTCCATCACACAAAAGTCCCAAGTACAAACACGCATGCTTGTAATCAACGCTCAAACACGATATTAGCAGAAGGGGCCCAAAGGGTGGCGCTCAAGAGCTGAAATTCCTCGCAGTACATCACTACGTTCGTGTTTGTTGGCTGACAATTGTGTACCGTTAGTATGCAAGACAAGATCCCGGCACACCCCCTTTTGACAAAAATCAGATGCTCGGTTGGCCAACAATCGTACCGTGTGTACGAGGCTTTAGATGTGATGGCTGCATTTCCTTTAAGCTTTTTACTTTTTATTTTTTTTACCTGGTGATCCAGCCAGTAGGTTTTTCAAACAGAAAAAGCCGTCCTGAAGATGTAGTAGTTAAAGGGTTGAGGTGAACCATTTACCATTGACAGGGGTGACCACAATGATCAGCTTTTATGGAAAACCTTTATCCCAAAAAAGGAACAAAAACGGTTTGCTGCAAGTGAAGTATTAGCTTTAGTTTGACTTCAATTTGTTAGGGTATCTAAATC
This sequence comes from Lithobates sylvaticus, assembly GCA_028564925.1. Classification (NCBI taxonomy): domain Eukaryota; kingdom Metazoa; phylum Chordata; class Amphibia; order Anura; family Ranidae; genus Lithobates; species Lithobates sylvaticus. Next base: position 21,576,120 of record CM053035.1, on the reverse strand, counting down.
TACTAGTACATCTAACACTCCCCTCCTCGCCCCCCCAGACTGACAATGCCGCTGTCCAAAAGGTGTCTCTATTGCTCCTTAAGGCCCCTTTCACACCGGGGCGGGGAGCCGCGGTGACGGTAAAGCAGTGCTATATTTAGCGCTGCTTTACCGTCGTTTTAACCGCGGTATTCGGCTGCTCGCGGTGCGGTTTTACCCCCCGCGAGCGGCCAAAAAAGGGTTAAAACACCCCCGCAGAGCGCCGCCGTACACACACACCGCTCCTATACCGCTCCAAAGATGCTGCTAGCAGGACTTTTTTTGTCATCCTGCTAGCGCACCGCTCCAGTGTGAAAACCCGCCGGCTTTCACACTGGAGTTAAAGGGGCCAGGTTTTTTCATGCGGTGAACAGGCGCTATTTTTTAGCGCTGCACCGCATGAAAAACGCCCCGTGTGAAAGGGGCCTAAAAGTGGGGCACTTTAATATAGGAGGTGCGTTACTGGCCAGATCACCAGATGAAAAACAGAGGGGGGAGCCTAAAAGAAAACTAATGCAGCCATCACATCTAATGATTGGTAATCTACAATATATTACATTTTTAGGTTTAATACATTTCCATTATGATCTTCAGAAGCGGTGATTTTCTAAAATAAAAAATTGTCAAAAAAAATAATTAACGCTTCCTTTAATATAGAAGCCTGGAGGGGGCGCTGTACACTGTTTGGATATAGACTTTACCCAGGAATGTGTGCGATTGGCTCATTGCTTTTCCGAAAAGACTAAACGGAAATACAAGTCAAATTCCCAGCCTCTTCTGCAATAGTAGTTTCACTTTTAACATAAAGACTATAAAGCCGGCCATACAAAAGGCATGAATTTGGGCGGACCACTGACCTGGGGGACTATTGCAAAAAAATAAAAATAAAAAATAAATTTTCAGCAGGAAGCAGCTTTTTAACCACTTGCTTACTGGGCACTTAAAACCCCCCTCCTGCCCAGACCAATTTTCAGCTTTTGGCGATGACGCACTTTGAATGACAATTGCGCAGTCATACTACACTGTACAAATGACATTTTTATCATTTTTTTCCCACAAATAGAGCTTTCTTTTGATGGTATTTAATCACAGCTGGGGTTTTTATTTTTTGCTAAACAAAGAAAGATGGAAAATTTTGGAAAAAAAATAGCAAATAAATCATGTTTAATAGTTTGTTATAAAATTTTGCAAACAGGTAATTTAACTGCTTCATTGATATGCGCTGATGAGGTGGCACTGGTGGGCACAGATAAGGTGGCACTGATGGGCACAGATGGGTGGCATGGATGGGCACTGATAGGTGACATTGATGGGCAGCACTGTTCAGGCACTTATTGTTGGCACTGACAGGTGGCACTGACAGATGGCACTGTGGGCACTGACAGATGGCACTGGTAGGCGGCACAGGTGGGCACCGTGGAGCCGGGGCACATCGCATTGATCGAAACTAATGACCCTTTCACTGCCGCCGGTGTGAAAAATAGCCAATTACCGGCTCTGTTGATATCACATGATCAGCTGTCATTGGCTGACATCTGATCACGTGGTAAGGGGGTCGGGTACCCAAATTAAATTTTTATCATTTTTTTCCCACAAATAGAGCTTTCTTTTGGTGGTATTTAATCACAGCTGGGGTTTTTATTTTTTGCTAAACAAACAAAAAAAGATGGAAAATTTTGGAAAAAAATTGAAAATAAAATCATGTTTAATAGTTTGTTATAAAATTTTGCAAACAGGTAATTTTTCTGCTTCATTGATATGCGCTGATGAGGCGGCACAGGTGGGCACTGATAGGCTGCACTGGTGAGGACAGATAAGTCGGTACTGATGGGGACAGCAAAGATGGCACTGATGGGCACGGATGGGTGGCACGGATGGGCGGCACTGATAGGTGACACAGATGAGCACTGGTAGGTGACACAGATGTGCAGCACTGGCACTGTGGGCACTGAGAGATGGCACTGTGGGCACTGAGAGATGGCAGTGTGGGCACTGGTAGGCGGCACTTTAATGGGGCAAAGGTGGGCACAATGGATTGGGCACATTGCAGTGAGAGGGACTGAAGCCGATTACCGGCTCTGTTATGATCACATGATCAGCTGTCATTGGCTGACAGCTGATCACGTGGTAAGGGTCGGGATCGACCCCTTACTCGGATCTGTGATCCAGCGAGTCTCACAGACTTGCTGATCACAGAGCGCGCAGGGCGCGCAGGCAGCTCGTGGCCGGGACGACATCAATAGACGTAGTCCTGGCACAATAGATCCGCGCTGTTGCTGTCATTTGGCTATAGCACGGATCTCAGGTAGTTAAAATTACACTCATACGATACCGTATTGTACAAAAGTAAAAGTGACATTAACAATAATGGCATTTCAGCTGTGAGGAAAGATTAGAGAAAAGGAGATTAAGAGGAGAATATGATCAACATAAGTCAGGGGCAGAACTAGAACCTTCAGGGCCCTGGTGCAAGAAACCATGAAGGGCCCCCCTGACCTCTGATTCCGGTGGGGGGGGGGGTCTCCCCTCCGACCCCAGGGCCCTTCCCACTGATCTCAGGGTTCCTTAATCTGTCATGGGGCCCTTTATTATGGTACTACAGTGGGATTTACTCACAAAAGTCCCCCCTTTCATCACTGTCCACTTTTACATCTGAATCTGCAGAGCCCCCCTTACAACAGAGACCGCAGAGCCCCCCTTACAACAGAGACCGCAAAGCCCCCCTTACAACAGAGACCGCAAAGCCCCCCCCCCCTTACAACAGAGTCTGCAGAGCCATCCACGTACATCAGAGACCACAGAGCCCCCCCATGTACATCAGAGACCACAGAGCCCCCCCATGTACATCAGAGTCCGCAGAGCCCTCCATGTACATCAGAGTCCGCAGAGCCCATCTTACTACAGAGTTTGCAGAGTCCCCCTTACATAAGAGTCCACAGAGCCCCCTTACATCAAAGTCCAAAGAGCCACCTTTACATCAGAGACTGCAGAGCCCCCCCCAACCCCCCCCTTACATCAGAGTCAGAATTTCACTGAAAGGGGGAGCTCTTGTGCTGTTCCTTTTTTTCCTCTTTCTAGCAGAGGTTTACAGAGAACAGGTGACTCAACTTCTCCTTTCAGTTTTTATCTAAAAGTAAACAGCAGTTACAACAATACAGTATTCTTCTGCAAAAATTCACCCTTAAAGCACATAAATGTAGAAATCACCAATGCAGAGCAAGAACCCGAGGCTTATGTTCCTTTGATACGGGCGGATAGAATTCAGATTTTAGCTGCTGATAGATCAAGGTATTTACCGCAGCTAAACTAACAAAATGCTTTCCTATGGCCCCATTCACACACTGCGTTTAGCAACAATTTCGTTACATGGGGTTTTGTGCGGTTAGAAAAAATAAATTTGACTGCGTCCGGGACCGATTTATTGCAGCGATCGGCACATAACTGCAGGCAAATCGCCATCTACTATTTCTCCTGCAGATAGCAGAAGCCACAAGGAAAGAGAAACCAAACAGGAAACGCATCAGAAATGGCAAGAATGTTTCAACGCAGCTAAGCACAGCTGCATTCAAACGCACGAAAAAGCAGCTACCGTATTTATTGGTGTATAACACGCACCCCAAGTTTAGGAGGGCATTTTAAGGAAAAAAGTTTTAGGAGGGAAGTTTAGGGAAAAAAAAAACAACTTACATTTAAGCGTCATTTGCAGCTTGCCCAGCGTCACTGTAGCTTGCCCAGCGTCATTTGCAGCCTTGCCCAGCGTCACTGCAGCTTGCCCAGCGTCATTTGCAGCCTTGCCCAGCGTCATTTGCAGCCTTGCCCAGCGTCATTTTCAGTCTTTTCCGGGTTTAAATTTCCCGCCGCCGAGGCGCTCTGTCGCGTGCGCCGCCGAAAAAACCCGAAGCACGGCCGAAAAAGACCGAAGCGCCCCCGGAAAAAGCCGAGCCGACTCGGACGGCTAAGCTCGCGGTCCCGCCTCCCTGCTGTTTTCCGGAGCGAGCGCAGGGAGGCAGGACTATGAGCAGAGCAGAGTCTGCTCTGCTTTTTCCGGGGGGCGCTTCGTTCTTTTTCGGCCGAGCCTCGGGTTTTTTCGGCAGCGCTCGCTATTTTTCTGGGGAGTATCGGCGTATAACACGCACCCACGACTTTCCCCCCCGATTTTAAGGGGGAAAAAGTGCATGTTATACGCCGATAAATACGGTAATCGCAATGTACAACTGCAAGTGATCGCTGGACCTGGAGTCCTGGAATTTCAAAATAACAAAAAATGCTTTTCAAACCACTTCCCGCCCAAAGATGTCATATGACGTCTTTGACTTTCAGTGGGAATATTCAGGGGGGAGGCTCTCTGGGGACCCTGATGCAAGGGGGAGGTTCTCTGGGGACCCTGATGCAAGGGGAGGTTCTCTGGGGACCCTGATGCAAGGGGGGGGGCTCTCTGAGGACCAAGATGCAAGGGGGAGGCTCTCTGGGGACCCCGATTTTAAGGGGGATCCTGATGTAAGGGGGGACTCTCTGGGGATCCTGATGTAAGGGGGAGGCTCTCTGGGGACCCCGATTTTAAGGGGGATCCTGATGTAAGGGGGAGCTCTCTGGGGACCCCGATTTTAAGGGGGATCCTGATGTAAGGGGGAGGCTCTCTGGGGACCCCGATTTTAAGGGGGATCCTGATGTAAGGGGGGGCTCTCTGGGGATCCTGATGTAAGGGGGGGCTCTCTGGGGATCCTGATGTAAGGGGGGGGGGCTCTCTGGGGATCCTGATGTAAGGGGGGGCTCTCTGGGGATATATGGACACACACGTATATTACTGTATATACATGTGTATGCCCACCCAAGCGTATGACTCTCTTTACTACGCTGCTATGGGCTCTAGCCCCAGATCTTTTGTAGACCTAGCAGCGCCCCTGGTTCACTCATAGCACTGCACTTTTTTATGGTTATGTTTTTTTTTTTTTTTTTTTTTTTACTTTTTAGATAATTAGTGAATAAATATTGAAGATTTTATTATACCATTTCTTTGGTTTGATTGTGTCTGCACTGTTATAGTCCCATCCAATCTGTTCTGTTTATTTGATACACACTTTACTAACAGCCCCCTACAGTCTTCATAGGCCGGGAAGGTTACTGTTGCTATAGGCAACAGACATTCCCCTGTCTTGTATTATATGAAACACTAACACTTCCTGGTACAGAGTGAATTTCCATCCCCGCCTTTAGCAAAGGTTTCGGCCACGTGATTTCACTTCCATCAAGGCTCTGCGTACTTTTAAGTGATGTACATTCTCGCTTATCTTGTTTGGCCTTTCTGTCAGACGTGTCACACGCCCTTCACACTGGTTCTGCATTCCTCGAATAGCTTCATTTTTAATTTTGCTTTCAACATGACACATGGCTCGGTCTATTAAAACCTGTGCCTCACTTTGTCTTCAATAAAGTAAATGCATTTCATGTGGACAACATTACGGGGGTTATTTACGAAAGGCAAATCCACTTTGCACTACAAGTGCAGTCGCTGTAAATCTGAGGGGTAGATCTGAAATGAGGGGAAGCTCTGCTGATTTTCTCATCCAATCACGTACAAGCTAAAATGCTGTTTTTTTATTTTCCTTGCATGTCCCCCTCGGATCTACAGTGCAATTTCAAGTGCGCTTGTAGTGCAAAATGAATTTGCCTTTTGTAAATAACCCCCATTGTTTCCTAAAGCATTGCATATTAGAAAACAACTGCAATTGGGGGGGGGGATGAAGAAAAAAACAAAAACAAAAAAAAAAAAAAAAAACAAACACACACGCACACACGCACACACACACACACAATTCCCCGTACACACCGGAAATTCCAATCACAAAATCCATCGGATTTTTTCCAACAGATTTTGTCCGACACTGGTGTTGCATACACACGGTCGGACAAAGTTGTCGGAAAATCCGATCATTCTGAACGTGGTGACGTTCGTTGCGTACGACGGAACTACGTAGAGGCTAGTAGCCAATAGCTTTGGTCTCCTAATTTGATCTGAGCATGCGTGGCACTTTGTCCGTCGGAATTCTCTACACACGAACGGAAAAAGTCCGATCGGATTTTGTTGTCGGAAAATTTGAGAGCAGAATCTCAAATTTTTTTCCGACAGAAAAAGTCAGATGGAGCCCACACACTGGCGGATTTTCCGACAACATGGTCCGATCGGACATTTTCCGTCGGAATTTCCGACCGTGTGTACGGGGCATTAGACTACAACCATTTTTCACCTTTTTTCCATATATTGTTGCTCTCGGTGCTGCAGATCTCCTGCAGCCTCTTTGCGACCACTCCCTGTGTAGATGTGCTCCAGTGATGGCATTTCTCATGCCCGCTTGCCTTATGGCAAGAACAGCGGTCGGCCCATGCCTGCCTAATGCATGTTGAAATAGTAAACTTGTAGTCTCCATTGGAAGTTCTTGGGGCAGGGGCGACAATGCACCTCTCAAGTCTCGGTTTGCACCCCGACAGCACCCCCCCCCCCCTTGTGTTTTTTGCACATCTAGGCCATTCATTTCAATAGGCTGCCCTACACATGACAATTGCAGAAAAGAATTGCAAGCAGTTTTTTGTTTTTTTGTTGCACCACACGTGGCACTTTTGTTAGCATGATGATGGAGGGAGAGAGAATGGAGGATGGAGGACTGCCCTACGCATCTAATCCAGTATTCCAACTGCCACAGGGCAGTTGGGCAGTGCAAAGGATGCACCCTTTTGCATACTTTGCTGCAGATCTCCTCCAGCCTCTTTGCAGCCACTTCTTGTTTACATGCAACGGCTTCATTATTGACCGCACCATTTGTTGACCGCACAATCTTCCCCTGTCTAATGGTGACAAGGGTGGACTGTGTGTGTGTGTGCACGAATGGACGACACAGAAGCACGATTGATAGACAGAACGGGTTTCTCCCAAACAGGGACCTTCATGGTGGGATTGTCACTTTGTATTAAAAAAATAAAATAAAAATCTCCTATAAGCTCCTATAATTACATTAATGTAATTTCAAAAGTTGCTTTAGACCTTTTTTTAATCTTTGTATTTAACCACTTCAATACCGCCTTATGGTCATACGACGCCCACAAGGTGGATCTCCCATCCTGGGTGGGCGTCACATGACGTCCTCCCATTCCCGGCCACCTGGGGGGCGCGCGCGGCGTCGCTCGGGACCCGGTGCGAGTGCCCAGCGGCCGCGATGTCCGCCGGGCACCCGCGACTGCCCGTTAAAACAACGGGACCATGCGGGACCGTGGAGCTGTGTGTGTAAACACACAGCTCCACGTCCTGTCAGCGGAGAGGAGACCGATCATGTGATCCCAGTACGGAGGAACACTGATCGGTCTCCTCCCCTTGAGTCCCCTCCCCCCACAGTTAGAATCACTCCTATTAGGGAACACATTAACCCCTGCAGCGCCCCCTAGTGTTAACCCCTTCCCTGCCAGTCACATTTACACAGTAATCATTGCAATTTTATAGCAACGATCGCTGTGTAAATGTGAAGGGTTCCAAAAATGTGTCAAAAAAGTGTCCGAAGTGTCCGCCGCAATGTCGCAGTCACGAAAAAAAAAAAAAAATTGCAGATCGCCACCATTACTAGTAAAAAATACAAATAAAAAAAAATTCAATAAATCTATCCCCTATTTTGTAGACGCTATAACTTTTGCGCAAACCGATCAATATACGCTTATTGCGATTTTTTTTACCAAAAATATGTAGAAGAATACGTATCGGCCTAAACTGAGGAAAAAAAATAGTTATTTTTTAAAAAAATGGGATATTTATTATTAGCAAAAAGTAAAAAATAATGTGTTTTTTTTTTCAAAACTGACGCTCTTCTTTTGTTTATAGCGCAAAAAATAAAAACGGCAGAGGTGATCAAATACCACCAAAAGAAAGCTCTATTTGTGGGAAAAAAACGGACGTCAATTTTGTGTGGGTGTAACGTCGCACGACCGCGCAATTGTTAGTTAAAGCGACGCAGTGCCGAATCGCAAAAAGTGCTCTGGTAAGGAAGGGTGTTTAAAAAAAAAATTAAAAATTAAAAAAGATTAAAAAAAGGTCTAAAGCAACTTTTGAAATGACATTAATGTATTAAAGCTTATAGGAGATTTTTTTTTTTATTTTTTTTTTTAAATACATTAAATGTCATTTCAAAAGTTGCTTTAGACTTTTTTAATCTTTAAATATTTTTTTTTTTTAAATACAAAAGATGAAAAAAAGGTCTAAAGCAACTTTTGAAATGACATTAATGTATTAAAGCTTATAGGAGATTTTTTTTTATTTTTAGGTGCGGAACAAAAACACCAAAGTAAACCAAAAAAAGTGATCTACTTTAATTGATGAACGTCTGCATGCCTGAGTGCTCATTTCCAGCTGACGGATTCCCTTTAAGGCTCTATAGAAACTCGTCCCTCTCCCCGGAGAGAGAGTACGTCATGTACCTGTTATACTATCTCCTCCCCTCCCCTTCCCTTCCTCCGCTCTTCCCAGCAACCACAGGAAATACACCTGTTACTGTTACCTGCAAGATCAGCAGCCGGTGACATGTCTCGGAGCCCCTGATCACCACCCACCCTGACCAACTACCCGGGACATGGGCTATGCCATCCTGACTGCCACGCTTCTCCTCCTAATACAGTACGGTGAGTTCTCTAGAACTAATCTGATATATACGATAACAGAACTTCCCCAAACAGTGATAATGTTGCTTCTGAGTACTGAAAGAAGTAGAGGCGGCCAACATGGGACTGGGATAAAGTGGCCAGGGCCCTAGAATCTTTAGGGGGGGTAAAGGTTTGGCACATCGTGAAGCTGGCCATGCACCAGTAGAATTGTTTGTTTGAAAATATTAGGTTTTCGGGACGTTTTTTTTCAATGTTCTAATACTTATGCCCCATACACACAGTCGGACATTTCGACCACAAAATCCGTAGGATTTTTTCTGACAGATTTTGGCCGAAACTTGTGTTGCATACGCACGGTCGCACAAAGTTGTTGGAAAATCCGATCGTTCAGAACGCGGTGACGTAAAACCTGTACGACGGGACTACGAAGAGGCCAGTAGCCAATAGCTTGCGTCCCCAAATTTATGCTGAGCATGCGTGGCACTTTGTGCGTTGGAATTCTATACACACGCGATCGGAAAATGTCCGATCGGATTTTGCAGTCGGAAAATTTTAGGTCCTGCTCTCAAACTTTTTCCATCAGAAGTTCAGACGGAAAAAGTCTGCTAGAGCCCACACACGATCGGATTTTCCGACAGCATAATCCAATCTGACTTTTTCCTTCTGAATTTGCGACCGTGTGTACGGGGCATTAAAGTGGACCTTCATCTTCTCTAGCTACTTTCACATTCTATACTGAAAAAAAAAAAAAAGGTGTGGGGGGGGGGGGGGGGGGGGGGTTTTGGGACTTTACATGAGGCAATGAATGGGTAGATTCATCCGCCTCTATCCCTATTGTTTTAACATCAAAAGAGAGAAAAAAGGTTGGGACTTTAAATGAAGCACAGCTAAGGGATAAAAATTGTAAAGTCACGTGATGAAGGATTCAAAAAAAAAAATACATTGATTAAAAAAATAACGAACAACTTGACAATTTATTATGCATGGTAATAACATAATTCACAACCAATCGAGGGATAATAGATACCTTGGTATATGGTAGTATAATTGTAAGGGTTCATGGTCAACATAATTCTGTTAATAATCATAATAGCAAACTGTAGAAATTCATAGCATTTGTAACATGGAATCTCAAAAATCGCTCGATTATGTGATGTAGCATAAGACAGGGCTCTACGCGTTTCGTGGAGTTTTAGCCACTCATCAGGAGCAGTTACAAATGCAGAGATCTATAATAGAGAAAGGAATGCAAAATGAACAGATGCTGTACATAAGGGAAGAGAGAAGAAAGGTAAGATAAGGTATTACCAACCCTCTCCTCCAATCCCTACACTAGCTCGCGATCACCCAGCAAATTAAAATTCAAAATACTAACCACAACTTACAAAGCCATCCACAACTCTGCCCGAGCTACATCACCAATCTTGTCTCCAAACATATCCCAAACCGTCCTCTTCGCTCTTCTCAAGACCTCCTCCTGTCAAGCTCTCTCGTTTCCTCCTCCCATGCTCGTCTCCAGGATTTCTCCAGAGCCTCTCCCATCCTCTGGAACTCGCTACCTCAACCTATCCGGCTATCCCTTACTCTTGCTACCTTCAGGCGATCCCTGAAAACTCATCTCTTCAGAGAAGCCTATCACGTCTCCAACTAATCTTTTACCACTTCCATCAGCTCATTCCCCACAGTTACAACCTTTTGTACCACCTGCCCCACCCTTTTAGAATGTAAGCTCTTCTGAGCAGGGCCCTCTTAATCCTCTTGTATTTTATTGTATTATAACTGTATTGTCTCCCTTGTATATTGTAAAGCGCTGCGTAAACTGTTGGCGCTATATAAATCCTGAATAATAATAATAATTACCAAACGCGTATACACGTAAATTGGATGTATAGTAGTAGTAAGATGTTGTTAACAACTGGGTGCGCCATAGAGAAACAAACATCCCACGGGAGCTGAGGCCGCACAGTCGCGGCCAGATGAGCGGCCAAGGGGATAATGCGAGGACTGTGGGTGATGTAGGGAACTCCGGTTGATGATGTGTGTACTAATTCCAGTGGGTGTGCTGTAAAAAAGTATATGACTGTATTAGTGCGAGGAGCTGGCCTTGGGCAAATACTGTCCAATCCAGGTGGAGTGATATATTACTTAAGTTGACTCACATATCCAACCAAGGTCAGGTAAACAAATAACTCAGTGAGTGAACGCTATAAACAAAATTCACACTCTATAGATTTCTTCTTTTTTTTCTTCCATAAATTTGTATTGTTCTATAGATTTCTATTAAAAAAAAAAAGAAGGTGCAAAACATGGCATACGAGAACTTTTTTGAAACTTTTTGAAATTGTCAAGAAGATGTTAGACAGCTGTAACATAGCTGCCAAGAATTTAAAAACATCCCACAGTATAAATATTAATGAACAAACTTGTAGCCTGCAAGCAATGCCGCGTACACACGGTCGGAATTTCTGATGGAAACAGTCCGATGGGAGCTTTTCATCGGATTTTCCGACCGTGTGTATGCCCATCGGTTTTTTTCTGTCGGGATTTCCGACGGACTTTGGATTGAGAACCTGTTCTCAATTTTTCCGACGGAAAACCTTTCTATCGGATTTTCCGATTGTGTGTATGCAATTCCGACACGCAAAATCCCGACGCATGCTCGGAAACAATTTGACGCATGCTCAGAAGCATTAAACTTCCCTTTTATATTGCTGTCGAACGTGTTTTATTCCGCTGTGTTATTGACCGTCGGAATTTGGTGTGACCGTGTGCAGGCAAGACAGTTTGAGCGAAATTCCGTCGGAATTCCATCAGAGCTTTTTCTGACGAGAATTCCGACCGTGTGTACGCGGCATTAGAGTAGATATCAATGAGCCAGGTAAATTTGTCACAGACGGCAAAACAATAAGCAGATCAAGACATCAAGTCTGAATAAACAACATGATTTCCAACAAGGAATTAAGAAAGAGGGAAAGGTAAAAAGGAAGGATATCCACAGTAGGAAGGTGGGAAAGAGATGGGGAAAGGGGAGCGAGTGTCAGGAATGCCCAAAACCAGCACCCCACTCTGGACTACTATTATGAGTTCTATATATCCATGGGCAGTGACAGATGGGCGTATTGTATCCACAGGGTCCATATCTGGGAGAATTTTTTTTTTTGTGTGTCTAGCCGGATGCTGGTCAGCTTCTCGTTGATATAGAACCCATTGATCCACTGACGAACTTTCTCAAAAAAAGTTTCTTCCAGGCTTTGGCGATAGTCTATTTTGCCGCTAACAAAATGAAGGTCATCAATTTGAATTGGGGGGTTTTAGTAAAATCAGGGGGGTTTAAGGTGTAATAAGACATACCAAGGATCTTTGGGGAAAGGACGGTTGAACAAAGAATGAATGAGCTTCAAAACCTTCATCCAAAACTGTGTGAGCATGGGACGTGTCCACCAGGTATGTAAAACGTTGCCAGGCATTGGGCAGCCACGAAAGCACAGGCCAGTATGGGCTACACATGATGGGTACCATCTGGTAACTGTTTTTTTTTTTTAATCTTTATTGGGTTTTGTAGATTACATAGGCAAGTAGCAAGTACATTTTGAGGCGTACATAGTCATGTAATTATAAAAAAAATAAAAAAAAAAAGAAGATCAAAAACAGGCAAAGATAAATCAAAATAAAACAATTGGGAAAGGGGGTTTAAGGGAGTTGGGGAGGAGGGATGGTATGCTGGTAACTATTTAGAATGCAGACTCAATAGTTTTCACATTAATAGAGCAGGAGGCTATTGTGGTCAAGATTTACAACCAACCTGCTCTCTCTCTCTAGTGCGCTGGAGGTCTATCTCCCACCTGGAAAAACGGAAGCGTGATAGGTATGGTGGTTGGAAGTAGTCAGTTGAGTAGAGAGAATTGAGATCAGTTTAGGGGAGAGAGGCGAATAGTGGCATATATATTCAAATAATAGCTGACTCGTAAGGTCTTTGTTGGTGAATATGGTGGAGAGACAATTTGCAAGAATCAAAATAGTTCGGAAAATGGGGCATGATATTTTCCCCTAATTTCTGTCCAAGTAGAAATGGTACGGGCCATTGAGAAAAGAAAGGGCGCAAAAAAAAAAACCTATGAAGGTGCCACCAATGGAAGGCTCCGGGGGACTTCAGTGTCAAAGTAAACATTGGGTTACCGAGAAGAGGTGAGAGAGGCAAGTGTAGCGAGAGCAATTTGCTAAAGTATTTGGTGGAATCCCAAATAGCAAAAGGTATGTCTCATGAGAGGGCTCATAAGCGGGTCGAGATATAGGTGGGAGCCAGGGAGAGGGAGCAAACAACTGATCGAGCAGCAGAAAGCCTCCAGCTATACCCACAGGGGAGCTGGTCGGGAAGCATATAGGGAGATCAAAGGGGCAACTTGTGCAGCTGTAAAGTATTTGTTGAAATTAGGGACCCCCAAGACCACCCTGTCTTTTTGTGTAAACATTGTATGGTCGGGAGACACGGGGGGGGGGGGGGGGGGGGGGTTTGGACCGTATGAAATTAGATACATGGTTCTGAAAAGATTTCAACGCATACGATGGGATTGGGATAGTGCAGAATAAGTAAGGCAGTATTGCCCTATCTAGCTACTTCAAAAAGGAAGTTTCTGCCACCACCCCAACAAAAATTCAAAATTATATGATAGAGAGATAGAGATATATATATATATATATTGTTCTGATCTTGTTAAAAACTTGCTAGACAATGGAGTCCTGAGTTGTCTTGAAGCAAAAGTTCCCCCTTCGCCTCTCCTCTCCAGCATGGCATGTGTGCATTTACCAGATTCCCCAGGCACATGGTTCAGGTCTCTGCCAGTCCTCTGACAGACACCCCATGGTGTATGTGCAACATCTCAAACATCTTATGGGATGGCTACATCACACATCCCAAGAGGCAGTCTGGGAGATGTTGTGCACACACGTTGTGGCGTGTCTGTGCATGCAGTGGGGGAAGCCGGGAGGTCATCCTGGCCAGGCACATGGCAGCAGGTTTCACCAAACAACGCTGGGCACACAAGTACGTTTTTTGAGGACAACCTGAGGAAAAATAAAAGAAAAACCCCATACAAAAAGGGGGGGGGGATGGTTAGCAAAACAATATTTCTCTTCAATGATGTATCCCCTACCAAGCCTCCAGAGACACTCACACCAAACATGTTGGGATGCTTTTGGGCAATGCTGGCCACATAGTGCTTGTGCAGCGTAATTAGGAGGCCAAGTGTAAAAACCGGGGAGAGACAACCAGCCCTCTAATGACTTCTGTATTGAAGATGGCGCAGGACCCAACGTGCACCAGTGGAGCAGCAGGTTTCACCAGACAATCCTGGATTTGCCAGGCACTTGAGTATGTATTTTGGAAAACAACCAAAACAGTACAGAGTAAAAAAAAAAATTAAAAATAAAATAAAATGGGGGAATGTGAAGTTCCTCTTTATTGGGTCGATGCTGCACCCACCCAAGTATGATTCTCTTAAAAAAATAAATAAAAAAAATAAATAAAAAAAATAAATAAAAAAAACTTCTCTTTTAAGCTAAATGACCCCAAAACATTACAATATAAATGAAAAAAAAAAAAAAAGTCAACATGCCACATTCTTATACAACACATAAAACATACCAGAACACACATGATTGCACTGGATGTAAATACAACTCTGAAACAAAAAAAAAAAAAAACGCTAAAACACTGCAAACGCCTTACAAGCATGTAAAACACATGTGCGGAATGGTGCACTGAGCGCGGGGATTATTGATGTGAAAGAGCCCTTACACAAATTGCCATTTGGTGTTTATGTCACTTTGTTGAGCTGAAATAACCCTTGATTGAAGAAGCTGACCTAATGGCGGGCAGTCTGAGCAGACGTGTGGGAAAATAACGCCCCCCCCCCCCCATTTTTAGCAGCCTCATTTTAATATATCTTCTGTGAAAAAAGTTTTATTGGATCTGGTGAAGTTTTATTGACCCTCAAAAGGTCATTAAAACATTTCTCTTGCAAATCCGGTTTGTGAAAATCATGTCCTTTAAATTTGCTGTCGGGTGTCCAGTATTTCGGGCATGACCAGAGGTCATTGAATCCTGAGTGTTGGTTACCAATTTTTTACACTGTATTTAAGCCCAACTCCAGCTGCAATACTCGCCCATTCATTTCAATAGGTTGCCCTGCGCATGACAATCAATAATTCCAGGCATTTTTTTCTTTAATGAGATTGCATTACAATGCATAGCAATAAGAGACCGTGTGTTGGGATGCAATTAAGGGAACGTGTATTTAAGAATATTAATAATAAATATCAGCACGGCGAGTGCCTGCCAGAAATCTGCGTGTTTTTGTGAGCTATGGGAACACGTGCAATATCACACATGTTCCGGTGTCATAGAAGTGTGAATTTGGGTCTTCATTCCTAGAGTAGAAACCCATTTTGATTACAGTCCCATCAGTTATCTGATTTAACATGCTGAATATGCAACTTTACCTGTTGATCTGGGGGAAATCCGATTGCCTCTCTGGGATCAGGAAGGAATTTTTTCCCCTGCTGGAGCAAATTGGAACATGCTTTGCTGGTTTTTCTTCTGCCTTCCTCTGGATCAACTGTTGGTATAGGATTGTGGATATGGGATTGTATGATATTTTTTTAATTTTTTTTTTTTATGGTTGAACTAGATGGACTTGTGTCTTTTTTCAACCTGACTAACTATATGTAACTACTGTATATACTCGAGTATAAGCCGACCCGAATATAAGCCGAGGCACCTAATTTTACCACAAAAAAACTGTGAAAACTTATTGGACTCGAGTATAAGCCTAGGGTGATAAATGCGTAGCTACTGTAAGTGGAAAAGAGGGTCAACAATGCCCATTTGCAGCCTCACTGTGCCCATTTGCAGCCATAGGTCCCCCGAACTTCAAACTTGGTAGTTAAGGGTTCCTAGATGCCCCCTAGCTGCAGCCAAGGAGTCTCTGGACCCAAAGGGTCCCAAAATGACATTGCTGCAGATGGACACAGTTGATCGACTTTGGGGCCCCGTATCTCGTGGTTACTTGGTGCTAGGAACCCCAAATTTGGTGTGCAAACCCAATGGAGCTAGCACTACAACATATCCAATGGGGTTCCTAGCACTAAGTGGCCCCGTTATACGGGGCCCCAAAGTCAGTTCGGAAAATGTCAAGCACTTTTCTGCTGCAGAAAAGTGCTTGACATTTTCCGAACCGACTTTGGTGCCCCGTATCTCGGGGCCACTTGGTGCGCTTGTTCCACTGGCTTTGCACACCAAATTTGGGGTTACTAGCACCAAGTGGCCCCGAGATACGGGGCCCCAAAGTCGGGTTGGAAAATTTAATTCTCTGCTGCAGAAAAGTGCTCGAATCCGGTATAAGCCGAGGGGGGCATTATCAGCACAAAAAAAAAATGTGCTGAAAAACTTGGCTTATACTCGAGTATATACGGTATATGAATATAACAAAGGCTAGCCATACATGTATAGGATTTCTCCCACAGTCAGATTCAACAGATTCCTTGATCCACATTAATGACATGAATAGACAACTCTCCTCCTGTTGGCTAATGTATTCTGACAACCAGCACCCAGGGCTGTCAAAAAACCTGAACAGTACCTGCATCCAATTGGATGTATGCACTGTCTGGCCAACAATTTTTCAATAGGCTCCTTTGACAAAAGTCAATTGAAAAAAAAAAAAATAGCTTTTTGCTGTGCTGAGTGGTGCCAACTGGGTCCCCCCCCCCCCCATGAGTGGTGCCAACTGGGCCCCCCCCCCCCCATGGCTTGAATTAAGTTGGTGTATGGCAGGCTTAAATCACATTGATTTAACCACTTTGTGACACCTCCCCCCCATCTGGTATGGTTGTCCTTTGACCAAAAAGGTGGCTACCCTAGGGTTGGTAGACAGTAACTTCTTTTTGTACCCTGTGTTGGCTTAGATGGCATCTTCACCTTGGGTGCCATTGAGCCTTGTCCAGGCAGTATCTGGGCCCATGTGATAACCAACATCTATGTATTGGCAGTTGGTAACCAAATATTGTCTTCCAACAGGCAGAGAAGGGGCAGCACAGACCATCACCAGCAACTCCAGCGGCAATGCGCTAACGGGGAACAATATTAGCCTGGTCAGCTCATACACCACCCAGGCTTCAAATCCAACAGTCTTATGGTATAAAGACGGCACGACAGTGGCCCAATGGACTGCTGGTATTTTTCTAGCGGCTTCAGCCTACCAAAGCAAGCTGTACAGCACTGGGATTGAATCGCTGCTTATTGCAAATTCTGCAAAAACCGACAGCGGGAATTACACCGTCACCATCACTGTGCTTGGGGAAAAGCTGTTCTCACAGTCTTTCCAAGTGACAATCTATGGTAAGTGGACATAGTATTACTGTACCTGCTTCAGAATTTCACTGGCCAGCAGCCAATCACGACACATCTTGCAATGCTCCAGTGAACTCAATTCATGATGCAATTTGCTACATAGAAACATAGAATGTGTTGGCAGAAAAGCAGTCCATTGAGTCATGCTACATACATACACACACACACACAGTATCTCACAAAAGTGAGTACACCCCTCCCATTTTTGAAAATTTTTTATTATATCTTTTCATGTGACAACACTGAAGAAATGACACTTTGCTACAATGTTAAAGTGGGGTTGCGGTCAAAAAAAAAAAAGGGGGGGCTTAAAAATCATTAAAAAAAAATTTAAAAAAATTGGAAAAAAAAAAAAAAAAACATTTTTTACTCACCTCCAAATGCCTGTTGCTATGGAGTCCCTCGTAGTCTGCCACCTTCAGTGCCCGGGCTAAACGTCACTTCCCCCTCGGCGCCGCACAGTCACCTGGGACCTGTCACGTGTCCCAGATGACTGAGCGTCAAATCACGGCGCTGCTCGCGCATGCGCAGTGGGTGCCCGGCTGTGAAGCCACAGCCGGGTTCCCACATTAGGAATGCTGGCGCCGCGAGCAGCTCGTGGAACGAGGGGGGGCCTCGTTCCCCGCATCGCTGGACCCTGGGACAGGTAAGTGTCCGATTTTTAAAAGTCAGCAGCTGCAGTATTTGTAGCTGCTGACTTTTTAAAAAAAAAAATTTCTTTTTCCCCAGGACGGAGCTCCGCTCTAAGTAGTGAGTGTACAGCTTATATAAGACCCCTTTCACACTGGGGCCGCGGCCGCATTAGTGCTTTTCGGCCGCTAGTGGTGGGTATTCCCCCCCCCCCCCCAAGAAGGGGTTAAAAGCACCTGTGTTGCGGCACTTCCAAATCGCTTTCCAGGCGCTCCTGAAGCACTGCCTATGCGGTTTAGGGGTGCTGTATACAATCGCTCCCAAACCGACCCGCTGCTTGCACTCTGGCTTTCACACTCGGGAGGCAGTTTCCAGGCGCTTTACAAGCGCCATTTATAGTGCTAAAACACCTGAAAACTGCCTCAGTGTGAAAGGGCTCTGACAGTGTAAATTTTCTGTCCCCTCAAAATTATTTATTTAACACACAGTCATTAGTGTCTAAACCGCTGGCAACAATAATGAGTACACCCCTAAGTGAAAATGTCCAAATTGGGCCCAATTAGCCATTTTCCCTCCCCGGTGTCATGTGACTCGTTAGTGTTACAAGGTCTCAGGTGTGAATGGGGAGCAGGTGTGTTAAATTTGGTGTTATCGCTCTCACTCTCCCATACTGGTCACTGGAAGTTCAACATGTCATCTCATGGCAAAGAACTCTCTGAGGATCTGAAAAAAAAAAAAAAGAAGAAGAATTGTTGTTCTACATAAAGATGGCCTAGGCTATAAGAAGATTGCCAAGACCCCGAAACAGCTGCAGCACGGTGGCCAAGACCATACAGCGGTTTAACAGGACAGGTTCCACTCAGAACAGGCCTCACCATGGTCGACCAAAGTAGTTGAGTGCACGTGCTCAGCGTCATATCCAGAGGTTGTCTTTGGGAAAATAGATGTATGAGTGCTGCCAGCATTGCTGCAGAGGTTGAAGGGGTGGGGGGGTCAGCCTGTCAGTGCTCAGACCATACGCCGTACACGGCATCAAATTGGTCTGCATGGCTGTCGTCCCAGAAGGAAGCCTCTTCTAAAGATGATGCACAAGAAAGCTGCAAACAGTTTGCTGAAGACAAGCAGACTAAGGACATGGATTACTGGAACCATGTCCTGTAGTCTGATGAGACCAAGATAAAAACTTATTTGGTTCAGATGGTGACAAGCGTGTGTGGGGGCAACCAGGTGAGGAGTACAAAGACAAGTGTGTCTTGCCTACAGTCAAGCATGTTGGTGGGAGTGTCATGGTCTGGGGCTGCATGAGCACTGGGGAGCTACAGATCATTGAGGGAACCATGAATGCCAACATGTACTGTGACATACTGAAGCAGAACATGATCCCCTCCCTTCAGAGTCTGGGCTGCAGGGCAGTATTCCAACATGATAACGACCCCAAACACTCCACCAAGACAACCACTGCCTTGCTAAAGAATCTGAGGGTAAAGGTGATGGACTGGCCAAGCATGTCTCCAGACCTAAACCCTATTGAGCATCTGTGGGGCATCCTCAAAACTAAAAGTTGGAGGAGCACAAGGTCTCTAACATCCACCAGCTCTGTGATGTCACTTTGGGCCCAATTTGGACATTTTCACTTAGGGGTGTACTCACTTTTGTTGCCAGCGGTTTAGACATTAATGGCTGTGTGTTGAGCTCATTCTGAGGGGACAGCAAATTTCCGAGAAAAAGAGAAAAAAAAAATAAATGCCCTTTATCTATGCCCATCTTTTGTAGTATGCCCATAACCTTGAGGCTGGGTTCACACTGGAGAACGCAGTGGCTCACAGCAGGAGTTCGGTGCATCTTCATTCACTGTTTCAGGTCCGATTTCAGCCCGAATTTTTGTCTGAATTCAAACTTGAAATGGACCAAAAGACGCACAGGGCTCCTGTGCAAATCGCACCGGAGCCACTGCAGAGATGTGTGAAACGGCTCCATAGAGAGTCCATCACAATCCCCGGCTATGCGAATTGGATGCGAGAGGAAACCCGCATCCAATTCGCAATAGTGTGAACCCAGCCTAAACCATATCCTGTTGTGTCTGCAGTCCCTGACAACAAATTTTAACGGAATAATGTGTGTGGCCCTTTATTGATGTCAGGGGCCACATTTGAGGCTCCCTATATAGAGAAAGTTGACTACCACTGGCTTAAACAATGGCTAACCCGTGCACATATGTTAAAGTGGAACAACTTGATAAAGATAATGTTCTTTTAGCAAGGAACATACATTCCACATTAATAACTATGCTACCAAAGTTAGTGTGTGCTGTAAATTGCCTCCAGCATTGCTCCTGTTTCTTCTTGCTGGAGGCTGCCATTTTGCTGAAGCCCAGAGCCCCTGAACAGCAGTAAATCATAAAACGGAACTAAACCCATCGATTTAATGGTTTCAAAAAACGGTTACATTCCTGGAATGCCGGGATTGCCAAGTGTCACATTTGCTTGTTTCCTCAGCCACACCATCAAATGGCTGGTGTCATAACTGATCACATGTGCAGTACCATGGCAGTTGCAGATCAAACAGAAGCAGCTTCCTTGGCTGTATAGGTTAGGCGGGTTTAATCCTGCTTTAAGGCTTTCAGCAGATCGGCCTCTACAAACTCGGCAGTGCCTAAAATATAAGGCAACTGAGCATGTGCAGAGCTGGATGAGACAGTGTATTACTGGATTTTAGACAGCTATTCCTGAGGTCATCTAGAAGGACTTATTTTTCTGACTTCCACTTTAACCACTTCCCGCCCAGTCAATAGCAGATTGATGTCCGGGAAGTAGTTTTGTTATCCTGACTGGGCGTCATATGACGTCCTTCAGGATAACAGCCACCGCGCGCCCGTGGGGGCGCGCATCGCGGCGATCGGTGGAGCGGTGTGTCAGTCTGACTCCGGCGGAGGCTCTTTACCACGTGATCAGCCGTGTCCAATCACGGCTGATCAGGATGTACACAGGAACAGCCGTTGATCGGCTTTTCCTGAGAGACGCGAGGAGAGCTGATCGGCGGCTCTCCTGACAGGGGGGGTATGCGCTGATTGTTTATCAGCGCAGCCCCCCTCAGATGCCCACACTAGGGAAGCCCCCAGGACCACCAGGGAAGCCCCCAGCATGTGGATGGCCAGGTACATCCCCCATGGCCATCCACATGCTAAAAAAATGCCCAAAATATGCCAATCAGTGCCCACAAATGGGCACTGATTGGCACATCATATGTATGTTATAAAACAGGGATGCCCAGCAATGCCACCCATCAGTGTCATCAGTGCCACCCATCAGCGTCCATCAGTGCCACCTATCAGTGCCCATCCAGGCCCACCTATCAGTGCCCATCAGTGCCCATCCATGCCACCTATATGCAGGGGCGGACTGACAGGTCGGTGACTCGGGCGCCGCCCGAGGGCCCGGGGCCATTAGGGGCCCGGACTCGGCCACATGAGGGGCCACTTGAAACGGCTGTATTACATGCCGCGATGCCGCTAACAATACTGCTAGCGGCGCGCGGCTCCCCGCCGGCCCCTTCTTCCCTCCCGTCCGTCCCAGGTGCTTCTACTGTATGCGTCGTGACGTCACCTGGGACGGGACGGGAGGGAAGGAGGGGCCGGTGGGGAGCCGCGCGCTGTTAGCGGTATTCGCGGCATGTAATACAGCCTGCCGAGTCCGGGCCCCTAATGGAAGAACAGTGGAGGGGCCGGTGTATCGAGGGGGGAACCGTTTTCGGCACAACACCGGCGGGGAGCATCGGAATCGGCATCGGTGAGTCACGGGCCCCGGGTCCCCCCACCCCACAGGGTCACCCCTAACCCGCAGTGTCACCCCCAACCCGCAGTGTCACCCCCAGCCCGCAGTGTCACCCCAGCCCGCAGTGTCACCCCAGCCCGCAGTGTCACCCCCAGCCCGCAGTGTCACCCCCAGCCCGCAGTGTCACCCCCAGCCCGCAGTGTCACCCCCAGCCCGCAGTGTCACCCCCCCAGCCCGCAGTGTCACCCCCAGCCCGCAGTGTCACCCCCCAGCCCACAGTGTCACCCCCCCACAGTGTCACCCCCCAGCCCACAGTGTCACCCACCCCCCAGCCCACAGTGTCACCCCCAGCCCACAGTGTCCCCTTGTGTGCATGTCCCCCCCTGTGTGTGCGCTCTCCCTCCAGTGTCCCCCTGTGTGCGTTTCCCCCCCCCCCTGTGTGTGCGCTCTCCCTCCAGTGTCCCCCTGTGTGTGCCCCCCTGTGTGTGCGCTCTCCCTCCAGTGTCCCCCTGTGTGTGCCCCCCTGTGTGTGCGCTCTCCCTCCAGTGTCCCCCTGTGTGCGTTTCCCCCCCTGTGTGTGCGCTCTCCCTCCAGTGTCCCCCTGTGTGCGTTTCCCCCCCTGTGTGTGCGCTCTCCCTCCAGTGTCCCCCTGTGTGTGCATGTCCCCCCCTGTGTGTGCGCTCTCCCTCCAGTGTCCCCCTGTGTGCGTTTCCCCCCCTGTGTGTGCGCTCACCCTCCAGTGTCCCCCTGTGTGCGTTTCCCCCCCTGTGTGTGCGCTCACCCTCCAGTGTCCCCCTGTGTGCGTTTCCCCCCCTGTGTGTGCGCTCACCCTCCAGTGTCCCCCTGTGTGCGTTTCCCCCCCTGTGTGTGCGCTCACCCTCCAGTGTCCCCCTGTGTGCGTTTCCCCCCTGTGTGTGCGCTCACCCTCCAGTGTCCCCCTGTGTGCGTTTCCCCCCTGTGTGTGCGCTCTCCCTCCAGTGTCCCCCCCTGTGTGCGTTTCCCCCCCTGTGTGTGTGCTCTCCCTCCAGTGTCCCCCTGTGTGTGTGCTCTCCCTCCAGTGTCCCCCTGTGTGTGCGCTCTCCCTCCAGTGTCCCCCTGTGTGCGTTTTCCCCCCTGTGTGTGCGCTCTCCCTCCAGTGTCCCCCTGTGTGCGTTTCCCCCCTGTGTGTGCGCTCTCCCTCCAGTGTCCCCCTGTGTGCGTGTCCCCCCCCCTGTGTGTGCGCTCTCCCTCCAGTGTCCCCCTGTGTGTGCGCTCTCCCTCCAGTGTCCCCCTGTGTGTGCGTGTCCCCCCCTGTGTGTGCGCTCTCCCTCCAGTGTCCCCCTGTGTGTGCGTGTCCCCCCCCTGTGTGTGCGCTCTCCCTCCAGTGTCCCCCTGTGTGTGTGCCCCCCTGTGTGTGCGCTCTCCCTCCAGTGTCCCCCTGTGTGTGCGCTCTCCCTCCAGTGTCCCCCTGTGTGTGCGCTCTCCCTCCAGTGTCCCCCTGTGTGTGTGCGCCCCCCTGTGTGTGCGCTCTCCCTCCAGTGTCCCCCTGTGTGTGCGCTCTCCTGTGTGTGCCCCCCTGTGTGTGCTCTCCCTCCAGTGTCCCCCTGTGTGTGCGCTCTCCCTCCAGTGTCCCCCTGTGTGCGTGTGCCCCCCTGTGTGCGCGCTCTCCCTCCAGTGCCCCCCTGTGTGCGCTCTCCCTCCAGTGCCCCCCTGTGTGCGCGCTCTCCCTCCAGTGTCCCCCTGTGTGCGCGCTCTCCCTCCAGTGTCCCCCTGTGTGTGCGCTCTCCCTCCAGTGTCCCCATGTGTGTGCGCTCTCCCTCCAGTGTCCCCCTGTGTGTGCGCGCTCTCCCTCCAGTGCCCCCCTGTGTGCGCGCTCTCCCTCCAGTGTCCCCCTGTGTGTGCGCTCTCCCTCCAGTGTCCCCCTGTGTGCGCGCTCTCCCTCCAGTGTCCCCATGTGTGTGCGCTCTCCCTCCAGTGTCCCCCTGTGTGTGCGCTCTCCCTCCAGTGTCCCCCTGTGTGTGCGCTCTCCCTCCAGTGTCCCCCTGTGTGTGCGCTCTCCCTCCAGTGTCCCCCTGTGTGTGTGCTCTCCCTCCAGTGTCCCCCTGTGTGTGTGTGCTCACCCTCCAGTGTCCCCCTGTGTGTGTGCTCTCCCTCCAGTGTCCCCCTGTGTGTGCGCTCTCCCTCCAGTGTCCCCCTGTGTGTGCGCTCTCCCTCCAGTGTCCCCCTGTGTGTGTGCTCTCCCTCCAGTGTCCCCCTGTGTGTGTGCCTCCCTGTGTGTGCGCTCTCTCCCTCCAGTGTCCCCCTGTGTGTGCTCTCTCCCTCCAGTGTCCCCCTGTGTGTGCTCTCTCCCTCCAGTGTCCCCCTGTGTGTGCGCTCTCCCTCCAGTGTCCCCCTGCGTGTGCGCTCTCCCTCCAGTGTCCCCCTGCGTGTGCGCTCTCCCTCCAGTGTCCCCCTGCGTGTGCGCTCTCCCTCCAGTGTCCCCCTGCGTGTGCGCTTGGTCCCCTTGAGTGTGGGGACCAAGGGGGCCCCATGATCTTCTATTGCCCGGGGGCCCCATGAGTTGTCAGTCCGCCCCTGCCTATATGTATGCATCAGTGCCATCCATAAGTACCCGTCAGTGCCACCTATGAGTGCCCATCAGTGCCGCCTATGAGTGCCATCAGTGCCACCTGAGTGCCCATCAGTGCCACCTGAGTGCCCATCAGTGCCACCTGAGTGCCCATCAGTGCCCATCATCACTTCCCTTCAGTGCCACCTCATCGGTGCCACCTCATCGGTGCCCATCAGTGCCGCCTTATCAGTGCCCATCAGTGCAGCCATATCAGTGCCTGTCATTGAAGAAGAAAAACGCACTTATTTACAAAAAAAATTAACAGTGACAAAGAAAAACTTGTTTTTTTGCAAAATTTTCGGTCTTTTTTTGTTTGTTGCGCAAAAAATAAAAATCGTAGAGGTGATCAAATACCACCGAAAGAAAGCTCCATTTGTGGGAACACAATGATAAAAAATTTGTTCGGGTGCAGTGTAGCATGACCGCGCAATTGTCATTCAAATTGCGACAGCGCTGAAAGCTGAAAATTGGCCTGGGCGGGAAGGTGTCTAAGTGTCTGGTATTGAAGTGGTTAAAATGGACCCCCAACTGCGTTTTATTACCAGCCCCCAGTAAAAAGGTCTCCTATTGTGGACTAAAAGTTTGAAGGCCAATTTACAACCCTGCATTGTGTGAAAGTGCAGCAATGCATTTTACATACATTGCGGTGTCATTACAATTTGACTAGCACCCCAACACACCAAGGCAAAGACCATGCACAGCAAATGCACCTTTCCAAAAAGGTTTGGATACGTAAAAATGTTCGGTAGTTTTGGTGTATCAGAAGCCCATTGGGCTGCCTTAATGCAACGCATTTTAATACGTGATGTAAAGGGGCTCTTAAAGTTACACACATATGCATGTAATTTCTGCTTTATTATTCTTTTATAGACCCGGTGGTGAATGTCACAGTGACCCAGTCACCTCATGTGGTCAGTGGGAACACACCGGTCAACTTGTCCTGCAAAGCATCTGGTGACGTAGAACTTGTCTCTTGGACGAAGAACGGACAGATCGTGGGTAACAGTGACCCCTACAGTCTACTAGATGGGAACTATACCCTACAGATAAAAAACCCAGATTCCACTTATAGTGGAAACTACACCTGCAAGGCGTCCAATCCGGTCTCCTGGAGCGATGAATCATTGGTACTTAACATTCCATGTGAGTGCGTACGGTACATATTGGCTAGAAGTATACATGCATTGTCCAACAAATATACTTCTGTGCAGCTCAACCCACAGCACAGGTCCCTACAGAACTAAGGGGTCAGTAGGAATAAAATCAGTGGGGAATTACAATGAAAAAAAAAAAAAAAAAAAAAAAAAAAAAAAAAAAAAAAAAAAAATCGGCAAGTGTAAGGATATGAGCAACTTAGAGCAAGGGCCAACTTCTAATGGCTAGACTGCTGGGTCAGAGCAACTCCCTACCAAACGTGGTCCAAGGAAGGAAGACTGGTGACAGGGTCATGAGCGGCCAAGACTCTACTGTAGATCAAATTGCTGAAAAAGTTAATGCCGATTTTGATAGAAAGGTGTCAGAACACACAGTTTGTTATGTATGGGGTTGTGTAGCCGCAGACTGGTCAGGGTGTCCATGGTGACCTGTGTCGAAAAAAGCCTACCATGGGCATCATAACTGGACCACGGTGGAGTTTGAGGTTTTGGCTTGGCCACCAAATTCTCCAGATCTCAATTTAATCCACCATCTGTGGGATGTGCTGGAAAAACAAGTCCAATCCATGGAGGCCCCACTTCACAACTTACAGCACTTAAGGCCACTTTCCCACTGAGATGCTTTACAGGCGCTATAGCGCTAAACATAGCACCCGTAAAGCGTCTCTCCCGTCACTCCAATGTGAAAGCCTGAGTGCTTTCACACGGGAGCGGTGCGCTTGCGGGACGTTAAAAAAAGTCCTGCAAGCAGCATCTCTAAAGGCGCTTTAGGAGCGGTGCATACACGGCTCCTAAAGTGCCCCTGCCCATTGAAAACAATGGGCAGCACCGCCAAAGCGTCTCAAAAGCCATGCTTTTAACCCTTTTTCGGTCGCTAGCGGGGGTTAAAAGCTAGCACTCGCTAGCAGCCGAAAAGTGCTGCTAAAACTACGGTAAAGCACCGCTAAGAATAGTGGCGCTTTACCGTCGACGCCCCCAAGCCCCAGTGTGAAAGTGCCCTAAAAGATCTGCTACTGATGGCTTGGTGCCAAATACCACAGCATACCTTCAGAGGTCTAGTGGAGTCCATGCCTCAATGTTTTTTGGATAGTCATAACGCTATGGCCGATTGGTGGTTATCAAACTTCTCCATAATGAAACGAAAGGGGGGCTTTGCATCGGCCTTAGAAAATGCTGCAGGTGGAGTTTTTTTAAAAAGGGAATTATTTAACCTGAGGCTATTGTGATATGGGAGTGCAAGGACAATACACTGCTAGGTTATCCCTTCTACAGCCACAACCTGTAACTTAATATTGTTAGTCATGGCTTCCTGTTTTGAGAGTTCATTAATCCATGCTCCACCTGTTAACTAAATAGCATCACACCTGTGCCCTCTCCCTGTTCTGAGACTTCGTTGCCAATGGCAGCCGCAGGACCCAGGTAATAATTGGAAGCCAATCAGCATGGGTCCTGATCATGAGACTAATTTCTCAAGCTTGCATTGTGCCTCTCCCTCCTCTTCTCTTTGCCCTAGCTGTGTACAGAGATAGAGTTACAATGTTGGAAGTACAATGTAATAAAAAAAATGGGGGGGGGGCGGACGAAGAAAAAGTATAATATTTAGTTTTTATATATATATTATATATATATATATATATATTATATATATATATATATATATATATATATATATATATATATATATATATATATATATATATATATATATATATATATATATATATATATATATAAAATTAGGCAGATGTAATCATAGGGTTATTTTGAAGTCAACTAATACATACTGATGCTACTAAATAGGATTTGGACATCTAGATCTAAACTTCCAACTACTACCGGTCATAAAAAGGGTTAGGCTAATGCAGGCCAGCAGGGGTTGTGGTTTCCATTAAAATCACAATACAGAAAAGTCTTATAGCGATTATTACCCTTTAAGATCACAAAAACACATATTTATGGTCTCACAAAATTGGATATCTAATTTTATTCTTTGTTTTTCACAGACACTCTTAGTGGGGGAGCCATAGCCGGGATTGTGATTGGCTCGGTAGCGGCAGCTATACTGCTCATCCTTCTTATTGTGCTTCTGGTGTTTTGTATACGGAAGAGAAAAAATGGTAAGAATGATTTAGCTCAATTCACAAAGCACCAAACCAGGATAAATTCTTCTTATTTTCAAAAAAGAGAGAAAACCATACACACCTGTTTGTGCCCCATTAGGGTGATTTCCTGACACTTACTGTGCCAGAAAGTAAGGCGAGACAGTGAGTCTTAAGAAAATGGGAGAGTAGTACTGAAACACTGTACCACCCCCACTTTCCCCAAAATTCACAAGTCGGTAATATGAAATGGACATAATTAGATCCCATGTCTGTGATAGGTGATATCTGGCACAACACAGGCCATCTAAAGCCCCATACACACGCTCGGATTATCCGAGGACCAGGTCCGTCGGATCATGTCCGTCGTACTTTGTCCGATGTTGGTTTTGCGTACACACGGTCGGACAAAGTTGTCGGAAAATCCGATCATTCTGAACGTGGTGACGTTTGTTGCCTACGACGGGACTACGTAGAGGCTAGTAGCCAATAGCTTTGGTCTTGTAATGTGATCTGAGCATGCGTAGCACTTTGTCCGTCGGAATTGGCTACACACGATCGGATTTGGTGTGATCGGACTTTGTTGTCAAAAAATCTATCCAGCAGGAGATAGGACTTTGTCCGTCGGACAATCCGATGGAAACTGTCCGATGGTGCCTACACACGGTCGGAATTTCCGACAACATTGTCTGATAGGACAGAATCCATCGGAAAATCCGACCGTGTGTATGGGGCTTAAGAACGAATATAGGAGGCGTCATAAACCGCCACTAGCCAGATTCCAAAAAATGATCAAGAGGCCTTGTCATGAACAGTCTAGAGAACAACACACATCTGGAAGTTTGGGTTTTGACCAAAAACTGGACAAACTTTAAACAGATTTCATGACTCCTGCTGTAATGGAGTTACCTTCATAAAAAAAAAGGTTACACTAATGTATAAGACGATACCAAATCAGACACCAAACATGCATTATTTGCAAAGATCCAGAAGGCAAATAAGACACATTAGACTTGCTAAGTGATATATGCATTAAATCTAGATCAAATCTGGTGTCTAACAAATCATAATATTCTGTTAAATAATATGCTGGTTCTGGGATTATGAAACCTTGTTAGATGTAAATATATTTTAGATTGTTGGCATGAAGGATGTGTCTGCTAGGCATAATAAAATACTCACCAACAGGGGCGGACTGACAACTCATGGGGCCCCCGGGCAATGGGAGATTATGGGGCCCCCAGGCAATCAGAGGTTATGGGGCCACACAGTATACAAATCACACAGTATACACATACATGTACACACAATATACACAGACATGTTTCTATTGGCTGAGAAGGTACTTAAGAGGTGGGGCAGCTATATTCTCTGGATTTTTAGACCAAAAGGATGTCGGTAAGGGACATTTCAGAGACAGATGTAAAAAAAAAAAAAACTGATTTTTACATACTGTCCCTGGTTTTACTGAGGCTGGCAACCCTGATGGGGCCCCCTAGTGGCCCGGGGCCCTCGGGAAGTGACCGAGTGGCCGAATGGTCAGTCCGCCCCTGCTCACCAAGACACCTCCACCACACTCAACGTAAAGCTGCTGCAATTGGCAGCTAGAGCTCTAATCTTACCATCAAAAATACCAGGCATTTATGAGGGCCAATGACTCTGCCATATCAGACTGAACTTACTCTTCAAGTAATTCAAATCTGCACAAAACCAAAGACCAGGTGGACTTCACACTGTTAAAACCTTATGCTGGTTTTTGTATCTTTTCTGTAAATATTTCCTGCACTGTTTAATTGGTGCTTTTCATTAAAGCAATATTTAAAAGTCATTAAGCTGAACCTCTAAATGCTCCAGCTAGAAATTAAAGAACGTTGCCTTAGTCAGGAACAGATGTGACCAGAAATGTGTGGACTGCCACAGAGAATATCAGTCACTAGTAAAGTGTAAAATAATATAATTCTATTTAAAAATAAGTGAGCAACATAAAATGCAAACACACCCCCCCATATACCAAACCAGACAACCTAGTGAAAATAGTGACACACAATGAACAACTGCCCAAACCAAGTATTTACAGAAAGCAGGGAATGCGAAGCGTAGTCGTAACAGAGCAAGGGTCATACAAGGGAGGTCAAGCAAAGGGAGTGGGTAACAGGAGACGGAGAGCAGGCAGGAAGGGATCAGGCTGCAGGGTCGGGGTCAGGGTCCAGGAACGCAGATCTGGGGCACATGGAGACAAAACACAAAGGCAACAGGAGAAGAACAGACAGGGCTTAAATTTAATGCAACGAGCACAGCAAGTGATGACTGATTACACAAAATTATACGAGTTTTTGACTGCTGAGAGACACCTGCTGGTGGACACCGGAACTGCAGCCTATAGATCTGGGAGCCACAGTGCCGCCAGCAGTTGAGCCCTTTCCTGACAGCCTTTGAGCTTCTGTAGTGTAAACCATTACATTCCTGTCTGGGTGTGGCAGAGAGAGTGATACAGACATTACAACAGCAGATGTGGTGAACAGTATGGGAAACCAGTGGGGGAGCTTCCAGGTTTTATTGTCCAGGCTTAAATTGAACAAGCTGAAGTTAGAAGCTGACTGGTTACCATGCACAGCTGCACCAGACTGATGTGTCTCCATAAAAACACATTGGCAGCTACAGTGTTTTTAGAAGAAGGTTAACTGCTCAGTTAACCTACTCCAGTGACAAACACCCTCTGTTGGCTGATGCTTTGATTGTTCTCCCACAAGCTGAAAAATAAATTTGTCTGCATGTGGCAAAGGATGTAATCCTAGTAAGAGGAAAATTTCTCCTCTCCAAAATGTGGGAAATCTCCTCCTAGACAGTTCTTACCGAAACAGCTGTCCCCCTTGGAAGATTTCCCCTAACCCCCTGTTACAATTGTAACATTTTGAATTGGATTTCCCATTACTTTGGGCTTCCAGAGACCACTGGGACAGATGGGAAGCATAAATCTTCTCAGCAGAGACACAGACAGTAATAAAAACAGATGACAGATGCTTTAGCACTTTCTCACTAAAAACTAACAAAAAGCTGGGGCTTTTCATACATTAACTGAACAATATAGATAAATTATAAGCTAGAAACCACAATCCAATGATGTATTATGTTTGCCAGCATTAGGAAAAGAGAAGAAGACGACTGCAAAGCCGCAACATAAAGATGTTCTGCGCACAGTAAGCATTATGAATCTTATACCTCGTCCTTCTGTCTCACTGTCCACCTTCTTCATGTCTTGTAGGTTTTAGTAAATAAAATTAAGCATTAGGTATCCTTACCCCATCCTCTGGTTTGTGTTTTCTTCTTTTCTACTGTCCACCTCCTTCATGCCTTGAAGGTGTTGGTAAATGCATTAGGCAGCCTATACCCATTTCATTGCCGTGTTCCCATATTTTGTCTTACTGCTCTTCTCCTGGTCTATAAAAGGTTTTAGTAAATATATTAGGCACCCTATACCCAATCTATACCTTGTTTTCCTCATCTTGTGTCCTACTGTCCATCACCTTCAGGCTGTCCTTCACCTTCTAAGCTTTAGATATTCTATCCTCGCTCGGTTTCACGTTCCTTTCTTCTGTCCTACTGTCTGTCTCCTTTCATGCCTCCAGGCTGGGGTCCAGTGCATCCCTGTTCACCATTTCAGGGCTGATTTCAGTGTGAATTCTTGGCTGAATTCGGACCTGAAAGGACCAGAAGACGCACAGGACTCTTGTGCAGTTCGCACTGGAGCTGCTACGGAGATATGTGATCCAGCTCCATAGAGAGCCGGTCACAATCTCCTGACATGCGAATTGGATGCAGGGAAATGCGAATTGGATGCAGGGAAATCCGCATCCAATTCACAATAGTGTGTACCCAGCCTAAAGGTTTTAGAAAATACATTGGACATTAGGTACCCAATATCCATTCCATCCCTTTGTGTTCCCATCTTATTTCCTACTGTCCATTTTCTTCATCCCTTGAAGGTTTTAGTAAATACAATAGGTACCAATACCCATTCCATCCCTTACTGTTCCACTTCCAATATTTGTTCTACTGCCCATGTCCTTCAAGTCTTAAAAGTTTCAGGGTATATATATTTAGGTACCTGATACCCATCACATTCCTTTATGCCCCTAGCCTTTGTCCATCTCCTTCAGGTCTTGAAGGTTTCAGTAACTATATTAGGTACTCTATACCCATTCCTTTCCTTTGTGTTACTTTCTTCTGTTCATGTCTTGTAGGTTTCAGGAAATACACTATCACCAGATGACCCTGCATATTTCACCATGAACAACATCATGTATCGCAACTCATCCATCTCAATGGGCTCCTATATCATGGTAAGTTCAAGAGAGGACCTCAGATATTTCACTTCTTTTTTTTTTTTTAAAGGTCAGAGCCTAGCTCATACTAGATTGATTTATAAGCACCATGTTTAAGTCGCAGAAAACCTTGTTTCCAAACATGACTAGATGGAGGATAGAAAGAGAGCATCTTAGTCCAGTGATCAGCCTCCAACCACTATACTATATATAAAAGGTCTGTGGGCACCTTGACTATAACAAAAATACTGTGGCGTAACTCGAGGCTTGGTTCACACTGAAGGTCGGAGCGGCTCACAGCAGGGGTCCGGTGAGTCCCTGTTTCAGGTCCGATTTCAGTTCGAATTTTTGGCTAAATTCGGACCTGAAACGGACCAGAAGACGCACAGGACTCCTGTGCAATTCGCTTTGGAGCCGATACGGAGATATGTGAACCAGCTCCATAGAGAGCTGGTCACAATCTCCTGACATGCGAATTGGATGCAGGGAAACCCACATCCAATTTGCAATAGTGTGAACCCAGCCTAAAGCTTTACGGGCCCCGGTGCAAGAAACCATGAAAGGGACCCCCAGCAGGGCCCTTCTCACTGATTCTGAGGTCCTTTACTCTGGTTGCGGTGACGCCGCATGTTCTGCGGCAGGCCTCCTTCCTGCCATCTTGGGGCCCCCCCCCCCACAGTGGCGGAACTCCAGGGCCTGGTTGCAAGTGTGACCTTTGCAATTCTGATAGTTTCGCCACTGGCATCAGTGTTTTTTTAAATTATATTTCTTACCATTTTATTTCAACAATTTTTTTATTGTTTTTTACAAATTTTTTTTTTTTTTTATGAGCCCTTTTGGGGGTTTTAGTGAAATATTAGGGGGGGCTAAACAGACCTCTGATGTTTCATCCTTGAGACAGAGAAAGGCGATTGAGGACAAAGCCCTCCATCTCTGTAGCCCCAGCTGCACAGAATGAATGGACATGAATAGCTCTGTACAGAGCTTCCCGTTCATTTACAAATTGAAGTGTAATAATATGCCCAAACCATTATGACTGATATGCTTTAATATGCTCTGCCATTTCAGTATACAAGATAGCTTAACTCTGCAACTATAGAAGAATGCTTGCACAAGTATTTTTCTCTCTCTCCATCTATCTATATAAATAATTGTGGGTTGGTTTGTCTTTTTCTGTTCTGTAGGCCATGGGACAGGATGCATGACTTATGACTCATAACCAGATGGCCTGTTGACCCGTGTTAACTCATGATAATGTATCTTAAAGGGTCATTGACTTGTATAACCATATATTTTATACCAATACATCATTTACTAACCACTCCCCTCTCCCTATTGGTATGTTGCACTATATATAAGCTGTAACACACCTAATAAAGGCAGACATTTTACAAATGCACAACCTGCATTGCTGGTGTACCTAATAGATGGGTGGTAATCCAGAATACCTAATATTTCCTTTCATGAAGCATAGTAAAAAACATTATACTATGCTTCTGACATGAATGGACAAAGTCGGTGATCGGTAGCAATCACTGACTGTCCATTCAGAAAAGGAAGGGGCTGGTAAATTACATATTAA
Organism: Lithobates sylvaticus; assembly: GCA_028564925.1. NCBI lineage: Eukaryota > Metazoa > Chordata > Amphibia > Anura > Ranidae > Lithobates > Lithobates sylvaticus. The sequence continues at coordinate 21,542,911 of CM053035.1, read as the reverse complement.
CGGCCCCTTCCATGCTCTCCAGACACATGTCCGCAGCAGCCGGCGGAAGAAGGGGGGGCGGAAGTGCTGCGGGGGAAGGGGGGGACCAGGGAAACACACGGGAGCCCAGGGACAGTAGGAGACAAGTGACCTGGATAGGAGGGGTGGCAGGGGCAGCACATAAAAGAACCAATCCCCTCCATTTCCTCTTGCAGCCACTTAAAGCGGGATTCCACCCTAAAGTGAAACTTCCGCTTTTCAGAACCCTCCCCCCCTCCGGTGTCACATTTGGCACCTTTCAGGGGGGAGGGGGGGGGGTGCAGATACCTGTCTAAGACAGGTATTTACACCCACTTCCGGGCACAGACTCCCACAGGAGTTTACGCCTCTTCCTGTCCCGCCGCGCTGTCTGCTGGGACACACACGGGTCCCAGAGACAGCGCGGACGATTCTCATTGCACTGCGCGACTTGTGCATGCGCAGTAGGGAACTGGGAAGTGAAGCCACAACACTTTACTTCCTGATTCCCTCACGAGAATGACGCCGGGGCAGCAGCAGAGAGCCGAGCGATTGATCGGCCTCTGCTGCCGACATCGCTGGACCCTGGAAGAGGTAAGTGTCCATTTATTAAATATCAGCAGCTGCAGTATTTGTAGCTGCTGGCTTTTAAAACAATTTTTTTCAGGCGCAATCCCTCTTGAATGTTTGTGGTAGGGAGTGGAGGAGAAGCAGGCTTTCAGTGGCTGCAGCAGGAAAATGGAGGGCATCGGTTCCTCTATGTTTATCATCTTAAGTACATCATACATTCCTCAAAATAATTGCATTTCATTATTTTCAGTAAAGTATATTGTACTGTAGCATACAAATACATTATAGACAATTGTGCATCTTTAACCTTTTGGCAACAGTTTGGGAATGGACACTCTTCTGTTCCAGCATGGCTGTTCTCCTGTGCACAAATCCAGCCCCATAATTAGACATAGTTTGGTGTGGAGGGACTCAAGTGGCCTGCACAGAGCCCTGACCTCAACCCAATTGGAATGTAGATTGTGAGTCTGGTCCTCCCATCCATCATCGGTACCTGACCTAGAAAATGCTGCCTTGATTGAATGGGCCCAAATTCCCACAAACTCACTTCAAAATCTTGTGGAAGCCATCCCAAAAGAGGGGGCCATTATAGCTCTGAAAAGGAGGGTAGAGACTCCTATTAAAGCCCATGGTTTTGGAATGGGACGTCCAACAAGCTCCTACAAAAATGATGGTTGAGTATCCACAAACTTTTATGCCCCGTACACACGGTCGGATTTTCCGACGGAAAATGTCCTATCGGACAATGTTGTCGGAAATTCCGACCGTGTGTAGGCTCTATCGGACTTTTTCCGACGGACAAAGTTTTATCTCCTGCTTTTAAATTTTCCGACAACAAAGTCCTATCGGACTTTTTCCAATCGTGTGTAGCGAATTCCGACGGACAAAGTGCCACGCATGCTCAGATCACATTACAAGACCAAAGCTATTGGCTACTAGCCTCTACGTAGTCCCATCGTAGGCAACAAACGTCACCACGTTTAGAATGATCGGATTTTCCGACAACTTTGTCCGATCGTGTGTATGCAACACCAGTGTCAGACAAAATCCGTCAGAAAAAAAATCAGATGGATTTTGTGTTTGGATTTTCCGACCGTGTGTACGGGGCATTAGACATATAATGTATATAATTGTTTTTTAAAAACAAAACACACCGGTAAGATTTATAATAAGAATAATTAAAAAGAAATGCATCATTTGATGAACTATAACTCTTACAATAATTTTGCAGAATTCTTATGACAACACGTCTGAACACAAAAGTCCTTCACCCAATCCTCCAAGTCCAACAAAAGTAAAGCATGCTACACAAGTGTAACTGTATCACTGTACACCGAGGAAACAGTCAAGGGCTTGGTGCCAAATATTACTCAAGGAACAAAGAGCCAAAGCCGCCATCCTTCATCGGAATGAGGCACGTGAAGCTACAGTGAAACAGAAATATTCAACTAGAGTTTATGAATGAAGCAGTAAAATTAGGAGGGATTTCAGGGAGCATTTTGCTGACTGTAACATCCAGTATTGCGTTCAGATTAGAGCGCTTGGACATACATGTCCACATCCAATATGAACTGACCACCTATTGGGTCACATCTATCTAATTCAACTGCCACTTGATACTGATTTGGTATATTTTGAAATCAGCAACCCCTTGGGATGAGTCTCTGTTCTTAAAGCTGCACTCCAAGGAATGTGACAAGAACCACCACTGCGGTGAGGCCCCACTCTGGGAGTTCTGCTTTAATCATACTGCTGAATAGCCCCAACAAGGGGTCTGCACTCCACTCCAAAACAGGATACCATATTTGCCATCTCTAAAGCCTTTTTTGGCAAGTAGAGAATATTCAGAATTATGGTCAGTTTTATTTTTTGGCACCGTGTCATGCTGGAGCGAGACACAATAGAAGGTAATGGGATCTCTCTTCAAACATCCTCTTCCAGTTCCACCTGTATAAGTTTGGCTATGCCATCCCTTTCTGTTGCGACGACCATGGTCAGCAGGACGATTAGAGAAGATAAATCTACCCAATTATGAAAATGACAGGGGTTCTAACATTTCTGTATTCAAAAGGAAATAAGTTTTGGCTATATACAATATGAGAGGTTCAATGAGAGGGCAAAACATTTTGAAAACCGTCTTAAATGAATAAAAATGGTCAACCCCATAGATGTTACAAATCAAACTCCACGAACCACCATCATGAATCTTCAGGATTTCCACAAAGAGACATCAACGAATTGGATACATTTCCTAAAACACAACTTTAAGAAATGGTTACAAAACCGCGTTTGTGCATTGGATAAAAGTTATTCAATAAGGATCGTCTTGTGGCTCCAACGTCCGAACAGAAGAAAATAAGCAGGAGAACAAGTAGTCCGTCTTGTTTTTTTTTTTGTCCTAAGGCCATACTTTGGTTTCACACCAAGAATCTCAGGATTTCTAAACATACATTATTAACCTTAGACCAGTCTCTGAACTGCGAAGGCCCTCCAAGGCATGAGATAAGAGAGTCACCTTGATGGACTCTACAAGTTGGGAACAAGACACCGGACAGCTATGAAACGTGGAATATAGAGTTAACCTTCAAAAGAAGACCTTTTTTAAAAGGTGTCTATCTTTTTAAACTTTTCTAGTTTTTTTTTTTTTTTAACAAAAGCGTGTAATTTCTGCCAAATAAGACTTTTGCTTGAAGGAGATGTCCATGTCTCAACAACCCTCTTCCTCAGATAATCAAGACCCCCCTCATGGGAGCCATGCCAACCCCACCTCCCCCTCATACAGCCATTCTGACTTGCTGCTTCACCCTCTATGGAATATCTCCCTTGCTGTCCCAAACACTGCCCAATCTCACTCGCTAGTGAGTGACCAGTGAGGGAGCGACTTTAGAGAAACAAGTAAGCAGTCGCTTAGCGAGCCAATGGCTGGGAGTCGTCACCAGGGACAGGATCACTTGTGTGACTTGCAGTCTTAGATTTGTCAGTAAGAGGCGCTGCAGCAGAATCCATAGATTTCACTTCCAAAGAACAATATACTACAGGTGGTTAGACCAAAATGGTCTTAGTGGGTTTATTTTCATGGATGTCTACCTTTAAGGACATTTATTGTTACTAACCTCATACACACTGTAACAAAGAATGTATAGCAGATGTAATTATGTAAAGACAATATATCTTTAATATATATTATGTATAAATATATTTTTACAATGCAATTATCTTGCAATGTGTTTGTAAACTTTGCATTTTATACGTTAATGGATCTGACTGTACACCGATGAAATACACTTCAGTTAGAATTCTACAATGCTACTGAAATGGACCAGACCTCCATGGATCCCATCCAACTATTACTGTCCCACTATTCCAGCAATAGTTAAAGCTCAACTCCAGACTTTAAGTTTTGATTAGAGTGGATTTTCATTCTTGTCTCAGTATGGGGGACACAGCGGCTGCATCAACACAGCCTCTCATCCCAATTTGACAGGAGTGTGGAGGTCCCGAACGCAGACAGTGTGTTTAGGGGTCGCCGATTCATACCGGCATACCCGTCTGTACGGTTACTGCTTCTTATCCACTTACATGGACTGCCTGAATGCAGCACCTGGTGGCTCAAGACTCATCCAAAAGTGGCTCATTCATGGTGTATAGGCCCCACTGTCCATGTAAATGAGGCTTTTTTTTTTTTTTTGAAGGGTATGCAACAGATACAAATTAGAAGGTAACTTCGTAAGGCCATACAGGCAATAGTTAATATCATGAACACAACCAATACTCTCAGATATCCTGCAGAGGATTAAGGCAAATACTTGTTGTATCAAGAAAGAGATAATGCTTATAATAAATTGCCATGACTCTTCCAATGAGTTAGCGTTAGGGGTAATCTCTCCTTCCTGAAGGGAAAGAGAGACCAGCCAGGTCACTGTTGGAAGTTTATGACCGTGTGTATTGCTAGGTTCTGAGTACACCGTTCATTTTATTTTTTAATACCTGAAGTCGGGTAGAAATCAGGGATAGACTTAGGGGAGGAGGAAAAGAATACTAGAGGGGGATGAAGAGAGAATGGGGGGGGGGGGGGGGAAACACAGAAAAAAAAAGGAAAAGAAAAAGGGGGGGGGGGGGGTGGGTTGTAGGGTTGTCAGACATTAGGGTTCACTGGCAAAAATCTTGATATTCATCAGAGAAGCGGTATTGGACCCAATAAAACCATCTGGTCTGGTGTTCCTCCGTCTTATCTCGCAAAACCGAGGTCAAGTCCTCCATTTGCTCTATATCCCTCACCCTTGCGAACCATTGAGCCACTGTTGGCAGAGATTGTTGTTTCCATAGAGGCGGGATGCACACTCGTGCTGCATTAAGAGGGTGTTTGAGGAGGGATTTCCTTGATAAAGGGGTAAAGTTTAGCAAGACCGCGGCCGGATTGTCCTGTAGGGAAATGTCAGTAAATTTATGTATGAGTTTGAGGACTGGTTCCTAGAAAGTTTTAAGCACTGGGCATTCCCAGAATATGTGCAAGATAGTTCCCTGGTGAAGGCCACATCGCAAAGCAGCAGTCCGTTTGGTTGGGGAATATCTTTGCCGAGACTGAAGGGGTTCTATACCAGCGTGTAGTTATTTTGTATGTGGTCTCCTGGTATTTGCTACATAAAGCAGACTTCTGTGCAAATAAAAGTATGCGCTCTTTTTGGGGTACCAAGAATGTAACTCCCAGGTCTTTCTCCCACTGTAAATGAGGCTTTATTGGACAGCAAGACCATGTACTGGACCTCGACTGCAGCAACAATCTTGGTCAGGAAATGTTAGAGTTCCCTTAAGAGCAGGGGGAACCTTTCCATGGTAATTTTTTTATTTAATGAGACCAGTAAAAGATGGGTTTTCCCCTCATTTTGGAGAGATATCTTCTCATGTCATGTGTCTCGTACAGGGAGTGAGGAATTTCCCAAATAGCAACAAAATTCCAATAGGAGGTTCTCAATCTTTGGACATGGAGGAACCCTTCAAATAACTTTACAGTCTCATGGAATCCCTGCTCATAAAATATCTCCAGCT
>CM053035.1:21514267-21536864 GCA_028564925.1 Lithobates sylvaticus | reverse complement strand
ATTTTTCAGTTTCACAACCTCCTTCATATCACCTTTGTCATCTTAACATTTCCCAATCACCAACAGCCTATATCTCACCATTCACCCTTGCAAACCCCTCTTGTGGTTTGTCATTCATTCCAATTGCACACTTTTCTTGGCTTCTCATTGTTCATTTGATTATTCACCATTCCATCACTTTTCACTGGTCTACACGTGTATACCCACGAAGGTCTACACGACACCCACCGATCATTATGTTAATTTATTCCCCTAGAATTTGGTCCATCATGCTTTGTAGCTCCCCCGAGTCGCCGTGGGAGACCTCCACCTTGGTGGCTATGCGATCGGAGTCTGTCAGGTCATGGGTAAGCAGTTCGGCTCCTTGTTTTTCTTTCCCCTCCATATACCATTTTAAGTAGTTTAAATATTATCATTATTTACTGTATAATATTTTTTGATTATTTGTTAATCAATTCACAGATACTTTCCTGATGAAGTGGCTACTGTCCGTGAAACTAGTCGAATTGTCTGTGATGAATTGTCCCACTATGACTCCCACCAATCCGGGGTTAACTGCCCTGGCGACATATATGAAATTTTGCTATGTTTTTATTTGTAATCAATTAATATTTCTGTATTGATAAAATGATTTTATTTACAACATTTACTGTATATTCGCTATTCATCTATATCTTTATTTGTCTTACCGTACCGTGATAGTCCAACATTGCCCACAAACCCTTGTGGTGACCTGGTCGGGGACCAGGTCCCCACCCCTCTATTCCAAAGATTTCTGGATGATGGTACAAGTTTACTTATTTATCATATTGTATTCAATCACAGAGACCCCAACATTTTCATATATCTGGGTGATGTCCTGGGATTAATGGATGTGGCGTTTAGACACTTTGTTTATCAACAGAACAGTTTCCATATTAATATTATGAGAAATCGTGTTAGATACTATCAACAGTTGGTTTATATACATATCACATGATTTGGCATTACAATAAAAACATTGTTTTTATTTATTTTTACTACTTTTTATTTTGCTTTAACCACTTCAGCCCCGGACCAATTGGCAGCCAAAGGACCAGGCCCCTTTTTGCGATTCGGCACTGCGTCGCTTTTAACTGACAATTGCGCGGTCGTGTGACGTGGCTCCCAAACAAAATTGGCGTCCTTTTTTTCCCACAAATAGAGCTTTCTTTTGGTGGTATTTGATCGCCCCTGCGGTTTTTATTTTTTGCGCTATAAACAAAAATAGAGCGACAATTTTGAAAAAAAATGCAATATTTTTAACTTTTTGCTATAATAAATATCCCCAAAAAAATATATATAAAAAAAACATTTTTTTTCCTCAGTTTAGGCCGATACGTATTCTTCTACATATTTTTGGTAAAAAAAAATCGCAATTAGCGATTATTGATTTGTTTGCGCAAAAGTTATAGCGTTTACAAAATAGGGGATAGTTTTATAGCATTTTTATTAATATTTTTTTTTTTTTACTAGTAATGGTGGCGATCATCGATTTTTATTGTGACTGCGACATTATGGCGGACACATCGGAAATTTTTTGACACATTTTTGGGACATTTGTCATTTATACAGAAATCAGTGCTATTTAAATGCACTGATTCCTATGTAAATGACAGTGGCAGTGATGGAGTTAACCACTAGGGGGCGGGGAGGAGTTAGTGTGACGTGTTGTGTGTTTTTTTACAGTAGGGGGCGTGGCTGATGTCTGACATCACTGATCGGCTGTTCCCGATGACAGGGAACAGCAGATCAGTGACAGGCAGAGTAGGAAACGCGGGGAGAGGTTTGTTTACACAGACCTCTCCCCGTTTTTCAGCTCTGTGACCCGATTGCGAGACACCAGCGGCGATCGGGTCCGCTGGTCCCACGGCCGTGGTCACGGAGCTCCCGACCGGAGCGCGCGACCCCACGGCTAGGCAATTAAAGGGGACGTATATATATGTGCTTTTGCCTAGCCGTGCCATTCTGTAGACGTATATCTACAGTGGGCAGTCGGGAAGCGGTTAATAATCAACAGATACACAATAACATTGGCTATCGTACGTATGATCTCCCAACTAGTGTATTGATTACCCAATAAGAGAATATATTTTTGGTGAGTTTTGGATCGTTTTTTTCCTTGCTATGGATCCACTCTCCCCTTCTTCTTTTTTCTTCTTTTCTTATTTTTGGATAAGTTTGACAAATTTAAATAATGCTACATATATTACAGGTATTGACCCATATTAATGGCTTAATAACATCCACAATTAATGAATGCCTTATCCCTCCCTATGGGTTAACCAAATTTGGTGGAGATCCTTTTCTGAGTGCCTGTCCACATAAGGGCAATACCCCATGTGAGCTCCCCGACAAAGTTTGCTCTTGGACTTTTATGAGAGGTAGGGTTCAATCTAATTCTGTCGGTGTCCCTCCTTTAGTAAATTAGTGGGGAGATAGTTTGATAAAAATAGGGGGGGGGGGGGGGGGGGTGGGGGTTTCCGGGGGGGTTGGGGATTTTGTGGGTGTTTTTTTTTTTTTTGAGGTATTTCTGTTCAACTACACATATGGAACTTTGTGGAATCACTGTGGTCATGCTTAATGTATCTACTTTTGTAACATTTGACAGATAAAATATTTTGCATTGTCTCTCAGATATATACGATATACTAACTTATATATTTTTCTTTCTATACACCCAAGGTTCAATATACTACTAAATGTCCTTTCTGTTTTAAATTTAATCGATCATGCCAACTTTCCTGATGAAGCCACTTAGGCGAAACATGTAGAAGCTTGTTGGATATATGATAATGTGTGTGTATATATATATATATGAACACAATACTATCTTTGTCTGTAATAGGAATTAGGTCTATGTACCTAGGACTCTGGATGTATACGTATTCACTTATTTTCATCTTTTTTTTCTATTTTTCAATAAAATTATTTATACTAATTAGCTTCTTTATAAGAACAATTAATTGAATTATCTCCAATACGTACCCTTAAAATCCCATATCTCCATTCTTGTTACTTCTCAATATATCAAGGGATGTTGGTAATTGCTGGCTAACTGATCTCTGACCACATTCACAAACAAAACATTATCCACATCCTAGAAGTAATGCAGGAGTCCCTACAAAAAGGGGGAGAAATGGGGGGAGAAAAAAAAACTCAAGGAGGTCCCGGCGGCACGCACGTGATGGCACGACGGCAAATTTAAAGGGACGTACCTGCACACCCATTTGCCTGTCCGTGCCATTCTGCCGACGTATATGTGTGTGCGCCGGTCGGGAAGCGGTTAAAAAAGCAATTGTTTCCTCAGTTTAGGCCGATACGTATTCTTCTACATATTTTTGGTAAAAAAAATCACAATAAGCGTTTATTGATTGGTTTGCGCAAAAGTTATAGCGTCTACAAAATAGGGGATAGATTTATAGCATTTTTTATTATTATTTCGTTTTTTACTAGCAATGGCGGCGATCTGTGATTTTTATCGTGACTGCGACATTATGGCGGACACGTCGGACAATTTCTACACATTTTTGGGACCATTGGCATTAATACAGTGATCAGTGCTTTAAAAATGCATTGATTACTGTAAAAATGTCACTGGCAGTGAAGGTGTTAACACTAGGGGGCGATCAAGGGGTTAACTATGTTCCCTGGGAGGTGATTCTAACTGAGGGGGAGGGGACTGACTAGAGGAAGTGACGGATCGTGGTTCCTAGCTAATAGGAACACACGATCTGTCATTCCTCTCAGAACAAAACACGTATTTGTGTGTTTATACACACACTTCCGCGTTCTGTCCCTCGTGCTCGTGGCCGGCGGTCATCGCGACCGTCGGCCGCGAGCATCGGCACCCCCACTGTGCAGCGGGCTCGTGCGCGCGCCTGCCATCCAGAATTTGCGAGCCGTCGCACATGCTATGACTGTTCGTGGGATCGTGCTGACCTGCCGCAGTATAATGACGGCGGCTGGTCGGCAAGCGGTTAAATGGGCTTTTGTAACAAATTTGTCGAAAATTTATTAAAAAAACGAATTCGGAACGAAACGAATTGCACATGTCTAAAAAAAAAACTTCAGCTTGTCACTCCACTCTTAGTCCCCCCTATACTCCCCTGAGCCCAATCCCAATCCAGCGATGTGCCGGAGAGCAGAAGCTCTCCCAGGTCTCTGCCTCCTCATTGGCTGAGACGCAGCATCGGCTCCCGCTACTATCAATCACAGCCAATGAGGTGGAAGCCGGGGGGGGGGGGGGGGGGGGGGGGCAAGCCGTGCTCTGTGTATCCAGAGCTTAGTAAATGTGGTAAAGCTTTGCTTATTTCCATCATCCAATAGTGTGCAAGCAAAAATGTTTTATTTTTTTTTATTCTCCTTGCACCAGATATGGGTATTTTTTGTAACATGAAGCTTTACTAAGCTCTGGAGCAATTGCACCTGTGCAAGTGCACAGTCCATTTGCCTTTAGTAAGTCAACCTCATAGAGTCGGCTCGGGAGCAAGCACACATGAGTGCCCCCAGAGCAAGCAGCTTGCTCTGGTGGGGGCACTAAGCAGGGGGGAGGGGCCTGGAGCGGCGGTGGGGGACCTGAGAAGAGGAGCAAGTAAGTAAGACATGTTTATTATTAAAAAAAAAAATCTGAACCTTTACAATCACTTTTAAACCTTTATTGTGATCCAGCAGAGAAGAATTACAAACACATAAATGTACTTATGCATTTCACACTACATACAGCGACTAATTATAGGGACATGTAGGTTAAGGCTCCACCCCCCCCTATACAGAGAAGGTAGGTGTTGGATAAACTCTTAACAGGACTTCCATTAAGCTAAATAAAAGCCACCCTTTATGACCAGAAGACCTAATTTGCAATGGTCATCCCAATCCATCTTAACTAGTAGCCGACCGCCCACTGTCAATTGACGGCGGAGCGGTGCGGCTCTTGTGGCGGGACGCCATCATATGACGGCGTCTACATTTTGGCCACTAGGGGGCGTGCGCGAGTGCTCGCCGCGTCGCTGGGGACCCGATGCCGCGATGTCCGCTGGGCACCCGCGATTGCCCAGTAACTGAGCAGGACGTGGATCTATGTATGTAAACACACAGATCCACGTTCTGTCACTGGAGAGGAGACCGATGGTGTGTCCCTTGTACATAGGGACACCGATCGGTCCCCTCCCCCAGTCAGTCCCCTCCCCCCACAGTTAGAATCACTAACATAGGGAACACATTAACCCATGCAGCGCCCCCTAGTGTTAACCCCTTCCCTGCCAGTCACATTTATACAGTAATCAATGCATTTTTTTTATAGCACGGATCGCTGTATAAATGTGAATGGTCCCAAAAATGTGTCAAAAGTGTCCGATATGTCCGCCGCAATGTCGCAGTCATGATAAAAATTTGCAGATTGCCACCATTACTAGTAAAAAAATATAATAATAAAAATGCTATAAATCTATCCCCTATTTGTAGACGCTATAACTTTTGCGCAAACCAATCAATATACGCTTATTGCAATTTTTTTTTACCAAAAATATGTAGAAGAATACATATCGGCCTAAACTGAGGAAAAAATTTGTTTAAAAAAAAAAAAATTTGGGATATTTATTATAATAAAAAGTAAAAAAAATATTATATTTTTTCAAACTTGTCCCTCTTCTTTTGTTTATAGCGCAAGAAATAAAAACCGCAGAGGTGATCAAATACCACCAAAATAAAGCTCTATCTGTGGGGAAAAAATGATAAAAAATTTATTTGGGTACAGCGTTGCATGACCGCGCAATTGTCATTCAAAATGCGACAGCGCTGAAAGCTGAAAAATGGCTTGGTCAGGAAGGAGGTGTTCGTGCCTGGTAGGCAAGTGGTTAAAGGTAGGGCTGGACTTGGACAAAAATTTGGCCCTGGAATTCATCATGACCGGCCCACTTTAATTTTGAGTGTCTCCACCAGCAGCCCCCTTCACATTAGAGTCCCCATCAGCAGCCCCCTTCACATCAGAGTCCCTACCAGCAGCCCCCTTCACATCAGAGTCCCCACCAGCAGCCCCCTTCACATCAGAGTGTCCTCCCCCTCCCACATGTACTCACAGTTTTAAAGGCAGCTTCCTCTCTCCACTCATGTGATAACAAGTGATAAGGGGAGAGAGGAAGAAAATTCGGCCGGCTGTCTATCTCCCCCTGCAGGCTGGAGGGAGCATAGCGCTTAATGCTCTCTCCAGCAAGTGACGGAAGCAGCTCCTCCTGACAGGAGTGAAATCGCGATCACTCACTGTCAGAGAGGAGCGGCTCCAGGACTGCACCTGACTGGCCCACTGAGCCATTCGGCCCACCGGGAAACTCCCAGTAGTCCCGATGGCCAGTCCATGCCTGCTTAAAGGTGTTCAGTAGAGATGAGGTCAGGGATGTGTGCAGGCCACTTGAGTCCCTCCACACCAAACCCCTTTATGGAGCTAGTATGTACACATTCACGCTGGAACAGAAAAGGGTCTTCCCCAATCTGTTACCATGTAGTTGGATGAGCACAAATGTCTTTGTATGCTGTATTGTTAAAAGTACCCTTCATTGAAAACACTAAAAACTCAATAAATTGTTAAGGTCTGAACATAGTTTGAGATAATACAAGAAATGCATTAACAAGGTGAGTGAAAGGTTCTCCAAGCAAGCAAAGCGTTTAAGACACATTTGATCTATACTAATTTGCACCATGAATTGAACTTCATTTGCACTTTATTTTTATTAATATTATCATCATTATGAATTGTTTCTGATTATGGTTGAAAGTGCAACACGTTTCATTTACAATATTGTTTGGTGAAATCTCACTATTGTGTTTGCAGCTATTCTTTGAGGTATAAACACAAGCACAGTTTTCTTTGGTTTGCCGTATATACTCGAGTATAAGCCGAGTTTTTCAGCACATTTTTTTGTGCTGAAAGTGCCCCCCTCGGCTTATACTCGAGTCAAGCTCTTTTCTGCAGCAAAAAATGAAATTTTCCGACCCGACTTATATATGGCTACAGAGAGCATCCTTTCCAACCTCCTAGATATGCAACACTGAAGCCACCGATCTCCTTTACGGTTGAGTAATTGTAAGAGAACTGTTAATATGCGCCAGGCGCGCACATGTGCGCATGCGCACGCTTACGGCCAACGGCAAAATTCTATGCGCACCAATGTGTGCAATCAAGGGCAACAGAGTAATTCCACGCGTACCGATGCGCATGCGCGCGCGTGCGCATGCGCGCGCGTGCACGAGCGCGCCCCTAGTGGAAATTGGTGCCAGACGGCCTATTTAAAGGATGCTCTGACTTCTGGAAGGTGCTGACTGGTCTTCAGCTGTGCCCTGATATTCTGAACCCTGTTTATACCCGGCTTGATTCCCGTTGCTGAACCTGGCTTCCCTCGACTCTGCTTTGGACTCTGATTACTCTGACTACTGGTTCCTGATCCCGGCTTCCCCTCTGACGTTGCTTCTGCTTATACCTTGGTAACTCGCTGCCCGCTTGTTGCTGAACCCGGCTATCCCTGTGACCTTGCTTCTGCCTCCTGCTTGGCTCCACGCTGTCTCCGAGTGCCTGTGCTGGCTGACCGTTATCTCAGCTTCCTTGGGTCCAGCTCTTCACCAGATGCCTTACCTGCACCACCAAGCCTGCAACTCTACCTACAAGTTCTGCACGCAACACCTACAGGCACTCGTGTGCCTCCTGACCCTGGCTACCATCTGTTCCAACTGCAGTGGGGCTGGGGCCGGAGATACAAGAGAGGCCGACCTCGTCATTTCAGACTCCTACCAGGTACGTGACAGTAATGAGCAAACACATCTACATGGATGCTAAGGAAGCCCCTCTTAGTAGGCATAAAACTGTCTACCTCTCCTTTCTCTTTACTCAAGTTTTCTATATGTTTATTTTCCAAACACTTTTGAGGATTGCGTTGACGAGCCTTTCTTCGCTTCAAATGGGGTTTGCAATCCTGTACAAGTCTATAGGAATGGAGAACCCACTTGAAGCAGGTCCACTGGGTCAAATGCACTTTTCAATGAATTCTGAGCAATCTGAGAAGTATTTTAGACTGAATGAATGAATGATTTGTATAGCGCTACAATGCGAACTGAATCGCCTCAAGGCGCTGTATTGGTGCTTTGTTGTCACCCTTCTTAGAAGAGGTGGGTCTTGAGTTTTTTCCTAAAGGCCTGATGGTTTTCTTCCATGCGGATGTAGGTTGGTAGAGCGTTCCATAGCCGTGGTCCTTGGACAGCGAATCTCCGTTCCCCCTTTTGCTTTGTAGCAGGATTTGGGAATGAGGAGGAGGTTTTGGTTAGACGATCGAAGACTGCGATTGGGTATGTAGTGTGTTATCTTCTCGCGTAGGTATCGTGGAGCGTCTCCATGGGCGCATTTGTGGGTGAGGCAGAGGGTCTTGAATGTGACCCGATTCTTTACGTTTAGCCAATGTAGGTTCCATCAATACAAGTCCAAGGCCCATTGACACTGATCCTAAAGGGAACCTCTGTAAATAAAAATAATGACTTTAAGGCCCCTTTCACACGGACGGACCGTCTATCCGTTTTTCTTCCATCCGTCGACGGACGACAATGCATTCCTATGGGCAGACGGATGAACATCCGTCACCATCAGTTAACCTCCGCTTACGTTTTTATCCATTTTTTTAAACGTACAAGGCTACGTCCAGATCCGTCAAAACGGATATTAACTGACGTTGACGGACATTGTCCGTCAACGTCCGATCCGTTAAGATCCGTTTGAAAGAAAAAAAAATAAAAAATTGTGTTTATCTGTGAACTCAACCTCTTAAAGGCACAGGCACACATATAAACGGAACAAAACGTATACAAAAACGGATGAAAAAACGGACGTAAACGTGTACATTTACGGATGTAAGCGGATGTTAACGGAACAAAAGACGGATGAAAACGGACATTACCGGAACGGATGACGGATGAAAACGGATGAGACAACGGATAAGAACTGATACGTTTTTGACGTGCCTAAACTGACTGCGTCCGTTTTGTTGTGAATTTATGAAGAAAAATATCTAATATTCGCTGGCAGAGATGGGAGATTCAGTGGGCCTAAAAAAAAAAAATAGAAATGAACTTTTGCCCTTAAAAAGCAGATGAACTGGTTGCCCATTTTACAAGTCTCAAATATATAAAGTTTACAAGCCTGTATTTAGACAGAAACTGTAGGACAATGAGACAATTTCGAAAACAAAGGAGATGAGTTCCTATATGTGTGATAGTAAATACAACTACAAGTTCCTTGGTTCAAGGGAAGGTTGAGCAAATAAATTGATTGTCTCAATGTGGGCTCAGAAAGTGAGAGAAAAATAAAGCTAAGGAGCTAAGGAGTCCTCACTTCTCATAAGACAATGACTAGGATACCAAGTGAGGTTTGTTTTTCAACAGGACAAATAATGAGAATAAACATGAGATTGTTCACCCGAATGTCTAAAGTTCATCTCAAAACATGACGTTACCAGTCAATTCATAGTATATATGATATCTGTATAAGTATCCGATGAATTGATGAAATCGGTTATAAAGAAAACATAATAAATAAAGGGTGATTATTAATAGAATTGTTTTAGGAACAAATTAGTATTAAGACAAATATATGATTATGCTATGAATATATTAGAATTGAACTATGCTTAGATAAACAAATATTGATTGGATACCCAAATTATACAGGTATCCAGATAGATAAAAACTGTATGTGATGTTGATATATGTATATATTATATATATATATATATATATATATATAACTTGTGTCCTTTTTAAATGGACTAAATGTTTACAGATATACAATGATATGCATATATATCACCATTTTTATGCAAAGTGATTGATCAATAATTATGCTAAGCGTATTTGATAGTATGGGGTTAGTAGAATTCCCAAATATTAAAGATATAGATATTTCCACTAAAGTAAAATATACAGTATAAAATAAAATATATTACTTTACAGAGCAGCCCCAAAACACATGTGAGACACCTGGTGGTTGAAGGCGCAATTACATTTAAAACATTTAGGCCAATAGGAAAAAGACACATACCTTTTGGGCTGAACATATTACAAGTTTTATGATCTTATTGTGTGAGAGGATATTTAAGAAGCTAGATAGATAGTGACACAGCTCAGGGGAACCTGAGAGCTCAGGGACCCACCCTGGGGAAGGGACACTGGGAGAGAAACATCTTCCCAGATAGACTGACAGCCATGCCTGGAAATATACTTTAAACCTCCAAGGAGATTCCTGAACCCGGTAGCTATCTTAAATCCAGACTAATAGCCATTTTGGAATGGGTAAATATGCCATGTTGATTTTATCTTGTATGTTCTCTTAATTATTGATGTATTGAATATTCTAGTATTGATAATCATTCTCCAGAATCAATAATCGCCTTTTCATAGATTTTTTTCTCTAATATTCAATTTTTATTATATATTACTTTTTGCATAGTTGCTTTTTATTGACAAACAAATGTCTAATTTGTTTCGCATTGTTCAACGTTACTTACCTGCAGCATAGTAACGGCTGGGTGTGTGAAATACAGACATTCTGTTAAATTGTCAAGTATAAGGTTATTGATTCTACTGAAGAAGTTATCATGGTGATATTGTGTCCAAGGTACTATTACGCCCATTTTGAGGGTATTTCCATTAATTGTCAAATGTTCAAATAATGCAATCTGTATTTTAATTTCATGTAAATATTTGTTTTCTGTCAACCAATAAATGTGACTATTAAGTATGATCACTCGTCTCCGTGAACAAGTTTCGCATATATAGACTGTGTCGTATAGATTGATCTTGTATCTTAAAAATATCTTCGTTAAAAATTACTTAATAAAAAATGTGCGGGAAACTTTCCTTAAAAAAGCACAACATATTAAATGGAGGCACTGCTGAGATAACGTCGATATTTTGTACAGGATCAGTCATAGTTACGGTGGTGACAGAAATAATATTTTGCATGAAATTATTAATTATTAATTTTTTTTAAAAAAAATATTTTTGCCAAGAAAAATGTCTGGTCAAAGTGAATTTTATGTTGATGGGGATTATCAAGAGTCAGTCCTTAGTGGTAATATGAGTACTCAGACAAATTTGATACAAGTACAGGAAATGTTGGATATGTTTTCAAAAATTAACATGATAAATCATGCCGAAAAAAGTTTGTCTAACGAGACTAGTCTAGAAGCAGGCATTGAAGGCCTTATAAACCACGCCCGTCAGTTAATAAAAGACGTGTGGAACGTGGAAGGTCAAAGCGATGAACTCACAGACAGCTCCTCTGAGACAAAAGAAATAGAAGGGCCTTATCCCATGCATTTTGAATTAAGCGATAACCTGATGTATCTTTATAGTGAGTTTAAAAGTCAATATACCCAACAGGAGAGTGATATCTTAGAACCCCAGTCCCATTTAATAGAAGGGGAATATGAGCCCACTAAAAAGCTAAAGGAAATTAATGACAAGGCAGATTGTTATGATGAGTCTACAGTGACAATGATGAAATATGAAATAAAACAGATGCAAAATAATGCAATAATAATGCTGGAAGAATGTCACCAATTAAATAAAGAGTGTAAACAATTAAGAGAGAAGGAGAGTTGTCTGCAGGAAAACGAGTCTCCTGACGAAAGTTGCAGAGTAATAGGCAGTGGAAATTTAAAAAGTTGCCGAGTAATAGGCAGTGGAAATTTAAAAAGTTGCAGAGTAATATGCAGTGGAAATTTAAAAGAAGAAACAAATCAGCTTAGGTCAGGACAGGAATCCCTAATTAAGCAACAAGAAGAATTAAAAGAACAAGGGAAGTTTATGCCCCAGAATAATGCTCAGATGCTTAACCCTGAAAGTATAGAATCTGATAATACTCCAAAATTTGACTCTCAACCTAAAGTTTGGGAGTTACATAATGAAGAGGAATTAGAAAAAGTAACCATGTTCTACCCCAAGCCATCTGTAGAGCAAAGGGGGGTAAAAATTGAACCACCACATAAAAGTAGGTCTAATCAGTTTTCTTTGGGATCAGAGAAAACTACAGGCACCCCTAAACAGGACGCCTCAGAAATAATAGAATTTTTAAAAGATGCTGTCCCAGTGTTTAAGGAAGAGGGATCCGTGTGCATTATTGACCACATTGAGGCCTATGAAAATGCTTTATCAGCTTTAGGCCTAAATGATGACCAATCTAGGATTAATTTCTTACCGTGGGTATTTGAAACCAAACACCGTCCATTTTGCGAAGATTTAAAAAGTCTGTTGGGTACTGCCTGGCAAGAAATTAAAAACGGCTGTCATCTAGGATTTGTCCCGCACAAAAATGTTAATGCGGCTAGCGCGGATATACACAATATCACATATACCAATGATCAAAGCCCCACCGAATTTATGGCTGTGCTCAAAAGTGATGACCACTTAGCAGAAAAGGAACCAGGTTATGATAAACCTGGGTTCAAACCCATGTTCTTCGAGGCCCCGCCTACCCACGTGAAAGTAAATTTAGCGAAAGATTACAAAGGGGGGTGTTCACTGGAGTCTTTGGTAAAAGAGAGTAACAATTTGTACTCTATCCAACAGACTGGTGAAAACAATGGAAGGCCTGAAAGCCCTATAATGAAATTTGTGGATGAATTTTATGTATCTCCTCAATCATTACAGTCCAAAACCAAGAAAAAGAGATACGCTGATATAGTCAGAAGAGGGATGCTACCGAGTTTCCCCAGTGGGAGACCAATGTCCCCACCCATCAGAAGGGGGGAGCAGAGACCACCCTTTAGAGGGGGAGTTCAAAGACCACCTCAGGAGTCTCATCCAAAGGATCCAGACCCGAGGTTTAGGAGAAACTATAGGGTATACCTCCAACGGGTCAGATTTAAACCTAAGGGTAGACACCCTCACCTTTACCGGTGTAATTGGCTTCGGGGGCCTACACGGGTAAATAGGGAGAAACTACAGGGTAGGACACCTCAAAATCCCCAGAACAATAGGGAACAACTAAGGCCCAGACAACTATCCCAATATCAAGACAATGTTTCTGATGGTGATATGTCTGATCAAACTGAGCCAGTAGTCCCCAGAAAGTACAGAAACCGGGTCCCACAACCCAATTCTGATCAGTTTATAAGCAATACAGAAACCAAAATAGACAAAATTACGGATATGTTACACGGTTTGAATAAGTACTGAATGCATGTACTCAAGCGCTACTATGAATTTAAAATCAGAGATGCAACCGATATTTAAGATAACCAAATGATGTAGCTGCAACCCATATAATAGTGTTCCCACACGTAAAATAAGTTAAAGACAAGTACACATTTTTGTGTAATAGGTGCGCTTAAATCAACCTTAAAAACTCAATAGATTGTTTAAAATAAGTTATTTAGGAGACCTCTGCGCAAAACGTGAATAATATGTGATATATGAATACGTGATAAAATAAATAAAACAGTGTTAAGTGTATTAAAACTTCCTTCAAAAGGTGAAGTTGCTGAGATATAGATGGCTGCAGTGCGCATAAACCTCATACAATATATGGTTTGATAATTCGTGCAAACCAAAGCTTGGTAAAATTAGGAACAGATATATAGGATCTAAAATGTTGAACTTTCTATAGTACACCGGCAAATGGTGTGGACCAGTTGGTTACTTTAGTTCAGTGTGTTGTGCCAATTTGTGAAATAAATAAATAGATTGACTTAATTAATTGAATAGATTAAAAACCACGAGTGTATCAATGGTTTCATTGCTAAAATGAACATGAATAGCAATTCTTCAAGGGGCAAATCATGTGGCCAGCCAAGGGCCACAGAGCCTTTTAAGCGCCTATGTTAAAATAAATCAGAGGAATGCACTGAATAAAGATATAGGAAGCAGAGGTTCTAACACCATGTTTCTCCCAGGTCACAGTAATGAGGATCCTGAAATCCCTTCCGGGGGATTGTGGTTGTTAGATATTAATTATTCTCCTATTTTTCAGTGGTCACTTCATTCCTCTGACATAAACAGGTCGCTCCAAACAGCCTAATTTCAAGAAGTCGACGAAGACGGTAATTCCAGAGGAAGACCGAATCCTAAAGACATTAATATCAGGAGGCCTAAATGGTTTGATATTTTGGTAAAAGATGAGGAGTCACCCGCATAAGGTAGTTTGATTGCCTCAAATGAGTTATATTGACACCCCAAAGGGGGGAGAATTTATTTGTTTTATTCCTCACAAGTAGAAGGTTGACTATGATGTCAAATATCTTATTACTGACAGTGAGTTGTCACTTACATGTCAAACTGAAATGCTTTTATTGTTACTCCAGAACCGCTACAATTAAGCTAAAAAAAAAAAAAAAAAAAAATGGTTCTGAAGAACATAAGTCAGTCATAAATGTCTGGTATCCACAGCTATTAATAAATGTCCTCATGATAATGAGCCCTGGAGCTTGGTCTCCCATAGCAAATGTGTCATACATTGTCTTTATATCCAAGGTGTTTAGTTAAAGGACTGATAACACAATGGGAAAGAGGGGGGCTCTGAGGAAGCCCAGGATACCTGCTTGACATGGATATCTCAAACATAAATCATATAAAAAGAAAAAGGACATATATGTTTTTCTCATGGAATCTATTTTCCTTTACAGAACCAATATGTCCATGAGCCGGTCAACAGAACCGAGAGTCCAACATGTGTGAAACATCCAGAGAAGGAACCGTATGTGGAATCCAGGGACATCATTGATGGCCAGTCTACAGGGACAAAACCCACCAGGACAGCCAAGAACCAAAAGGTGCCCGGAGTGATCCATTTCCCGCCAAAGAACGGATGACGGCCCTGAGATGCACACATCGATCACAAACCCGTTTTTTTTCCCCAAGAATTACACCCATCTGCAGGTGTCTATACCTTTTAAATATATCCACAATCCGGATCCATTTTCACAACTCGACTTACAAGGCCCAAACGAAGCCATATTTCTTCCACAAGTTGCATTGGGAAAGTCTGTCAGATGACTTCCGGCAACCGACAACTTTCCAAGGGGGGCTTTGTTGTGAATTTATGAAGAAATATATCTACTATTCGCTGGCAGAGATGGGAGATTCAGTGGGCCTAACAAAAAAAAAATAGAAATGAATTTTTGCTCTTGAAAAGCAGATGAACTGGTTGCCCATTTTACAAGTCTCAAATATATAAAGTTTACAAGCCTGTATTTAGACAGAAACTGTAGGACAATGAGACAATTTCGAAAACAAAAGAGATGAGTTCCTATATGTGTGATAGTAAATACAACTACAAGTTCCTTGGTTCAAGGGAAGGTTGAGCAAATAAATTGATTGTCTCAATGTGGGCTCAGAAAGTGAGAGATAAATAAAGCTAAGGAGCTAAGGAGTCCTCACTTCTCATAAGACAATGACTGGATACCAAGTGAGGTTTGTTTTTCAACAGGACAAATAATGAGAATAAACATGAGATTGTTCACCCGAATGTCTAAAGTTCATCTCAAAACATGACGTTACCAGTCAATTCATAGTATATGTGATATGTGTAGGTCACAAAAGAAAACTATAATTTTAGTATCCGATGAATTGATGAAATCGGTTATAAAGAAAACATAATAAATAAAGGGTGATTATTAATAGAATTGTTTTAGGAACAAATTAGTATTAAGACAAATATATGATTATGCTATGAATATATTAGAATTGAACTATGCTTAGATAAACAAATATTGATTGGATACCCAAATTATACAGGTATCCAGATAGATAAAAACTGTATGTGATGTTGATATATATATATATATATATATATGTGTATATATATATATATATATATATATATATATATATATAACTTGTGTCCTTTTTAAATGGACTAAATGTTTACAGATATACAATGATATGCATATATATCACCATTTTTATGCAAAGTGATTGATCAATAATTATGCTAAGCGTATTTGATAGTATGGGGTTAGTAGAATTCCCAAATATTAAAGATATAGATATTTCCACTAAAGTAAAATATACAGTATAAAATAAAATATATTACTTTACAGAGCAGCCCCAAAACACATGTGAGACCCCTGGTGGTTGAAGGCGCAATTACATTAAAAACATTTAGGCCAATAGGAAAGAGGCACATACCTTTTGGGCTGAACATATTACAAGTTTTATGATCTTATTGTG
The DNA here is from genome assembly GCA_028564925.1 of Lithobates sylvaticus. NCBI lineage: Eukaryota > Metazoa > Chordata > Amphibia > Anura > Ranidae > Lithobates > Lithobates sylvaticus. Next base: position 21,520,643 of record CM053035.1, on the reverse strand, counting down.
TGAGAGGGTATTTAAGAAGCTAGATAGATAGTGACACAGCTCAGGGGAACCTGAGAGCTCAGGGACCCACCCTGGGGAAGGGACACTGGGAGAGAAACATCTTCCCAGATAGACTGACAGCCATGCCTGGAAATATACTTTAAACCTCCAAGGAGATTCCTGAACCCGGTAGCTATCTTAAATCCAGACTAATAGCCATTTTGGAATGGGTAAATATGCCATGTTGATTTTATCTTGTATGTTCTCTTAATTATTGATGTATTGAATATTCTAGTATTGATAATCATTCTCCAGAATCAATAATCGCCTTTTCATAGATTTTTTCTCTAATATTCAATTTTTATTATATATTACTTTTTGCATAGTTGCTTTTTATTGACAAACAAATGTCTAATTTGTTTCGCATTGTTCAACGTTACTTACCTGCAGCATAGTAACGGCTGGGTGTGTGAAATACAGACATTATGTTAAATTGTCAAGTATAAGGTTATTGATTCTACTGAAGAAGTTATCATGGTGATATTGTGTCCAAGGTACTACGCCCATTTTGAGGGTATTTCCATTAATTGTCAAATGTTCAAATAATGCAATCTGTATTTTAATTTCATGTAAATATTTGTTTTCTGTCAACCAATAAATGTGACTATTAAGTATGATCACTCGTCTCCGTGAACAAGTTTCGCATATATAGACTGTGTCGTATAGATTGATCTTGTATCTTAAAAATATCTTCGTTAAAAATTACTTAATAAAAATGTGCGGGAAACTTTCCTTAAAAAAGCACAACATATTAAATGGAGGCACTGCTGAGATAACGTCGATATTTTGTACAGGATCAGTCATAGTTACGGTGGTGACAGAAATAATATTTTGCATGAAATTATTAATTATTTTTTTTTTTAAAAAAAATATTTTTGCCAAGAAAAATGTCTGGTCAAAGTGAATTTTATGTTGATGGGGATTATCAAGAGTCAGTCCTTAGTGGTAATATGAGTACTCAGACAAATTTGATACAAGTACAGGAAATGTTGGATATGTTTTCAAAAATTAACATGATAAATCATGCCGAAAAAAGTTTGTCTAACGAGACTAGTCTAGAAGCAGGCATTGAAGGCCTTATAAACCACGCCCGTCAGTTAATGAAAGACGTGTGGAACGTGGAAGGTCAAAGCGATGAACTCACAGACAGCTCCTCTGAGACAAAAGAAATAGAAGGGCCTTATCCCATGCATTTTGAATTAAGCGATAACCTGATGTATCTTTATAGTGAGTTTAAAAGTCAATATACCCAACAGGAGAGTGATATCTTAGAACCCCAGTCCCATTTAATAGAAGGGGAATATGAGCCCACTAAAAAGCTAAAGGAAATTAATGACAAGGCAGATTGTTATGATGAGTCTACAGTGACAATGATGAAATATGAAATAAAACAGATGCAAAATAATGCAATAATAATGCTGGAAGAATGTCACCAATTAAATAAAGAGTGTAAACAATTAAGAGAGAAGGAGAGTTGTCTGCAGGAAAACGAGTCTCCTGACGAAAGTTGCAGAGTAATAGGCAGTGGAAATTTAAAAAGTTGCCGAGTAATAGGCAGTGGAAATTTAAAAAGTTGCAGAGTAATATGCAGTGGAAATTTAAAAGAAGAAACAAATCAGCTTAGGTCAGGACAGGAATCCCTAATTAAGCAACAAGAAGAATTAAAAGAACAAGGGAAGTTTATGCCCCAGAATAATGCTCAGATGCTTAACCCTGAAAGTATAGAATCTGATAATACTCCAAAATTTGACTCTCAACCTAAAGTTTGGGAGTTACATAATGAAGAGGAATTAGAAAAAGTAACCATGTTCTACCCCAAGCCATCTGTAGAGCAAAGGGGGGTAAAAATTGAACCACCACATGAAAGTAGGTCTAATCAGTTTTCTTTGGGATCAGAGAAAACTACAGGCACCCCTAAACAGGACGCCTCAGAAATAATAGAATTTTTAAAAGATGCTGTCCCAGTGTTTAAGGAAGAGGGATCCGTGTGCATTATTGACCACATTGAGGCCTATGAAAATGCTTTATCAGCTTTAGGCCTAAATGATGACCAATCTAGGATTAATTTCTTACCGTGGGTATTTGAAACCAAACACCGTCCATTTTGCGAAGATTTAAAAAGTCTGTTGGGTACTGCCTGGCAAGAAATTAAAAACGGCTGTCATCTAGGATTTGTCCCGCACAAAAATGTTAATGCGGCTAGCGCGGATATACACAATATCACATATACCAATGATCAAAGCCCCACCGAATTTATGGCTGTGCTCAAAAGTGATGACCACTTAGCAGAAAAGGAACCAGGTTATGATAAACCTGGGTTCAAACCCATGTTCTTCGAGGCCCCGCCTACCCACGTGAAAGTAAATTTAGCGAAAGATTACAAAGGGGGGTGTTCACTGGAGTCTTTGGTAAAAGAGAGTAACAATTTGTACTCTATCCAACAGACTGGTGAAAACAATGGAAGGCCTGAAAGCCCTATAATGAAATTTGTGGATGAATTTTATGTATCTCCTCAATCATTACAGTCCAAAACCAAGAAAAAGAGATACGCTGATATAGTCAGAAGAGGGATGCTACCGAGTTTCCCCAGCGGGAGACCAATGTCCCCACCCATCAGAAGGGGGGAGCAGAGACCACCCTTTAGAGGGGGAGTTCAAAGACCACCTCAGGAGTCTCATCCAAAGGATCCAGACCCGAGGTTTAGGAGAAACTATAGGGTATACCTCCAACGGGTCAGATTTAAACCTAAGGGTAGACACCCTCACCTTTACCGGTGTAATTGGCTTCGGGGGCCTACACGGGTAAATAGGGAGAAACTACAGGGTAGGACACCTCAAAATCCCCAGAACAATAGGGAACAACTAAGGCCCAGACAACTATCCCAATATCAAGACAATGTTTCTGATGGTGATATGTCTGATCAAACTGAGCCAGTAGTCCCCAGAAAGTACAGAAACCGGGTCCCACAACCCAATTCTGATCAGTTTATAAGCAATACAGAAACCAAAATAGACAAAATTACGGATATGTTACACGGTTTGAATAAGTACTGAATGCATGTACTCAAGCGCTACTATGAATTTAAAATCAGAGATGCAACCGATATTTAAGATAACCAAATGATGTAGCTGCAACCCATATAATAGTGTTCCCACACGTAAAATAAGTTAAAGACAAGTACACATTTTTGTGTAATAGGTGCGCTTAAATCAACCTTAAAAACTCAATAGATTGTTTAAAATAAGTTATTTAGGAGACCTCTGCGCAAAACGTGAATAATATGTGATATATGAATACGTGATAAAATAAATAAAACAGTGTTAAGTGTATTAAAACTTCCTTCAAAAGGTGAAGTTGCTGAGATATAGATGGCTGCAGTGCGCATAAACCTCATACAATATATGGTTTGATAATTCGTGCAAACCAAAGCTTGGTAAAATTAGGAACAGATATATAGGATCTAAAATGTTGAACTTTCTATAGTACACCGGCAAATGGTGTGGACCAGTTGGTTACTTTAGTTCAGTGTGTTGTGCCAATTTGTGAAATAAATAAATAGATTGACTTAATTAATTGAATAGATTAAAAACCACGAGTGTATCAATGGTTTCATTGCTAAAATGAACATGAATAGCAATTCTTCAAGGGGCAAATCATGTGGCCAGCCAAGGGCCACAGAGCCTTTTAAGCGCCTATGTTAAAATAAATCAGAGGAATGCACTGAATAAAGATATAGGAAGCAGAGGTTCTAACACCATGTTTCTCCCAGGTCACAGTAATGAGGATCCTGAAATCCCTTTCCGGGGGATTGTGGTTGTTAGATATTAATTATTCTCCTATTTTTCAGTGGTCACTTCATTCCTCTGACATAAACAGGTCGCTCCAAACAGCCTAATTTCAAGAAGTCGACGAAGACGGTAATTCCAGAGGAAGACCGAATCCTAAAGACATTAATATCAGGAGGCCTAAATGGTTTGATATTTTGGTAAAAGATGAGGAGTCACCCGCATAAGGTAGTTTGATTGCCTCAAATGAGTTATATTGACACCCCAAAGGGGGGAGAATTTATTTGTTTTATTCCTCACAAGTAGAAGGTTGACTATGATGTCAAATATCTTATTACTGACAGTGAGTTGTCACTTACATGTCAAACTGAAATGCTTTTATTGTTACTCCAGAACCGCTACAATTAAGCTAAAAAAAAAGAAAAATGGTTCTGAAGAACATAAGTCAGTCATAAATGTCTGGTATCCACAGCTATTAATAAATGTCCTCATGATAATGAGCCCTGGAGCTTGGTCTCCCATAGCAAATGTGTCATACATTGTCTTTATATCCAAGGTGTTTAGTTAAAGGACTGATAACACAATGGGAAAGAGGGGGGCTCTGAGGAAGCCCAGGATACCTGCTTGACATGGATATCTCAAACATAAATCATATAAAAAGAAAAAGGACATATATGTTTTTCTCATGGAATCTATTTTCCTTTACAGAACCAATATGTCCATGAGCCGGTCAACAGAACCGAGAGTCCAACATGTGTGAAACATCCAGAGAAGGAACCGTATGGGGAATCCAGGGACATCATTGATGGCCAGTCTACAGGGACAAAACCCACCAGGACAGCCAAGAACCAAGAGGTGCCCGGAGTGATCCATTTCTCGCCAAAGAACGGATGACGGCCCTGAGATGCACACATCGATCACAAACCCATTTTGTTTTCCAAAGAATTACACCCATCTGCAGGTGTCTATACCTTTTAAATATATCCACAATCCGGATCCATTTTCACAACTCGACTTACAAGGCCCAAACAAAGCCATATTTCTTCAACAAGTTGCATTGGGAAAGTCTGTCAGATGACTTCCGGCAACCGACAACTTTCCAAGGGGGGCTTTGTTGTGAATTTATGAAGAAATATATTTACTATTCAATGACAGAAATTTATAATTTCAAAAAGACACGTGAACTGTGAGGTCACCATAATTGACCTTTCGAAAACCTCTAAGACACAGGTAACTCATGTATTCTAAATTACTATAACCATTCTATTCTAGGGGTTTTTACAAGCCTGTATTGAAGCCAGAAAGAAACAGGAACAATGGTAGCCTGTTTCACCAAACAAAAGGTGTGTACTTATTTTTGTTGATTAGTTTGAGAAGGCCAAATTTATGAGGTGTCATCACTTGGAGGTGGTCCGTGACTGGGAAGAATCCTTTGTGCTGAAGTAAAGGGCTGTTTGGACAATTTACAACCATCACTACAAAAATTCAATAGCCAACACCTTGCCCGACAAAGCCTATTATGTGAAGTCCTAGGAATTGTGTACACAGCTAAGCTATCAAAACATTATCGGACTGTTCAAAGTCCATTTCAAAACATGATTTTAAAAATAGAGGCAAACCGACCTATGTTAAAAATATATATATATATAATATTCAGAAGACAGTGAATATAAATCATTCAGAATATCTGTGATATGCGTAGGTCACAAAAGAAAACTATGAGTTAGTATCCGATGAGTTGATGAAATCGGTTATAAAGAAAACATAATAAATAAAGGGTGATTATTAATAGAATTGTTTTAGGAACAAATTAGTATTAAGATAAATATATGATTATGCTATGAATATATTAGAATTGAACTATGCTTAGATAAACAAATATTGATTGGATACCCAAATTATACAGGTATCCAGATAGATAAAAAATGTATGTGATGTTGATTATATATATATATATATACATATAACTTGTGTCCTTTTTAAATGGACTCAATGTTTACAGATATACAATGATATGCATATATATCACCATTTTTATGCAAAGTGATTGATCAATAATTATGCTAAGCGTATTTGATAGTATGGGGTTAGTAGAATTCCCAAATATTAAAGATATAGATATTTTCACTAAAGTAAAATATACAGTATAAAATAAAATATATTACTTTACAGAGCAGCCCCAAAACACATGTAGACCCCTGGTGGTTGAAGGTGCAATTACATTAACAACATTTAGGCCAATAGGAAAGAGACACATACCTTTTGGGCTGAACATATTACAAGTTTTATAATCTTATTGTGTGAGAGGGTATTTAAGAAGCTAGATAGATAGTGAGAGGAGACAGCTCAGGGGAACCTGAGAGCTCAGGGACCCACCCTGGGGAAGGGACACTGGGAGAGAAACATCTTCCCAGATAGACTGACAGCCATGCCTGGAAATATACTTTAACCTCCAAGGAGATTCCTGAACCCGGTAGCTATCTTAAATCCAGACTAATAGCCATTTTGGAATGGGTAAATATGCCATGTTGATTTTATCTTGTATGTTCTCT
>CM053035.1:21446593-21513767 GCA_028564925.1 Lithobates sylvaticus | reverse complement strand
GGTCCAAATTTGCACCCCGGCCCTTTTGTCCCAAAAACGGTCCAAATTTGCACCCCCGGCCCTTTTGTCCCAAAAATGGTTCAATATGACCAGAATTGCCCCCCCGGCCCTTTTGTCCCAAAAATGGTCCAAATTTGCACCCCCGGCCCTTTTGTCCCAAAAATGGTTCAACATGACCAGAATTTCACCCCCGGCCCTTTTGTCCTAAAAATGGTCCACATTTGCACCCCCGGCCCTTTTGTCCTAAAAATGGTCCACATTTGCACCCCCGGCCCTTTTGTCCTAAAAATGGTCCACATTTGCACCCCCGGCCCTTTTGTCCTAAAAATGGTCCAAATTTGCACCCCAGGCCCTTTTGTCCCAAAAATGGTTCAAAATGACCAGAATTGCACCCCCGGCCCTTTTGTCCCAAAAATGGTTCAAAATGACCAGAATTTAACCCCCGGCCCTTTTGTCCTAAAAATGGTCCAAATTTGCACCCCCGGCCATTTTGTCCCAAAAATGGTCCAAATTTGCACCCCCGGCCCTTTTGTCCCAAAATGGTCCAAATTTGCACCCCCGGACCTTTTGTCCTAAAAATGGTCCAAATTTGCACCCCCGGACCTTTTGTCCCAAAATGGTCCAAATTTGCACCCCCGGACCTTTTGTCCCAAAATGGTCCAAATTTCCCCCCCGGCCCTTTTGTCCCAAAAACGGTCCAAATTTGCACCCCCGGCCCTTTTGTCACAAAAATGGTTCAAAATGACCAGAATTTCACCCCCGGCCCTTTTGTCCCAAAAATGGTCCAAATTTGCACCCCCGGCCCTTTTGTCCTAAAAATGGTCCACATTTGCACCCCCGGCCCTTTTGTCCCAAAAACGGTCCAAATTTGCACCCCGGCCCTTTTGTCCCAAAAACGGTCCAAATTTGCACCCCCGGCCCTTTTGTCCTAAAAATGGTCCAAATTTGCACCCCCGGACCTTTTGTCCTAAAAATGGTCCAAATTTGCATCCCCGGCCCTTTTGTCCTAAAAATGGTCCAAATTTGCACCCCCGGCCCTTTTGTCCCAAAAATGGTCCAAATTTGCACCCCCGGCCCTTTTGTCCCAAAAATGGTCCAAATTTGCACCCCCGGCCCTTTTGTCCCAAAAATGGTCCAAATTTGCACCCCCGGCCCTTTTGTCCTAAAAATGGTCCAAATTTGCACCCCCGGACCTTTTGTCCTAAAAATGGTCCAAATTTGCATCCCCGGCCCTTTTGTCCTAAAAATGGTCCAAATTTGCACCCCCGGACCTTTTGTCCCAAAAACGGTCCAAATTTGCACCCCCGGACCTTTTGTCCCAAAAACGGTCCAAATTTGCACCCCGGCCCTTTTGTCCCAAAAACGGTCCAAATTTGCACCCCCGGCCCTTTTGTCCCAAAAATGGTTCAAAATGACCAGAATTTTACCCCCGGCCCTTTTGTCCTAAAAATGGTCCAAATTTGCACCCCCGGCCCTTTTGTCCTAAAAATGGTCCAAATTTGCACCCCCGGCCCTTTTGTCCTAAAAATGGTCCAAATTTGCACCCCCGGCCCTTTTGTCCTAAAAATGGTCCAAATTTGCACCCCCGGCCCTTTTGTCCCAAAAATGGTTCAAAATGACCAGAATTGCACCCCCGGCCCTTTTGTCCCAAAATGGTTCAAAATGACCAGAATTGCACCCCCGGCCCTTTTGTCCTAAAAATGGTCCAAATTTGCACCCCCGGCCCTTTTGTCCTAAAAATGGTCCAAATTTGCACCCCCGGCCCTTTTGTCCCAAAATGGTCCAAATTTGCACCCCCGGACCTTTTGTCCTAAAAATGGTCCAAATTTGCACCCCCGGACCTTTTGTCCCAAAATGGTCCAAATTTGCACCCCCGGACCTTTTGTCCCAAAATGGTCCAAATTTGCACCCCGGCCCTTTTGTCCCAAAAATGGTCCAAATTTGCACCCCCGGCCCTTTTGTCCCAAAAATGGTTCAACATGACCAGAATTTCACCCCTGGCCCTTTTGTCCCAAAAATGGTCCAAATTTGCACCCCCGGCCCTTTTGTCCTAAAAATGGTCCAAATTTGCACCCCCGGCCCTTTTGTCCCAAAAACGGTCCAAATTTGCACCCCCGGCCCTTTTGTCCCAAAAACGGTCCAAATTTGCACCCCGGCCCTTTTGTCCTAAAAATGGTCCAAATTTGCACCCCCGGACCTTTTGTCCTAAAAATGGTCCAAATTTGCATCCCCGGCCCTTTTGTCCTAAAAATGGTCCAAATTTGCACCCCCGGCCCTTTTGTCCCAAAAATGGTCCAAATTTGCACCCCCGGCCCTTTTGTCCCAAAAATGGTCCAAATTTGCACCCCCGGCCCTTTTGTCCCAAAAATGGTCCAAATTTGCACCCCCGGCCCTTTTGTCCTAAAAATGGTCCAAATTTGCACCCCCGGACCTTTTGTCCTAAAAATGGTCCAAATTTGCATCCCCGGCCCTTTTGTCCTAAAAATGGTCCAAATTTGCACCCCCGGACCTTTTGTCCCAAAATGGTCCAAATTTGCACCCCCGGACCTTTTGTCCCAAAATGGTCCAAATTTGCACCCCGGCCCTTTTGTCCCAAAAACGGTCCAAATTTGCACCCCCGGCCCTTTTGTCCCAAAAATGGTTCAACATGACCAGAATTTCACCCCCGGCCCTTTTGTCCCAAAAACGGTCCAAATTTGCACCCCCGGCCCTTTTGTCCTAAAAATGGTCCACATTTGCACCCCCGCTGGCTGAGGACTGGATCTTGAGGTGGTCTCGTTTGACATTACACATGTTTTTGCTTGCTGAGAGTACCGTATATACTCGAGTATAAGCCGACCCGAATATAAGCCGAGGCACCTAATTTTACCACAAAAAACTGGGAAAACTTATTGACTCGAGTATAAGCCTAGGGTGAGAAATGCGCAGCTACTGTAAGTGGAACAGAGGGTCAACAATGCCCATTTGCAGCCTCACTGTGCCCATTTTAAATGCCTCACTTTGCCCATTTGCAGCCATAGGTCCCCCAAACTTCAAACTTGGTAGTTAAGGGTTCCTAGATGCCCCCTATCTGAAGCCAAATTTGGAGTCTCTGGACCCAAAGGGTCCTCAAATATTGTTGCAGATAGACACAGTTGACCCACTTTGGGGCCCCGTATCTTGAGGCCACTTGGTGCTAGAAACCCCAAATTTGGCGTGCAAACAGAATGGAACTAGCACTACAACATATCTAATGGATGGGGTTCCTATCACCAAGTGGCCCCCGAGATACGGGTCCCCAAATTCGGTTTGGAAAATGTCAAGCACTTTTCTGCAGCAGAGAATGACATTTTCCGACCTGAATTTGGGGGCCCCGTATATCGGGGCCACTTGGTGCTAGGAACCCATACATTGGATATGTTGTAGTGCTGGTTTCACTTGGTGTGTACACCAAATTTAGGGCTCCTAGCACTAAGTGGGCCAGAAATACGGGCCCCAAATTCGGGACAGAAAATGTCATTCTCTGCTGCAGAAAAGTGCTTGACTCAAGTATAAAAATGTGCTAAAAAACTCGGCTTATACTCGAGTATATACGGTATGTAGGTAGCTAACCATTTTATTGAAAGATAAGAGTAATGTTGTAAATGCATTAGGTCAGTGTGTCTTTTCTTTTGTTGTTGTTGCCAGTGCTTGTAAGGACGCCCACAAGTCCTGTAAAGGGCAGCAAGACCTCTGGCATCACATGCATCAATCGGACAAGCATAGAAAAGAGAGAGAGCTACACACACACAGCTTCTGGAATGAGTACAAATAATATGTGAACATTCTGAACACCAATGTATAGAGTTTTGGATCTAATGAAAAACGTTGTCCGTAGTTTGGCCCATTTTATTGGTCCGCAATTATAGGTGGACCGCCCAATGGACAATGTCTAGTCCAGTGGTGGTCAATATTCTTGATATGGGGTGCCTCAAGCACAGTCTACTACTTCAACAAAGGGTCGCACATAACATTTTGTGAAAATTCAGTGTCATAGACACCAGCCATGCAGCAGGATATAGGCAAAGAGACTGAATACATACAGAAGGTGGGCAGATGCTGTAGATAGAATATAGGAGATGGTCAGAGACTGCAGACATGGCACAAGAGATGGCTAGACACTGTAAACATGGTAAAGGAGATGATCATGGACTGCAGACATGATACAAGAGATGGTGGACATAATACAAGAAATGGCCAGAGGCTGTACACATGATATAAGAGATGGTCAAAGACTGCAAACACGATTCAAGAGATGGCCAGAGACTGTAGACATGATACAAGAGATGGTCAGAATCTGCAGACATCATACAAAAGATTATTATCATAGTTGCCAACAGTCCTGATTTCCCCAGGAAAATCATCTCATTTTCATCTCGTGTATCATGTCCGCACACTCTGACCATCTCCAGTAAGGATGGGCCCGGTGCTCGATGCGAACCCACGTTCGCATCGAGCACCGGGCGTTCGCTCGCTCGGCGAGCCCAGAACTATTTTGGCCGCTCGCATCACGTTCGTGTGATGCGAGCGGCCCCGCAATGCATTGCGGCCGGCGCGGCCGACGCAGTGCATTGCTGGCTGATGATTGGCCAAGCATGCACTGTGACCCCGCATGCTTGGCCAATCACAGCCCCGGAAACTCGAAGAGCCATAATTGGCTACAGGCAGGACGCCTGTAGCCAATTACAGCTCAGGGGCTGTAGTACACGCCCCCCCCCCCTATAAAACGCCGCCACGCCGTCTGCGCCGGTCACATGCTGTTCCGGCGCAGATTGAGCAGGCTGTTTCTGTGACACTCTGCTGCATTTAGATAGTTAGAGAGATTCACTTGCAGAGATTGAGTTAGATAGATTCAGTTACAAAGATTGATTGACAAAGAGGGGCTTGTAGTGTGCTCGTGGCAGGCAGGCAGAGCTCCTATATTTTGTTACCAGAAGCACCTATAGGACTTGTAGTGTGTTCGTGGCAGGCAGGCAGAGCTCCTATATTTTGTTACCAGAAGCACCTATAGGACTTGTAGTGTGTTAGTGGCAGGCAGGCAGAGCTCCTATATTTTGTTACCAGAAGCACCTATAGGACTTGTAGTGTGTTAGTGGCAGGCAGGCAGAGCTCCTATATTTTCTTCCCAGAAGCACCTATAGGACTTGTAGTGTGTTAGTGGCAGGCAGGCAGAGCTCCTATATTTCTTCCCAGAAGCACCTATAGGACTTGTAGTGTGTTAGTGGCAGGCAGGCAGAGCTCCTATATTTTGTTACCAGAAGCACCTATAGGACTTGTAGTGTGTTCGTGGCAGGCAGGCAGAGCTCCTATATTTTGTTCCCAGAGGCACCTATAGGACTTGAAGTGTGTTAGTCCCATTACACACACAGAGCTATATTTTCTTCCCAGAAGCACCTATAGGACTTGAAGTGTGTTAGTCCCATTACACACACAGAGCTATATTTTCTTCCCAGAAGCACCTATAGGACTTGAAGTGTGTTAGTCCCATTACACACACAGAGCTATATTTTGTTCCAGAAGCACCTATAGGACTTGAAGTGTGTTAGTCCATCACACACACAGAGCTATATTTTCTTCCCAGAAGCACCTATAGGACTTGAAGTGTGTTAGTCCCATTACACACAAAGAGCTATACTTTGTTCCCAGAAGCACCTATAGGACTTGAAGTGTGTTAGTCCCATCACACACACAGAGCTATATTTTGTTCCCAGAAGCACCTATAGGACTTGAAGTGTGTTAGTCCATCACACACACAGAGCTATATTTTGTTCCCAGAAGCACCTATAGGATTGAAGTGTGTTAGTCCCATCACACACACAGAGCTATATTTTCTTCCCAGAAGCACCTATAGGACTTGAAGTGTGTTAGTCACATCACACACACAGAGCTATATTTTCTTCCCAGAAGCACCTATAGGACTTGAAGTGTGTTAGTCCCATTACACACACAGAGCTATATTTTCTTCCCAGAAGCACCTATAGGACTTGAAGTGTGTTAGTCCCATCACACACACAGAGCTATATTTTCTTCCCAGAAGCACCTATAGGACTTGAAGTGTGTTAGTCCCATTACACACACAGAGCTATATTTTCTTCCCAGAAGCACCTATAGGACTTGAAGTGTGTTAGTCCCATCACACACACAGAGCTATATTTTGTTCCCAGAAGCACCTATAGGACTTGAAGTGTGTTAGTCCCATTACACACACAGAGCTATATTTTCTTCCCAGAAGCACCTATAGGACTTGAAGTGTGTTAGTCCCATCACACACACAGAGCTATATTTTGTTCCCAGAAGCACCTATAGGACTTGAAGTGTGTTAGTCCCATTACACACACAGAGCTATATTTTCTTCCCAGAAGCACCTATAGGACTTGAAGTGTGTTAGTCCCATCACACACACAGAGCTATATTTTCTTCCCAGAAGCACCTATAGGACTTGAAGTGTGTTAGTCCCATTACACACACAGAGCTATATTTTCTTCCCAGAAGCACCTATAGGACTTGAAGTGTGTTAGTCCCATTACACACACAGAGCTATATTTTCTTCCCAGAAGCACCTATAGGACTTGAAGTGTGTTAGTCCCATCACACACACAGAGCTATATTTTGTTCCAGAAGCACCTATAGGACTTGAAGTGTGTTAGTCCCATCACACACACAGAGCTATATTTTCTTCCCAGAAGCACCTATAGGACTTGAAGTGTGTTAGTCCCATTACACACAAAGAGCTATACTTTGTTCCCCAGAAGCACCTATAGGACTTGAAGTGTGTTAGTCCCATCACACACACAGAGCTATATTTTCTTCCCAGAAGCACCTATAGGACTTGAAGTGTGTTAGTCCCATTACACACAAAGAGCTATACTTTGTTCCCCAGAAGCACCTATAGGACTTGAAGTGTGTTAGTCCCATTACACACACAGAGCTATATTTTCTTCCAGAAGCACCTATAGGACTTGAAGTGTGTTAGTCCCATTACACACACAGAGCTATATTTTCTTCCCAGAAGCACCTATAGGACTTGAAGTGTGTTAGTCCCATTACACACACAGAGCTATATTTTTCTTCCCAGAAGCACCTATAGGACTTGAAGTGTGTTAGTCCCATCACACACACAGAGCTATATTTTGTTCCCAGAAGCACCTATAGGACTTGAAGTGTTTTAGTCCCATTACACACACACAGCTATATTTTCTTCCCAGAAGCACCTATAGGACTTGAAGTGTGTTAGTCCCATCACACAGAGCTCCTCTATTTTCTTTGCATAAGCACCCACAGGACTTCTAGTGTGTTAGTGGCATCACACAGAGCTCCTATATATTCTTCTCAGCAGCACCCACAGGACTTCTAGTGTGTTAGTGGCATCACACAGAGCTCCTCTATTTTCTTTGCATAAGCACCCACAGGACTTCTAGTGTGTTAGTGGCATCACACAGAGCTCCTCTATTTTCTTTGCAGAAGCACCCATAGGACTTATAGTGTGTTAGTGGCATCACACAGAGCTCCTATATATTCTTCTCAGCAGCACCCACAGGACTTCTAGTGTGTTAGTGGCATCACACAGAGCTCCTCTATTTTCTTTGCATAAGCACCCACAGGACTTCTAGTGTGTTAGTGGCATCACACAGAGCTCCTCTATTTTCTTTGCAGAAGCACCCATAGGACTTCTAGTGTGTTAGTGGCATCACACAGAGCTCCTCTATTTTCTTTGCAGAAGCACCCATAGGACTTCTAGTGTGTTAGTGGCATCACACAGAGCTCCTATATTTTCTTCTCAGCAGCACCCACAGGACTACGACTACAATGGCTGGAAGACCGCCAAGGGGAGGCAGAGCGTGCAGAGCCAAGAACACAGGGCAGGCAGGCTCTGTTTCTAGTGGACGTGGCCGTGGACGTGGACGTGGTCGTGCATCGTCATCAGCACGTGGCCATGGGACACGCGCGTCTTTGTTTTCGGCAGCTGGACATGTGGAGCCGCATCATGCTGAAGGCTTGGTAGAATGGATGACCAAGCCCTCCTCATCCTCCTCATCCTCTCTCACCCAGGCTCAGGGTACTGACAGAGCATCATCAGCCACCCCTTCCCTAGACCACCATGTCCTCCTGAGGAGTCCCCCGAACTCTTTGAGCACAGTGTTGGGTACATGCTCCAGGAGGATGCCCAACGATTCGAAGGCTCGGATGACGATACCCAGCTTGAGGAATCTGGCAGTACAGTTCCACCAGCTGCAGCTTACTGCCAGGTTTGCTCTAGTGGTGAAGAGGGAGGGGATGATGAGGTCACTGACTCCACGTGGGTGCCTCAAGGGAGAGAGGATGAGGAGGAGGACGAGGAGGAGGAGGATGCGGCGTCACATGTCCAACGAGGCAGGATGCCCCCTGGAGGCCAGGTAGAGGCCAGCACAGCAACTGTACAACACCGCAGAGCTCCGCCTGTGCAGGGCGCTGCCTCTGCACGTTATCAGAAAAGTTCTTTGGTGTGGGCCTTTTTTGAGACGAGTGCAGCAGATCGCACCACTGCTATTTGCAATATTTGTCTCAAGCGTATCTCGCGTGGCCAAAACATCAGCCGCTTGGGCACGACAAGCATGACCAGACATATGGCGACCTGCCATGCAGCTCGTTGGCAGGCACACATAAAAGACCCACACCAAAGAACTAAGCGGACCTCTCCTTGCTCCTCCTCAGCTGGGATCTCCATCCCCACTACACCTTCAGTCCTCTCTGAAAGCTGCTCTGAGAGGACTGAAGGTGTAGAATTCGGTGTGTCACAACCAAGTACTTGCAGTACACCGACGTCCGAATGCAGCAGGCAAATTTCCCTGCCCCAGCTGCTGGACCGTAGAAAGAAGTACACTCCCAGCCATCCACATGCCCAGCGGTTGAATGCTAGCCTTGCTAAATTGCTAGCACTTCAACTGCTGCCTTTTCAGTTGGTAGACTCGGCCCCCTTCCGTGAGTTTGTTCAATGTGCGGTTCCTCAGTGGCAGGTTCCCAAACGCCACTTTTTCTCGCGGAAGGCGATTCCGTCTCTCTACCGGCATGTGGAGGGCAATGTCCATGCCTCGCTGGACAGGGCGGTCAGCGGTAAGGTGCATATTACCGCTGACTCATGGTCCAGCAGGCATGGACAGGGACGGTACCTTTCTTTCACGGCCCATTGGGTCACTCTATTGGCAGCTGGGAGGGATGCAGGACAAGGTGCAGTAGTGTTGGAGGTTGTCCCGCCACCACGCCTCCAAAACGCGACTACTGCTACTGGTTGTGACACACCTCTCTCCTCCACCCCCTCCTCTTCTTCTTCCTCCAGTGCTCTGTCCTTGGAACCAGCGGTGCTCCGTAGGCGTACAAGGGGCTACGCAAGTACGCAGGCAAAAAGATGCCATGCCGTGCTTGCGCTGGTGTGTTTGGGGGACAGGAGCCACACTGGGCCAGAGGTTCTGGCAGCTCTGCAGGGGCAGGCCGAGAGGTGGTTGACGCCACGTCAGCTTAAGCCAGGAATGGTCGTTTCTGACAATGGCACCAACCTCCTCTCCGCCCTGCGACAGGGGCAGCTCACCCATGTGCCCTGCATGGCTCACGTCCTCAACCTGGTGGTGCAGCGGTTCTTGGGCAGGTTCCCAGGCTTACAGGATGTCCTCAGGCAGGCCAGGAAAGTCTGTGTGCATTTCCGCCGATCTTATAATGCCAGTGCTCGGCTGACTGAGCTGCAAAAGGAGCTGAACCTGCCCAAGAACCGCCTAATATCTGACATGCCCACCAGGTGGAACTCAACGTTGGCCATGCTGCAGCGACTGCACACGCAGCAGAGGGCCATCAATGAGTACCTTTGCGACTACGGCACCAGGACAGGGTCAGGGGAGCTTGGTTTTTTTTCCCCACGTCAGTGGAGCATGATCAGGGATGCATGCACTGTCCTCTCACCATTTGAGGAGGCCACGAGGATGGTGAGCAGTGACAGTGCATGCATCAGTGACACTGTCCCTCTTGTCCACCTGTTGGAGCATACGCTGCGTGGGATAATGGACAGGGCACTTGAGGCAGAACAGAGGCAGGAAGAGGAGGACTTCCTTGCCTCTCAAGGCCCCCTTTATCCGGACAGTGTTCCTTCTGTCCCACCCATCACACAGGAAGAGGATGAGGAGGAGGAGGAGGAGGAGGAGGAGGAGGAGGATTGTGTGAGCATGGAGGTGGAGCCTGGCACTCAGCATCAGCAGCAGCAGTCTTTTAGGGATGATGTACAGTCCCAACAAGCCAGTGGACTTGTACGTGGCTGGGAGGAGGTGGCTGGCGATCATGTCATCCTCAGTGACCCAGAAGACTCCGGACCGAATGCCTCAGCTAACCTACGCTGCATGGCCTCCCTGATCCTGCAAAGCCTGCGGAAGGATCCTCGTGTTCTTCGGATCAAGGAGAGGGACCATTACTGGCTGGCCACTCTCCTTGATCCGCGGTACAAGGGTAAGGTTGCGGACCTTATCTTGCCGTCGCAGAGGGAGCAGAGGATGAGACATCTCAGGGAGGCCTTGCAGAAAGGTCTGTGCAACGCGTTCCCAGAAACTGGGAGGCTACAAACTCCTGGTCCTGGGCGACGAGTTGCTGAGGCTTCGGTCAGTGGCAGAAGGAGCGGTGGGGAAGGTGGACGTCTGACCGATGCGTTCAGACAATTTTTTAGTCCGCAGCCCAAGGTATGATCGGTTCCAGCAACCATCGCCAGCGTCTGATATACATGGTGCAGGAATACCTTGGGGCAAGGTCAGACTTGGACACCTTTCCCACCGAAAATCCTCTGGCTTACTGGGTCCTGAGGATGGATCACTGGCCAGAGCTTGCACAGTATGCAATTGAGCTACTGGCCTGTCCTGCCTCCAGCGTTCTTTCCGAACGCACATTCAGTGCTGCTGGAGGATTTGTGACTGATCATAGGGTGCGCCTGTCCACCGCCTCGGTTGATCGACTGACATTCATCAAAATGAATCAGTCTTGGATCACCACCAGCTACCAGGCACCTGAGGCGGATATAACCGAATAATTTTTAATGTCACATCCCTTCAAGACTGCCTATGCTGATGCTGAGTGACTGTCCTCTTATGTTCACTGACTATCCTCTTCCTCCTCCTCAATGATCCATGCCACCACACCAGTGCCTAAGGCACAATTTTTCAGCCCCTGTTTAACAGGGGCGTGTACTTACAATTTTTTAAAAAAAATGCTTCGCAACACGTGTGACTGCTGTGCTCCAAGTACAGTCTCTGTGAGGGCCGTGTTGCAGTGTTGTGGCACCAGCACCAGTGCCTAAGGCACAATTTTTCAGCCCCTGTTTAACAGGGGCGTGTACTTACAATTTTTTAAAAAAATGCTTCGCAACACGTGTGACTGCTGTGCTCCAAGTACAGTCTCTGTGAGGGCCGTGTTGCAGTGTTGTGGCACCAGCACCAGTGCCTAAGGCACAATTTTTCAGCCCCTGTTTAACAGGGGCGTGTACTTACAATTTTTTAAAAAAAATCCTTCGCAACACGTGTGACTGCTGTGCTCCAAGTACAGTCTCTGTGAGGGCCGTGTTGCAGTGTTGTGGCACCAGCACCAGTGCCTAAGGCACAATTTTTCAGCCCCTGTTTAACAGGGGCGTGTACTTACAATTTTTTAAAAAAATGCTTCGCAACACGTGTGACTGCTGTGCTCCAAGTACAGTCTCTGTGAGGGCCGTGTTGCAGTTGTTGTGGCACCAGCACCAGTGCCTAAGGCACAATTTTTCAGCCCCTGTTTAACAGGGGCGTGTACTTACAATTTTTTAAAAAAATGCTTCGCAACACGTGTGACTGCTGTGCTCCAAGTACAGTCTCTGTGAGGGCCGTGTTGCAGTGTTGTGGCACCAGCACCAGTGCCTAAGGCACAATTTTTCAGCCCCTGTTTAACAGGGGCGTGTACTTACAATTTTTAAAAAAAATGCTTCGCAACACGTGTGACTGCTGTGCTCCAAGTACAGTCTCTGTGAGGGCCGGGTTGCAGTGTTGTGGCACCAGCACCAGTGCCTAAGGCACAATTTTTCAGCCCCTGTTTAACAGGGGCGTGTACTTACAATTTTTAAAAAAAAATGCTTCGCAACACGTGTGACTGCTGTGCTCCAAGTACAGTATCTGTGAGGGCCGGGTTGCAGTGTTGTGGCACCAGCACCAGTGCCTAAGGCACAATTTTTCAGCCCCTGTTTAACAGGGGCGTGTACTTACAATTTTTAAAAAAAAATGCTTCGCAACACGTGTGACTGCTGTGCTCCAAGTACAGTCTCTGTGAGGGGTTGCAGTGTTGTGGCACCAGCACCAGTGCCTAAGGCACAATTTTTCAGCCCCTGTTTAACAGGGGCGGGTAATTACAAATCTTGATCTAATAGTTCACAGCAGGGCCCATTCCTGCGCCCACCAAGAGTAACTATGAGGGCCTGCAGTCTTGTGGCAACACCGTCCACCACCACCGCCAAAGGCCAATTTTTCTGCCCTGTTCATCAGGTGCTTGCAATTACAAATCTTGATCTAATAACTCACAGCAGGGCCCATTCCTGCGCCCACCAAGAGTAACTATGAGGGCCTACAGTCTTGTGGCAACACCGTCCACCACCACCGCCAAAGGCCCAATTTTTCTGCCCTGTTCATCAGGTGCTTGCAATTACAAATCTTGATCTAATAACTCACAGCAGGGCCCATTCCTGTGCCCACCAGTCTTGTGGCTACACCAACATCTAATAGGGCAAATTTCTGCAGAGTATATACGCCAGGCCCCTACTTTCAAACATCCAACTTACAAACGACTCCTACTTGCAAATGGAAAGAGAAAACAGGAAGTGAGAGGAAATCTACCCCTAGGAAGGGAAATTCTATCCTGTTAGATTTAATTTGGGAAAAAGGTATCTCCTCTCTACTGATACTTTATCACCAATCCTTGTTTCAATTAAAACCCCACTTTTCCAAAAACATTTGTCATTGGGACGGAAAGTGAGGTGACATGTTCTGAACAGATGTGCAAAGACAGCAAATGTTACAGGGGTGATAACCCCTCCCTATGTTCTCCAAAAAGCTTAAAAATAGATTTTTTTGGGATGGAGCTACACTTCATAATGTACCTGTTCAGATTCTACTTAAGATCAAACCTAAAGCCGCAAGTGGTTTTAAATGGCTTCTTTTTTTCCTTTACAAATGTCATTTTGTGCAAGGACAGTTCTAAACACGGGAAACACATGCCACTTCACAGGCATACTTTGGACACCCCCCAGGTACCATATTTAAAGGAAAATGTCACTTTTTTTTTTCACTTTATGCATCATTAAAATGACTGCTCCCGAAAAAACGTTAGTTTTTAAAAGTTCTTTTTGCATTGATATATGTCCCCTGGGGCAGGACCCGGGTCCCCAAACCTGTTTTATGACATTAACATGCATATTGGCCGTTGTAATTAGCACTTTTGATTTCGAACGTTCGCGTCCATTATAACGTATAGGGTTCGAAAATTCGCGCGAACTTTCGGTCCGTTCGAAGGTTCTGGTTCGAACCGAACCCGGGGGTGTTCGGCTCATCCCTAATCTCCAGTATCATGATCGCACTCTCTGACCATCTCCTTGTCATTTCTGCACACTCTGACCATTTCCTGTATCGTGTCTGCACACTCTCTAACCTTTTCCTGTAGCATGTCCGCACACTCTCTGACCATCTCCTGCATCATGTCTGCACAGTCTCTGACCATCTCCTGCATCATGTCTGCACAGTCTCTGACCATCTCCTGCATCATGTCTGCACAGTCTCTGACCATCTCCTGCATCATGTCTGCACAGTCTCTGACCATCTCCTGCATCATGTCTGCACAGTCTCTGACCATCTCCTGCATCATGTCTGCACAGTCTCTGACCATCTCTTGTAATATGTCTGCACAGTCTCTGACCATCTCCTGCATCATGTCCGCACAGTCTCTGGCTATCTCCTATATTATGCCCGCACATTCTCTGACTATATCCTGAATTATGTCCACACAGTCTCTGACCATCTCTATATCATGTCCACACAGTCTCTGACCATCTCTTGTATCATGTCCACACAGTCTCTGACCATCTCTTGTATCATGTCCACACAGTCTCTGACCATCTCCTATATTATGCCTGCACATTCTCTGACTATCTCCTGCATCATGTGTGCACAGTCTCTGTGCACACATGATATAGGAGATGGTCAGAGACTGTGCACACATGATGCAGGAGATAGTCAGAGACTGTGCAGACATAATTCAGGATATAGTCAGAGAATGTGCGGGCATAATATAGGAGATGGGCAGAGACTGTGTGGACATGCTACAAGAGATGGTCAGAGAGTGTGCGGACATGCTACAAGAGATGGCCAGAGACTGTGCGAACATGATACAGGAGATGGTCAGAGGCTATGCACACATGATGCAGGAGATAGAGACTGTGCAGACATAATTCAGGATATAGTCAGAGAATGTGCGGGCATAATATAGGAGATGGTCATCTCCTGTAGCATGTCCGCACACTCTCTGACCATCTCTTGTAGCATGTCCGCACAGTCTCTGTCCATCTCCTGTATCATTTCCACACAGTCTCTGACCATCTCTAGTATTATGTCTGCACACTCTGACCATCTCCTGCATCCTGTCCGCACAGTCTCTGACCATCTCCTGTATCACGTTCGCACAGTCTCTGACCATCTCCTGTATCACGTTCGCACAGTCTCTGACCATCTCCTGTATCACGTTCGCACAGTCTCTGACCATCTCCTGTATAACGTTCGCACAGTCTCTGACCATCTCCTGTATAACGTTCGCACAGTCTCTGACCATCTCCTGTATCACGTTCGCAGTCTCTGACCATCTCCTGTATCACGTTCGCAGTCTCTGACCATCTCCTGTATCACGTTCGCAGTGTCTGACCATCTCCTGTATCACGTTCGCAGTCTCTGACCATCTCCTGTATCACGTTCGCAGTCTCTGACCATCTCCTGTATCACGTTCGCAGTGTCTGACCATCTCCTGTATCACGTTCGCAGTGTCTGACCATCTCCTGTATCACGTTCGCAGTCTCTGACCATCTCCTGTATCACGTTCGCAGTCTCTGACCATCTCCTGTATCACGTTCGCAGTCTCTGACCATCTCCTGTATCACGTTCGCAGTCTCTGACCATCTCCTGTATCATGTTCGCACGCTCTCTAACATTTTCCTGCATCATGTCCGCATACTCGCTGACCATCTCCTGTAGCATGTCCGCACACTCTCTGACCCTCTCCTGTAGTATGCCCGCACACTCTCTGACCACGTCCTATATCATGTCCTCACAGTCTCTGACCATCTCCTGCATCATGTCTGCACAGTCTCTGGCCATCTCCTCTATCATGTCTGCACAGTCTCTGGCCATCTCCTCTATCATGTCTGCACAGTCTCTGGCCATCTCCTCTATCATGTCTGCACAGTCTCTGGCCATCTCCTCTATCATGTCTGCACAGTCTCTGGCCATCTCCTCTATCATGTCTGCACAGTCTCTGGCCATCTCCTCTATCATGTCTGCACAGTCTCTGGCCATCTCCTCTATCATGTCTGCACAGTCTCTGGCCATCTCCTCTATCATGTCTGCACAGTCTCTGGCCATCTCCTCTATCATGTCTGCACAGTCTCTGGCCATCTCCTCTATCATGTCTGCACAGTCTCTGGCCATCTCCTCTATCATGTCTGCACAGTCTCTGGCCATCTCCTCTATCATGTCTGCACAGTCTCTGGCCATCTCCTCTATCATGTCTGCACAGTCTCTGGCCATCTCCTCTATCATGTCTGCACAGTCTCTGGCCATCTCTTGTATCATGTCCACTAGGGGTGCACCGAATGGAAAGTTTGGTACCAAAACCGAAAATGAAGGATGCACTAGGCCAAAAACTGATACCGAAAATTACAGTTTTTAAAAAAATATTTATATTTTGATATACAATTGTATTATATTCGACTTTTAATTAATATCAATTACATTTAAATTAATATAAATTCATTCTTGGTCATCATTGGCACCTTTAGTGCAAGAAAAGCTCAATAAAATGCAGTCTGCAGTCTCTAACCATCTCTTGTACCATGTCTGCAATCGCTTACTTAAACACACTGCTAATAGTATTAGCAAAATTTCCATTCAGTGCACCTCTAACAAACATGATACAGGAGACGGTCAGAGACTGCAGACATGATACAAGAGATCAATGCAGCCTCACCAGTGTCCATCAAATGCAGCTTCACCAATGCCTGTCAGATGCAGCCTACCAGTCAGATGCAGCAGCCTGCCGGTGCCCATCAGATGCAGCAGCCTGCCTGTGCCCATCATACAACCTCACCAGTGCCTGTGCTCATCAGATGCAGCAGCCTGCCAGTGCCCATCAGATTCAGCAGCCTGCCTGTGCCCATCATGCAACCTCACCAGTACCTGTGCCCATCAGATGCAGCCTGCCAGTGCCCATCATATACAGCAGCTTGCCTGTGCCCGTCATGCAGCCTCACCAGTGTCTGTGCCCATAAGATGCAGCAGCCTGCCTGTCATGCAGTCTCACCAGTGCCTGTGCCCATCAGATGCAGCAGCCTGCCTGTGCCCGTCATGCAGCCTCACCAGTACCTGTGCCCGTCATGCAGCCTGCCTGTGTCTGGATCAGAGCGGCGATCTCCGTGTTTCATGGTGCTGGATTTGAATTGCTTGGGCCACAGTAACAATGTCCCGCCTCCTGTGATCACGTCATACTGATTTAATGTCCCGCCATCTATCACAGGAGGTGGGACATTGTTACTGCGGCCCGGACAATTCAGCTCCCTGACACGGGGAGATTTTCGCTCTGCAATGAGAGGAGGAGGGAGGGGAGGACAGGACCCTGACCAGGATGACACTCTGTAATGGGCGGCACTCGTTGCACGGCTCCTGTGCATGCACGATTATCGACGCAATTTTCTGCATTTCTTCTCTTTCGTCAACATGCCGAAAACCGAATTTTCGTCACTTTTTCTTTTCGGCCGCCAAAATTTCGATGCATCCTTAATGTCCACAAAGTCTCTGACCATCTCATATATCATGTCCGCACACTCTCTGACCATCTCCTATATCATGTCCGCACAGTCTCTGACCATTTCTTGTAATATGTCCGCACAGTCTCTGACCATCTCCTGCATCATATCCGCACAGTCTCTGACCATCTCCTGCATCATGTCTGCACACTCTCTGACCATCTCCTGTATCATGTCCGCACAGTCTCTGACCATTTCTTGTAATATGTCCGCACAGTCTCTGACCATCTCCTGCATCATATCCGCACAGTCTCTGACCATCTCCTGCATCATGTCCGCACAGTCTCTGACCATCTCTTGTAATATGTCCGCATAGTCTCTGACCATCTCCTATATCATGTCCGCACACTCTCTGACGATCTCCTGCATCACGTCTGCACAGTCTCTGACCATCTCTTGTAATATGTCCGCACAGTCTCTGACCATCTCCTGCATCATATCCGCACAGTCTCTGACGATCTCCTGCATCACGTCTGCACAGTCTCTGACCATCTCTTGTAATATGTCCGCACAGTCTCTGACCATCTCCTGCATCATGTCTGCACACTCTCTGACCATCTCCTGTATCATGTCCACACAGTCTGCGACCATCTCCTGTATCATGTCTGCACACTCTCTGACCATCTCCTGTATCATGTCCGCACAGTCTCTGACCATCTCCTGCATCATGTCTGCACACTCTCTGACCATCTCCTGTATCATGTCCACACAGTCTCTGACCATCTTTATATCATGTCGGCACAGTCTCTGACCATCTCTAGTATTATGTCCGCACAGTCTCTGATCATCTCTAGTATTATGTCCGCACAGTCTCTGACCATCTCCTGTATCATTACTGCAGTCTCTGTTCGATGGGATCTGCCTGGGGGGTGGTGTTTGTAATATCTTTATCTGCTGATTGTTAACATTTCTGGCATATACATATTACTCGTGTGGTGTAGGATCTGGGCCTGCTGTCCCACCATCCCTTTCTTTCCTTCCTTCTCTCCCTATCTCTATTTCTTTCTCTCTCCCCTTTCTCCCTTTCTTTCTCTCTCCCTCACGCTTTCTTTCTCTCTCCCTCTTTTTCTCTCTTTCTTTCTCTCCCTCTCCATTCCTTTCTTTTCTCTCTCTCTCCCTCTTTCTCTCTCTTTCTCTCACCCTCTCTCTTTCTTTCTCTCTCTCTCTCTCTCTTTATTTATCTCGCCCTCTTTCTTTCTTTCTCTCCCTCTTTCTTTCTTTCTCTCCCTCTTTCTCCTCCCTCTCTCTCTCTCTCTCTTTCTTTTTTTTCTCTTGCCCTCTTTCTTTCTCTCCCTTTTTTCTCTCCCTCTCTCTCTTTATTTCTACCTCTTTCTCTCTCTTTCTTTATCTCACCCTCTTTCTTTCTCTCTCTCCCTCTCTGTTGCTTTCTTTCTCTCTCTCTCTTTCTCTCTCCCTCTCCATTCCTTTATCTCTCTCTCTCTGTTTCTCTCTCTCTCTTTCCCTCTTTCTTTCTTCTCTCTCTCTCTCTCCCCCCTTTCTTTCTCTCACCCTCTTTCTTTCTCTTTCTTTCTTTCCCTCTCTTTTTCTTTGTCCCTCTCTCTATTTTATTTCTCTCGCCCTCTTTCTTCCTTTCTTTCTCTCCCTTTCTCTCTCCCTCTCTCTCTTTCTCTCTCTCCCCTCTCTCTCTTGCTTTCTTTCTTATCTCTCTCTCACACTCTTTGTTTCTCTCTCTCTCTTTTACACTCTCTTTCTCTCTCTTCCCCCTCCTCTTTCTTTCTCTCTCTCTCGCTCACACTTTCTTTTTATTTTTCTCTCTCTCCTGTCATCCCTCTTTCATCTCAGACTCCAACCACACCCCCTCTAAGCCACGCCCAATATTTAGCATATTGTAAACCTCGCCCACTTTTTACACTACACACACCACTTTTTTTTTCCACTCTAACTAGACCACGCGTACCAATGAATGACCCACCCCTAATACTAATATTAGTAATACTCCGCCTACAAAGAAGTGTCCCTGAAATGTTTTTGAGAATGTTGGTATCTATGTATTATTATACAGGATTTATATAGTGTAGAGAGCTAGGAGCACAATAATACAAAAGATAGAGACTGTGGACATAATACAAGAGATGTGAAAATGAGTGTGGGGGGCGCTGTGACATCATAATGACTTAAGTAATCATTAACTAATTAGTGATACCATTTACAAACAGTTGAAAAAGGAAAAAATATAAATAAACACCAATGATAATCTAAGTGCAACGTGAAATTGTCCACCTAAACACAAAGGTGAAATGAATAAATCAATACAGTCCCAATATGATTGCAATTGTTAATCAAAAAGTGCATAAAAGTCCACCAACAAAATTCTTCCAAATGTGATGATGTCTTCACTAAAACATAGGAAATCAACACTCAAAACTGAATGGATATGCAATCTGCTTACCAGACCAATTTGACTTCTTTACTAAGGCCCTTTTCACACTGGGGCGTTTTTCAGGCGCTACAGCGCTAAAAATAGCGCCTGAAAAAATGCGGCCCCATTCACTCCAATGTGAAAGCCGGATGGCTTTCACACTGGATCGGTGCGCTAGCAGGACGGTCAAAAAAGTCCTGCTAGCAGCATCTTTGGAGCGGTGAAGGAGCGGTGTATTCACTGCTCCTATACCGCTCCTACCCATTGAAATCAATGGGACACCGTGGTAATACCGCCCCAATACTGCCACAAAGCGCCGCTGCGGCGGTGCTTTGCGGGGGGTTTTAACCCTTTTTCGGCCGCTAGGGGGGGTTAAAACCGCACCGCTAGCGGCCGAATACCGCAGCAAAAACGACGGTAAAGCAGCACTAAATATATCGCTGCTTTACCGCCGACGCCGCTCCCGCCCCAGTGTGAAAGGGGCCTTAAAAGAATAGTCAGTCAAACAGCGCTGGTGCAGGGTAGTGCCTGCTCACATAGATTTGAAATGGAGATGTATAGGAACCTTCCTCCTCATGGGTGTAGGCAGGATATCCACAGAGAGCAAAAAACATCCATAGCGTAATGACGTTTTTAATGTAGACAAAGTATAAAAAAGTGTAGCCAAATGGCTCCTTACATTTAAAAGTGCCGATCCCGGCACTGGGGCTGCTGGCTTGTCAGAATGAGTGGTGTGTGGAGTCAGCCTTGCGTCCACCTCCGTGGATAGCGTGCGTTCTACTGGCTCCCACCGAAAACCAGAAGAACCGGAAATGTCGTAGAGTAACGTGACCTGGTAAAAATGTTATTACGCTATGGATGTTTTTTGCTCTCTTTGTATATCCTGCCTATACCCCAGGGCCATCTTAAGAGCGTTATAGGCCCCCGGGCAATACAGTGCACTGGGGCCCTGTCTACACGATCACGCACGAGAATAAAAATGCAAATTATCGATAAGGCTATATTTGTTGGTACTTCCAACAAAATCAGTGTTTAAACATTAACGCAACGTTTGGACAATATAACACGAGTTTGATAGGCACAATGGCAGCGTTTGATGGGCACAGTGGCAGCGTTTGACGGGCACAGTGACAGCGTTTGACGGGCACAGTGGCAGCGTTTGACGGGCACAGACAGTAGCTGTGTTTGATGCACAACTTGAACTTACTTAAGTAGACATTGTTAGACTTACTTGAGGCCACCGGCCTGGTGCAGTACAGTGTGTCACTCATAGCAGCAAGGCAGCGCCAGCTATCAAGGGCCATCTTTCCTCTCCGCTCCCTCTCCATGCTGTCTGAAGAACATGGCAGAGGTTTGGCAGAGCCTGTTCACTAGCCACTGGGGCAGCCACGGTGCACTATGAATGTTGGGGCAGCCTCTGATTGACGTCACTGGTTGCTAGCTAGATGCCGGCTGGCGAAGTGAGCAACCAGTGCAGTCAATCAATTTAAGCAGCAGATTGCAGCACTGAGGATCAGCCCTGGATGGGGCCCTCCAGACAAGTGGGGCCCCTGGGCAACTGCCCAGCATGCCCAGTGGAAAAAGCGGCCCTGCTATACCCATGAGGAGGAAGGTATACATCTCCATTTCAAATCTATGTGAGCGGGCACTACCCTGCACAAGCGCTGTTTGACTATCTTTTTGAGTAAAAAAGTCAAATTGGTCTGGTAAGCAGATTGCATATCCATTCAGTTTTGAGTGTCGATTTCCTATGTTTTAGTGAAGGCATCACTCAGTTTTTTTGGAAGACATCATCACATTTGGAAGAATTTTGTTGGTGGACTTTTATGCACTTTTTGATTAACAAGTGCAATCATATTGGGACTGTATTGATCTATTAATTTCACCTTTGTGTTTAGGTGGACAATATCACATTGCACTTAGATTATCATTGGTGTTTATTTATAATTTTTCCTTTTTCGACTGTTTGTAAATGATATCACTAATCACTGCGTGCTCCTTCATCGGGCCTATTCATAGATGATGAAACCCAAGCTACTATGCCAAGCACATTATATCTCACCAAAATGTGAGTTCATCTTACTTTTATTAAACATTGAATTTTAACTGACATACTGCACTCAGAGTGGTGCCGCTCCTCTGTTTCTCTCAAGAGATGATTAGATAATGCAGACATGTTGCCAGAGATTGTTAACATGCTATAGGAGTTGTAGACTGGGGGCATGTCCATGGGACAGTCATGGGCTCCAGACATATTGCATGAGACTGCTGGAAATCACTGCTACAACTGAGCATAATGGGGAACACAGATTAGTGTCTGCAGGGGCCCCACACACAAAAAGTGCCAAAGGGTCACATGCGACCCTCGGGTTGCAGGTTGGACACCAGGGGTCTAGCCAATAGGGGAGAAAAAAAAATGATGGCATCCATTTTATTTAACCGGTTCCCGACCGGCGCACAACGATATACGTCGGCAGAATGGCACGGACAGGCAGGAGGGCGTATATATAAGTCCCTCCTTAATGCCGTCCGTGCCATCGGGAGCGCGCCGGGAGCGGCACCCGCGATCGTCTCACGGGAAGGCTGAACGGGGAGATGCGGAAATACACAGCATCTCCCCGTTCTGCCTAGCAACTAGTGACGCCGATCTCTGCTCCCTGTGATTGGAGCAGAGATCAGCATTCACTAGCTGACAGCCACGCCCCCCCCCACAGTAAGAAACACACCCCTAGGCATACTTAACCCCTACACTGCCCCCTTGTGGTTAACCCCTTCACTGCCAGTGTCATTTATACAGGAATCAATGCATTTAAATAGCATTGATTGCTGTATAAATGACAATGGTCCCAAAAATGTGTCAAAAATGTCCGATGTGTCCGCCATAATGTCACAGTCACAATAAAAATCGCTGATCGCAGCCATTACTAATAAAAAAAAAATTATTAATAAAAATGCTATAAAACTATCCCCTATCTTGTAAACGCTATAACTTCTGCGCAAACCAATCAATAATCGCTTATTGCGATTTTTTTTACCAAAAATATGTAGAAGAATACGTATCGGCCTAAACTGAGGAAAAAAAATGTTTTTTTATATATTTTTGGGGGACATTTATTATAGCAAAAAATAAAAAATAATGCGTTTTTTTTCAAAATTGTTGCTCTTTTTTGTTTATAGCGCAAAAAATAAAAACCGCAGGGGCAATCAAATACCACCAAAAGAAAGCTCTATTTGTGGGAAAAAAAGGACGTCAATTTTGTTTGGGAGCCACGTCGCACGACCGCGGAATTGTCAATTAAAGTGACGCAGTGCCGAATCGCAAAAAGGGGCCTGGTCCTTTGGCTGCAAATTGGTCCGGTCTGAAAGTGGTTAACTTGGGCACATTTCTTTTGTTAGGTCACTCCTTACAATGCTACGTTAATGATGAAACGTTGGGTTTTTGTTGTAGGGTAGTTCACCATTTTGAGGTTTAGTGCTCTACCCATGTTAGGTTGATGTAGTAGTGAGGGACAGTGGAATGGGACAAATTTAAAGAGTCTTCTGTGTAGACCCCTCCACCTCGACCCTTTCCTTTAATCCATTTATTAGATGTAGGGTCAACAAGAATTTTAAAAAATGGTGAAATGGACTGACTGAAACTGATTAAACTGTGGAGAAAAGAAACAGAAAAACATACCCTTCCAGTCTGTCTCAAAAGATGGGAGACAGCAAGACAAAACATGAGCTTAAGTATGGGTTTGATTTGTGAGTCGTACTTCCTTCATATACCACTAAGTACATTTCCCTTAACCACCTGATTACTTTGCACTTAAACCCCCCTCCTGCCCAGACCAATTTTCAGCTTTTGGCGCTGACGCACTTGGAATGACAATTGCGCGGTCATACAACACTGTACCCAAATGAAATTTTTACAATTTTTTTCCCACAAATAGAGCTTTCTTTTGGTGGTATTTAATCACAGCTGGGGTTTTTATTTTTTGCTAAACAAATAAAAAAAAGATGGAAAATAAAAAAAAAATAAAAAAAATCATGTTTAATAGTTTGTTATAAAATTTTGCAAACAGGTAATTTTTCTGCTTCATTGATATGCGCTGATGAGGCGCATATCAACCAGGTAGGCACTGGTGGGCACTGATAGGCTGCACTGGTGGGCACTGATAAGCTGCACTGGTGGGCTCTGATAGGCTGCACTGGTGGGGACAGATAAGTCGGTACTGATGGGCACAGCAAAGATGGCACTGATGGGCACGGATGGGTGGCACGGACGGGTGGCACCGATGGGCACTGATAGATGGCACTGATAGATGGCACTGATAGGTGACACTGATGTGCAGCACTGGCACTGTGAGCACTGACAGATGGCACTGTGGGCACTGACATATGGCACTGTGGGCACTGACAGATGGCACTGTGTGCACTGACAGATGGCACTGTGGGCACTGACAGGTGGCACTGTGGGCACTGACAGGTGGAGCTAGTGGGCACTTTTATTATGCAAAGGAGGGCACCATGGACCCTGGGCATATTGCAGTGAGAGGGACTGATGTCCCTCTCACTGCCGCCGGTGATCGGCTTTTTTTTTTTCCTCCTCGCGCTGTCAGCGCGAGCAGGAAAAAAAAGCCGATTACCGGCTCGGTTATTTTCACATGATCAGCTGTCATTGGCTGACAGCTGATCACGTGGTAAGGGGTCGGGATCGACCCCCTTACTCGGATCTGTGATCCAGCGAGTCTCACAGACTCGCGGATCACAGAGCGCGCCGCGCGCGTCCTTCAGGGGGCGCGCAGGCAGCTCGTTGCCGGGATGACGTCAATAGACGTAGCCCCGGCACATCAGATCCGCGCTGTAGCCGTCATTTGGCTATAGCGCGGGTCTAAGGTGGTTAAAAGACTTATGAATGGATTCAAAAGAGGTTGCTACTTTGATGGTAAAGGCCTCAGATCAGTTTGAATTTGATCCAGGATGCATTGGTCTTCTTTGCTCTTGATGGTCTTATCAAGAGCCATTGACAAGCTTTCCCTACACCCATCTGGTGTGAGACATAATCTTAACCAGGGCTTTTTTTCAGCAGGAACAAGTTGGAAAGCAGTTCTGGCACCTCCAGAACTTAATGTATGTAATGGCAAGGGGTACTGGTACTATTGATGCTGGCTGCTGGGGAATCTATTGTTGCGGAGGAGGTCTTCTGTTGCTCATGGGAGAGCTATTGTTGCTGGGGGTGGGTCTTATGTTGCTTGGGGGTCAATCGTTGCTGGGAGGCATCTATTGTTGAGGGGTCTTTGCTGGCTGCTGGAGAGTCTATTGATGCTGGTTAAATATACAGAAAATGTAGCGCTAATCATATACACAATATAAACAGTGAATACCACACATAACATGTGAGTGGGGGTGGCCCCAAATAAAGTTCAAATAAAGACTAAATAAATTGAAGTGAGTCCAAGGTAAGTGTAAAGGCAAATTGAATAGTCCCAAATTAAATCAAGTGAGGCACTGATGTCCACGGATCTCTATAAAGGACCGGACAATGATGTCTTAAAACTTGACAAACGATGTAGAGAGATTAAATACTCTTACCACAAAAGTTGGATACAACTGCCATACGACATTGTATCTTGTAGGCTTGTGCGCTTAGCCTCTTGCGCCGGAGGGTACCGGATCAGGCAGGACCAAAGCAGGGCAGAAGAGTAGCACGGCCACTGGACAGCATGCACCCAAGCCAGGAACTCCCAAATGATTCAATCAACGGACTCCCCAAGGCAAAAAGGAAAAGGGTACAAACAAAAAAAGCGGAGACGACTCCAATGGTGTAGGTCAAAAGATGACTAAAATGTATTCACATAATACATGTGACAATAAAATCTCGAGAATGAAGGATAAAAAATGGATCAGCAATGTGAGAAACACGAGATAGCTGGACCGACATGTTTCGTCACAATGCGGTCTTCTACTGGGGCATATGTCTCTATTGATGCTGGTTGCTGAGGAATCTATTGTTGCTGGAAGGGATCTATTTTTGCAGGGGGGGTCTATTGTTGCTGGGGAGGTAGAGTATGTTTAGTTCTAGTAGCCAGTATATGTGTGTGTATATATATATATATATATATATATATATAGGATTATCACTCCTAGCTTCTTGTCCAACTTCTACTGCTTGGTCCTCTGACAGACTATTTTTTTATTCCCTTAATCCCAGTATATTGTTACGGTTCATAATTAGAAAATGGTAATTTTGCTAGTGTGCAGTGTATGACATAGGTAACTAAGCCATAGACATCATGTTTAGGGATGGGCCCGGTGCTCGATTCGAACCCACGTTCGAATCGAGCACCGGGCGTTCGCTCGCTCGGCGAGCCCAGAACTATTTGGGCCGTTCGCATCACATTCGTGTGATGCGAGCGGCCCGCAATGCATTGCGGCCGGCGCAGTGCATTGCTGGCTGATGATTGGCCAAGCATGCACTGTGACCCCGCATGCTTGGCCAATCACAGCGCCGGAAACTAGGAGAGCAATAATTGGCTACAGGCAGGACGCCTGTAGCCAATTAAAGCTCAGGGGCTTTAGTACACGCCCCACCATATAAAAGGCCGCCACGCCGTCGGCCCAGGGCACATGTGTTCCGGCTTCTGGAAGAGCAGTCTGCTGATTGATATTCTTCTTTGCTTGATTGCTATTCTTCTTCTTTGCTAAACCATTGCTAACTCCTGACCTGAGTCATTCAATTCATCATTACTGATCATTCATTGCTGCTGATTGCACAGAGTGTGATATTGGCTGCTGCTGGGGATTAGTCTGGTGTGTGCGTGCTGTTAGTACAGCATTGCAGTAGCACCAATCGCAGTGCTGTTAGAACAGCATTGCACCCCAACTTCTGTCCCAACCTTCTGTCCCATCCCAGGCAGGGATTTATAGGAGCCATATTGTGTTTGTGGCAGCACACATAGGACCTATATTTTCTTGTCAGCAGCACACATAGTACCTATAGTGTGTTTGTGTCAGCACTCATAGGACTTATAGTGTGTTTGTGGCAGCACACATAGGACCTATATTTTCTTGTCAGCACACATAGGACCTCTAGTGTGTTTGTGTCAGCACCCATAGGACCTACAGTGTGTTGTGAGCACACATAGGAGCTCTATTTTTTATACAATATACACTACCCACTACAATGGCTGGAAGACCGCCAAGGAGAGGCAGACCGTCCCGAGGCAAGAACACAGGGCAAGCAGGCTCTGTTTCTAGAGACAACAGTGCTGGTCGTGGACGTGGTCGTGCATCTTCATCAGCACGTGGCCATGGGACACGCTTGTGTTTGTTTTTCGGCAGCTGGACATGTTGAGCCGCATCATGCCGAAGGCTTGGTAGAATGGATGACCAAGCCCTCCTCCTCCTCATCCTCTCTCACCCAGGCTCAGGGTACTGGCAGAGCAGCTGCCAACGCGTACTCAATGGCATCATCAGCCACCCCTTCCCTAGACCCACCATGTCCTCCTGAGGAGTCCCCCGAACTGTTTGAGCACAGTGTTGGGTACATGCTCCAGGAGGATGCCCAACGATTCGAAGGCTCGGATGATGATACCCAGCTTGAGGAAGGCAGTAGTGTGCGCGCAGAGAGAGGGGATGCTGAAGGACAGCAATCTGTCAGTAATGTTCCACCAGCTGCAGCTTACTGCCAGGTTTGCTCTAGCGGTGAAGAGAGAGGGGATGATGAGGTCACTGACTCCACGTGGGTGCCTGAAGGGAGATAGGAGGAGGATGCGGCGGCACATGTCCAACGAGGCAGGATGCCCCCTGGAGGCCAGCTAGAGGCCAGCACACCAACTGAATCACACCGCAGAGCTCCGCCTGTGCAGGGCACTGCCTCTGCACGTTATCACAAAAGTTCTTTGGTGTGGGCCTTTTTTGAGACGAGTGCATCAGATCGCACCACTGCTATTTGCAATATTTGTCTCAAGCGTATCTCGCGTGGCCAAAACATCAGCCACTTGGGCACCACAAGCATGAGCAGACATATGTCGACCTGCCATGCAGCTCGTTGGCAGGCGCACATTAAAGACCCACACCAAAGAACAAAGCGGACCTCTCCTTGCTCCTCATCAGCTGGGATCTCCATCCCCACTATATCTTCAGTCCTCTCTGAAAGCTGCTCTGAGAGGACTGAAGGTGTAGAATTAGGTGTGTCACAACCAAGTACTTGCAGTACACCGACGTCCGATTGTAGCAGGCAAATTTCCCTGCCCCAGCTGCTGGACCTTCGAAAGAAGTATACTCCCAGCCATCCACATGCCCAGCGGTTGAATGCTAGCTTGGCTAAATTGCTAGCACTTCAACTGCTGCCTTTTCAGTTGGTAGACTCGGCCCCCTTCCGTGAGTTTGTTCAATGTGCGGTTCCTCAGTGGCAGGTTCCCAAACGCCACTTTTTCTCACAGAAGGCGATTCCGTCTCTCTACCGGCATGTGGAAGGCAATGTCCATGCCTCGCCGGACAGGGCGGTCAGCGGTAAGGTGCATATTACCGTTGACTCATGGTCCAGCAGGCATGGACAGGGACGTTATCTGTCTTTCACGGCCCATTGGGTCACTCTATTGGCAGCTGGGAGGGATGCAGGACAAGGTGCAGTAGTGTTGGAGGTTGTTCCGCCACCACGCCTCCAAAATGCTACTACTGGTTGTGACACACCTCTCTCCTCCACTCCCTCCTCTTCTTCTTCCTCCATGGCCTCTTCGAGTGCTCTGTCCTCTGAACCAGCGGTGCTCCGTAGGCGTACAAGGGGCTACGCGAGTACGCAGGCAAAAAGATGCCATGCCGTGCTTGCGCTGGTGTGTTTGGGGGACAGGAGCCACACTGGGGCAGAGGTTCTGGCAGCTCTGCAGGGGCAGGCCGAGAGGTGGTTGACGCCACGCCAGCTTAAGCCAGGAATGGGGGTTTCTGACAATGGCACCAACCTCCTCTCCGCCCTGCGACAAGGGCAGCTCACCCATGTGCCCTGTATGGCTCATGTCCTCAACCTGGTGGTGCAGCGGTTCTTGGGCAGGTACCCAGGCTTACAGGATGTCCTGAGGCAGGCCAGGAATGTCTGTGTGCATTTCCGCCGATCTTATAATGCCAGTGCTCGGCTGGCTGAGCTGCAAAAGGAGCTGAACCTGCCCAAGAACCGCCTAATATGTGACATGCCCACCAGGGGGAACTCAACGTTGGCCATGCTGCATCGACTGCACACGCAGCAGAGGGCCATCAATGAGTACCTTTGCGACTACGGCACCAGGACAGGGTCAGGGGAGCTTGGCTTTTTTTTCCCACGCCAGTGGAGCATGATCAGGGATGCATGCAATGTCCTCTCACCATTTGAGGAGGCCACGAGGATGGTGAGCAGTGACAGTGCATGCATCAGTGACACTGTACCTCTTGTCCACCTGTTGGAGCATACGCTGCGTGGGATAATGGACAGGGCACTTGAGGCAGAACAGAGGCAGGAAGAGGAGGACTTCCTTGCCTCTCAAGGCCCCCTTTATCCAGACAGTGTTCCTTCTGTCCCACCCATCACACAGGAAGAGGAGGAGGAGGAGGAGGAGGAGGATTGTGTGAGCATGGAGGTGGAGCCTGGCACTCAGCATCAGCAGCAGCAGCCTTTTAGGGATGATGTACAGTCCCAACAAACCAGTGGACTTGTACGTGGCTGGGAGGAGGTGGCTGGCGATCATGTCGTCCTCAGTGACCCAGAAGACTCCGGACCGAATGCCTCAGCTAACCTACGTTGCATGGCCTCCCTGATACCCGCAAAGCCTGCGGAAGGATCCTCGTATTCTTCGGATCAAGGAGAGGGACCATTACTGGCTGGCCACTATCCTTGAACCACGGTACAAGGGTAAGGTTGCGGACCTTATCTTGCCGTCGCAGAGGGAGCAGAGGATGAGACATCTCAGGGAGGCCTTGCAGAAAGGTCTGTGCAACGCGTTCCCAGAAACTGGGAGGTTACAAACTCCTGGTCCTGGACGACGAGTTGCTGAGGCTTCGGTCAGTAGCAGAAGGAGCGGTGGGGAAGGTGGACGTCTGACCGATGCGTTCAGACAATTTTTTAGTCCGCAGCCCCAAGGTATGATCGGTTCCAGCAACCATCGCCAGCGTCTGATATACATGGTGCAGGAATACCTAGGGGCAAGGTCAGATTTGGACACCTTTCCCACCGAAAATCCTCTGGCTTACTGGGTCTTGAGGATGGATCACTGGCCAGAGCTTGCACAGTATGCAATTGAGCTACTGGCCTGTCCTGCATCCAGCGTTCTTTCCGAACGCACATTCAGTGCTGCTGGAGGATTTGTCACTGATCACAGGGTGCGCCTGTCCACCGACACGGTTGATCGACTGACCTTCATGAAAATGAATCAGTCTTGGATCACCACCAGCTAACAGGCACCTGAAGCGGATATAACTGAATAATTTATAATGTCACATCCCTTCAAGACTGCCTATGCTGATGCTGAGTGACTGTCCTGTTATGTTCACTGACTATCCTCTTCCTCCTCCTCAATGATCCATTCCTTGATAGCTTGGAAGAACATTTTTGTTTCTGGGTGCCACCACACCAGTGCCTAAGGCACAATTTTTTCAGCCCCTGTATAACAGTGGCGTGTAATTACAATTTTTTAAAAAAAATTTTTAAGCAATGCTTTGCAACAGGTGTGATTGCTGTGCTCCAAGTACAGTATCTGTGAGGGGTTGCAGTGTTGTGGCACCAGCACCAATGCCTAAGGCACAATTTTTCAGCCCCTGTTTAACAGGGGCGTGTAATTACAATTTTTTAAGCAATGCTTCGCAACATGTCTGACTGCTGTGCTCCAAGTACAGTATCTGTGAGGGGTTGCAGTGTTGTGGCACCAGTGCCTAAGGCACAATTTTTCAGCCCCTGTTGGGGCGTGTAATTACAATTTTTAGGCAATGCTTTGCAACAGGTCTCATTGCTGTGCTCAGAGTACAGTATCTGTGAGGGGTTGCAGTGTTGTGGCACCAGCACCAATGCCTAAGGCACAATTTTTCAGCCCCTGTTTAACAGGGGCGTGTAATTACAAATCTTGATCTAATACTTCACAGCAGGGCCCATTCCTGCGCCCACCAAGAGTAACTGTGAGGGCTTACAGTCTTGTGGCAACACCGTCCACCACCACCACCCAAGGCCCAACTTTTCTGCCCTGTTCAACAGGTGCATGCAATTACAAATCTTGATCTAATAACTCACAGCAGGGCCCATTCCTGCGCCCACCAAGAGTAACTGTGAGGGCTTACAGTCTTGTGGCAACACCGTCCACCACCACCACCACCAAAGGCCCAATTTTTCTGCCCTGTTCAACAGGTGCATGCAATTACAAATCTTGATCTAATAACTCACAGCAGGGCCCATTCCTGTGCCCACCAAGAGTAACTGTGAGGGCTTACAGTCTTGTGGCAATACCGTCCACCACCACCACCACCAAGGCCCAATTTTTCTGCCCTGTTCAACAGGTGCATGCAATTACAAATCTTGATCTAATAACTCACAGCAGGGCCCATTCCTGTGCCCACCAAGAGTAACTGTGAGGGCTTACAGTCTTGTGGCTACACCAACATCTAATGGGGCAAATTTCTGCAGAGTATATACGGCAGGCCCCTACTTTCAAACATCCAACTTACAAACGACTCCTACTTGCAAACGGAAAGAGAAAACAGGAAGTGAGAGGAAATCTACCCCTAGGAAGGGAAATTCGATCCTGTTAGATTTAATTTGGGAAAAAGGTATCTCCTCTCTACTGATGCTTTATCACCAATCCTTGTTTCAATTAAAACCCCACTTTTCCAAAAACATTTCTCATTGGGACGGAAAGTGAGGTGAAATGTTCTGAACAGATGTGCAAATACAGCAAATGTTACAGGGGTGATAACCCCTCCCTATGTTCTCCAAAAAGCTTAAAAATAGATTTTTTGGGGATGGAGCTACACTTCATAATGTACCTGTTCAGATTCTACTTAAGAACAAACCTACAGTCCGTGTCTTGTTTGCACCGCCTGTATACTGCTGTTCAGCGTATATAGGGTTGTAGGTATAGGGTTTTATTTTGGGTGCGGGGTCCCCCTTAATATCCATACAAGACCCATGGGGGGTGGGGGGGGGGGGGGGGGGGTGATGGGGTAGCCATGCCATTTTTCGCAAGGATTTTCAGCCATATGGCCAGGAAAAGACATGACATTAAAGCCGCAAGTGGTTTTAAATGGCTTCTTTTTTTCATTTACAAATGTCATTTTGTGCAGGGACAGTTCTAAACACGGGAAACACATGCCACTTTACAGGCATACTTTAGACACCCCCCATGTACCATATTTAGAGGAAAATTTCACTTTTTTTTTTCCACTTTATGCATCATTAAAATGACTGCTCCCGAAAAAACGTTAGTTTTTAAAAGTTCTTTTTGCATTGATATATGTCCCCTGGGGCAGGACCCGGGTCCCCAAACCTGTTTTATGACATTAACATGCATATTGGCCGTTGTAATTAGCAATTTTGATTTCGAACGTTTGCGTCCATTGTAACGAATAGGGTTTGAAAATTTGCACGAACTTACGGTCCGTTCGAAGGTTCTGGTGCGAACCGAACCCGGGGGTGTTCGGCTCATCCCTTGGGGCACTATTCCAGTCACAACAAACCAACAATGGGGTGCTAATTCTCCCACTGATAACAATGGAGCACTATTATTCCCACGGATACCAAGAATGGGGCACTATTTCACCCACTAAAACCAATAATGGGGCATTTTTTACACCAACTGACACCAGGACATTTTCTACTACTACTGGCCACAGTCCGGCGCCCCCCTAAAGTCTGAGGAACAGTAAACTGGCCCTGTGTTTAGAAAGTTTGGAGACCCCTGGCCTAGGGCACAATTGCCAAATAAGTCAAAGGGCTGGGTTTAAAGAAACCCGTAATGGTCTTGACATCCTGACAGCCTTCAAGCGGAGTGCTCAGGAGCCAAGCAAAGGACCCCAGAAGAGGAAGTTTGGGGATGCTCTGTGCAACACCATTGCACAGAGCAGGTAAGTATAACATGTTTGTTATTATTTTTTAAAACCTAGATTTTACAATCACTTTAAACTCTTAAAAGTTCAATACAGGGGGTCCCTGGGTTCCAAACCCATTAGGGACTGTCCTCCTGTTTGTAAA
Organism: Lithobates sylvaticus; assembly: GCA_028564925.1. Taxonomy (NCBI): domain Eukaryota; kingdom Metazoa; phylum Chordata; class Amphibia; order Anura; family Ranidae; genus Lithobates; species Lithobates sylvaticus. Next base: position 21,481,106 of record CM053035.1, on the reverse strand, counting down.
TCGGAAATGTTCGTAAGTCGACAATTACGACATTTACCGACATTTCCGATGTTCCGTCGAATGCTGTTCTGCGCATGGGCGGCAAATTACGGACATTTACAATGCAGAGGGTCCCCGAAATGCCTGGTTCGTAAGTAGGAGTTGTTCGTAGGTCGGGCGTTCGTAAGTCGGGGACCCCCTGTATAGATAGAAACTCCATTATTGTATCAAAAAAGAAAAATGTTGTCTATATACCTGTACCATGATACAATATGGCACAGGCACATAGCGAGATCATCTCTTCCATAAATGTCTTGTTCCCACCAACCTCCTAGGTAAAGGTTGGCATAGAATGAGCCACGTTTTTCCCCATTGCTTCTCCTTGCAACTGGAGGTAGTGTGACCCTGAAAATATAAAAGCATTAGGGTTCATTTACTAAAACTGGAGAGTGCAAAAGCTGGTGCTGCTGTGCATGATAGCCAATCAGCTTCTAATTTCAGCTTGTTCAATTAAGCTTTGACAAAAATACCTGGAAGCTGATTGGTTTCTATGCAGAGCTGCACCAGATTTTGTACTCTCAAGTTTTAGTAAATCAACCCATTGTGTGTGAAGTAACTTAATCACTTCCCATCCCAACCATCGTCAAATGACGTTCGCAGGAGGAATCTCCCATCCTGGGTGGGCGTCATATGATGTCCTCGTCTAGGAGGCGCGCCTGCCGCGTCACTCAGGAGCCGATGCGCGTGCCCGATAACAGAGCAGGACTGTGGATCTGTGTGTGTAAACACACAGATCCACGTCCTGTCAGGTGAGAGGAGACGGATGGTGTGTTCCCAGCACAGAGGAACACTGATTGGTCTCCTCCCGTTGTGAGTCCCCTCCCCCTACAGTTAGAATCACTCCCTAGGTAACAGATTTAATCCCTTGATCGCCCCCTAGTGTTAACCCCTTCCCTGCCAGTGACATTTACACAGTAATCGGTGCATTTTTATAGCACTGATCGCTGTATAAATGTGAATGGTCCCAAAATAGTGTCAAAAGTGTCCGATATGTCCACTGCAATGTCACAGTCACGATAAAAATCGCAGATCGCCGCCATTACTAGTAAAAAAAAAAAAAAAAAAAAATCCATTAATCTATCCCCTATTTTGTAGATGCTATAACTTTTGCGCAAACCAATCAATATACGCTTATTGCGATTTTTGTTTACCTAAAATATGTAGAAGAATACATATCGGCCTTAACTGAGGAAAAAAAAAATTGGGATATTTATTATAGCAAAAAGTAAAAAATATTGTGTTTTTTTTTTCAAACTTGTCACTCTTCTTTTGTTTATAGCGCAAAAAAACAGAGAGGTGATAAAATACCACCAAAAGAAAGCTCTATTTGTGGGGAAAAAAATGATAAAAATTTCATTTGGGTACAGTGTTGCATGATCATTTGTCTTTCAAAGAGTTACAGCGCTGAAAACTGGCCTGGGCAGGAAGGGGGTGAAAATGCCCTGTATTAAAGTGGGGTGCCTCCTAAAAATTTTTTTTTTAAAGTCAGCAGCTACAAATACTGCAGCTGCTGACTTTTAATAATCGGACACTTACCTGTCCCAGGGTCCAGCGATGCGGGGGAACATTCCCCGCTCCGCTCGCGGCGCCGGCATTCTTACTGTGGGCACCCGGCTGTGGCTTCACAGCCGGGCACCCACTGCGCATGCACGAGCGGCGCCGCGATATGCCACGCTGTCATCTGGGACACGTGACAGATCCCAGATGACTGTGCGGCACCGAGGGGAAGTGATGTCAGTGCCCGGGCACTGAAGGAAGCAGACTAGGAGGGACCCCATAGCAACAGGCATTTAGAGGTGAGTAATTTTTTTTCCAATTATTATTTATTTATTTATTTTTATGATTTTTAAGCTATTTTATTTTTTATTTTTTGGTGGAAACACCACTTTAAAGTGGTTAAACAGGCATAGGAGAAAGGTGTTGTGGTTGTGTCGTTCTATAAGGCACTTATTCGTACATTTTTACTGTTTGTACATCCAAACTTTGGGGAATTGACCAATACAAAAAGGTTTACAATCACAAATTACTAGATACATTTAGAGCAATGGTCTGCTTCTGCCTTTGGAATGGGGTGAAGAAGCGGGAACCTTTAGTAGGCCCTTCAGATACAAAGAACCAAAGATTCCTTCCAGCTTTAAAAGTCAGTGGGTCACATCTGAAATACGTTCACTGTTTTATTGATAACCAGAGGCATGAGGAAATCAGCTTTATCAAACAAGATATGAAATGTTCCACAGCACAGCATAATACAAATGAGTATATATATTAAATAGGATGATGCCGTAGCAGATAGCTTCTGAAGACAATACAGTTAGTAAGCGTTGGATATGGGCGACAGTCCATGTGTACCCTGTTTCCCCGAAAATAAGACCTAGCGTGATTGTCGGTGATGGCTGCAATATAAGCCCTACCCCCTAAATAAGCCCTACCCTGTTTCCCTGAAAATAAGACCTACAAGGACTTTAACTAGGGCTTATTTGGGGGGTAGGGCTTATAATGCAGCCATCACCGACAATCACGCTAGGTCTTATTTTCGGGGAAACAGGGTATTGTCATGATTGTACCAAAAAGCCTGGTTTAGAAAACAATTTTTTTTGTTGACTTGTTGAAGCAGGCAATGGTTGTTCCCTCTTCTACTGTGAAAAGGGAACACAAGTATCGCTGCACATAGGTGACCAATGTATTAGGTCTGAACTTAGCAGAATATGGCAGCCGGTTCTAATACTCCAGTGAGGCAGGTTTATGTTTTACTACTTGTGTTGCGTTTCATATATATATATCTGTTTTAAATTTTTGTTTTTTAATCAGACTTACATACCGTATATACTCGAGTATAAGCTGAGTTTTTCATCACATTTTTTTGTGCTGAAAGTGCCCCCCTCGGCTTATACTGGAGTCAGGCATTTTTCTGCAGCAGAGAATGACATTTTCCGACCCGAATTTGTGGCCCCGTATATCGCCACTTAGTACTAGGAACCCCAAATTTAGTGTGCAAACCCAACGGAACTAGCAATACAACATATCCAAAGATGGGGTTCCTAGCACCAAGTGGCCCCGAGATACAGGGCCCCCAAATTCGGGTCGGAAAATTTCATTCTCTGCTGCAGAAAAGTGCTTGACATTTTCCGAACCGACTTTGGGGCCCCGTATTTCGGGCCACTTGGTGCGAGGAACCCCATCTTTGGATATGTTGTATTGCTAGTTCCGTTGGGTTTGCACACTAAATTTGGGGTTCCTAGTACTAAGTGGCGATATACGGGGCCACAAATTCGGGTCGAAAAATGTCATTCTCTGCTGCAGAAATATGCTTGACTCCAGTATAAGCCGAGGGGGGCACTTTCAGCACAAAAAAATGTGCTGAAAAACTCGGCTTATACTCGAGTATTTACGGTAGGTAAGTCTGATTAAAAAACAAAAATTGAAAACAGATATATATATATATATATATATATATATATATGAAACGCAACACAAGTAGTAAAACATAAACCTGCCTCACTGGAGTATTAGAACCGGCTGCCATATTCTGCTAAATTCAGACCTAATACATTGGTCACCTATGTGCAGCGATACTTGTGTTCCCTTTTCTGGTTCCACTCGGTTTGCACACCACATTTGGGGCTCCTAGCACCAAGTGGCCCCGAGATACGGGGCCCCAAAGTCTGTCAACCCAGCGGAACTAGCAATACAACATATCCAAATATGGGGTTCCTAGCACCAAGTGGCCCCGAGATACGGGGCCCCAAATTCGGGTCGGAAAATTTCATTCTCTGCTGCAGAAAAGTGCTTGACATTTTCCGAACCTCCTTTGGGGCCCCGTATTTCGGGGCCACTTGGTGCTAGGAACCCCATCATGGATATGTTGTATTGCTAGTTCCACTGGGTTTGCACACCAAATTTGGGGTTCCTAGCACCAAGTGGCCCCGAAATACGGGGCACCCAAATTCGGGTCGGAAAATGTCATTCTCTGCTGCAGAAAAGTGCTTAACATTTTTCGAACCGATTTTGGGGCCCTGTATTTTGGGGCCACTTGGTGCTAGGAACCCCATCATGGATATGTTATATTGCTAGTTCCACTGGGTTTGCACACCAAATTTGGGGTTCCTAGCACCAATTGGCCCCGAGATACGGGGCACCAAAGTCGGTCAACTGTGTCCATCTGCAGCAATGTAATTTCGGGACCCTTTGAGTCCAGAGACCCCAAATTTTGGCTGCAGCTAGGGGGGCATCTAGCAACCCTTAACTACCAAGTTTGAAGTTTGGGGGACCTATGGCTGCAAATGGGCACAGTGAGGCTGCAAATGGGCATTTTTGACACTCTTATCCACTTACAGTAGCTGCGCATTTCTCACCCTAGGCTTATACTTGAGTCAATACGTTTTCCCAGTTTTTTGTGGTAAAATTAGGTGCCTCGGCTTATATTCGGGTCGGCTTATACTCGAGTATATACGGTATTAGAATTTGTTTGCCTCTGAGTGGACAATTTGCAAACAAATGCCATTGGATACAATTGGAACATATATTGTTATATGCCAGTTGGCAATTAAATCTTTCAATGGTATTTTGTCTATATGATGCATTCAGGTAACCATGGCCAAACATAGCTTGACTTTTTGACATATATGACCTTTGGTATGTATAACACAATAATACCATCTACAGGTTGAATTGTGAAACGTTTCTCCCAAAGAAGACTACCCTGTTCCCCGAAAATAAGACCTAGCGTGATTGTCGGTGATGGCTGCAATATAAGCCCTACCCCCCAAATAAGCCCTACCCTGTTTCCCCGAAAATAAGCCCTACCCTGAAAATAAGACCTACAAGGACTTTAACTAGGGCTTATTTGGGGGGTAGGACTTATATTGCAGCCATCACTGACAATCACGCTAGGTCTTATTTTAGGGGGAAACAGGGTATGTAGGAAGTAGTGAGAAAGTATAATCTCATGTGGGGTTGTCTACTAAACTTTCCAAAATAAAAAAGTCGGCAGGTTAAGCTGACAGAGGACTCTATAATGACTTAACACCAAGGAAGGTCTGTGCCAAAATAAAATTCACCTGATGACACTTTCACCTGATTTCCTGCAACTGCTTGTAGAGTAGAGCCTTGGGTCCTCGTTGCCTATGGAACATCGTGAAGCTGCTATAATCTGAGCTAAGTAACTTTTTAGTGTATTTCTGTCGTATACAGACCATAGTTCCTGCTTATTCGCTAGGCAGTAGGTAGCAATTTGCTTGTTGTATTTTATCTGCAAGTCTTGTATTATATTGATAGTTTGTATGTACAACATTTTTGTTCAGTAAAAGCACATTAATACACCACAGAGGTCTAAGCCTCCTTGCTTCTAAGCCCCCGTACACACGGCCGGAAATTCCGACTGAAAATGTCCGATCGGATCATGTTGTCGGAAAATCCGCCCGCATGTGGGCTCCATCGGACTTTTTATATCGGAAAAAAATTTGAGATCCTGCTCTCAAATTTTCCGACAACAAAATCCGATCAGACTTTTTCCGATCGCGTGTAGAGAATTCCGACGGACAAAGTGCCACGCATGCTCAGATCAAATTAGGAGACCAAAGCTATTGGCTACTAGCCTCTACGTAGTTCCGTCGTACGAAACGAGCGTCACCACGTTCAGAATGATCGGATTTTCCGACAACTTTGTCCAACCGTGTGTATGCAACACCAGTGTCGGACAAAATCCGTCAGAAAAATTCCGAAGGATTTTGTGGTCGGATTTTCCGACCGTGTGTACAGGGGCTTACACAAAGTGGCTTTAATAGGCGCAAAGCAAAACACCACTTCCTGTTCTTCTATCTCCTATCTCTGGCCAACTTAACAGTGCAAAATAAGCAATGCGAGGGCTGGTCGTGGTATTTGTTTAAAAGGGACACAGACAGAATCTAAAAATCTATTGTACTTATCAGTGATCATAACATGGCATGAATACTGTGGATTTTTCTGCTTTCAGTGTATTTTCCCCGGTTGCTTTTTTGCATCTCTAGCTGTTTTCCAAATACTACAGTGCTAAATACGTATCCAATAAAACCAAAAAAAGTGAAACGAGCTATTTCAGCCTTTGCAAAGAAAAACAATTGTGATTTCATACCGTGCTGAAACATTAAAAAATAAAAAAAATGTGTAATCAAATCACTATAAAGTGAATGTAATATAAACAAAAAAGTCCAATAATCCACCACTGATTAGTAAGATCCACATAAAGTGCTGGTAATTCTTCTATATGCATCAAATGTGACGGTGTGGAAAACATATGTGGCTAATTATCCAGTGCATCTCCTTCCACCAACTTCTAGACAAATGTTCTACTCACCAGACGAAATTGACACCCATGACAGGTAGTCATAAACAGCAAGACAAACAGATGTCCAAAGAAAACGGCACAGTCCATGTGGGCTCCAATACGTTGGATGCACCACAAGAAAATCGGGGATCAGAATTAATGAGTATTTAAACAATATAAAAAAAGGGATTCCCAAAACATAGCCTGACGAATAATTTCAGGATTTACCACAACACAACAGTTTGGCTTCCTTTTGTGGTATTAACAGAGTTGAACCTCACTGGAGGGCTGGCAATATGAAGCAAAAGATCTCTAAGAACAAAACTGAATGGATCTATAAATTAAACACTCTTACTCCCCTAGGAATGAACATTGACATTGATCTCAATTATTTTATCGCAAATTATTGAAAATTGTGATGGTGTTCCAATCCTCTCCTATCCTTTAATTTTAACTTTTTGTTATATTTTTTTACCTTTTTTTGTTTATGTCATATACATCTGATGCAGTTTATGTTTTGGCCACAAGATGGCATCTGATGGTTTTTAGATTCTTCACATTTCGTTGTAATTCACTAGATCTCCACTGGGGGCATTTCCTTTCTTTTTGTCTACCTACTCTACTGAATTGTATGGAAGAGCCCTGGGGCCATCATACAAAAAAAAAAAAAAAAAAATACAGAATTATGTTTGAAAGTCAGAATTCTGAGTTTGAAAGTCAGAATTCTGAGATTGAAAGCCAGAATTCTGAGTTTGAAAGTCAGAATTGTAAGTTTAAAAAAAAAAAAAAATTCTACAGAATTCTGAGTTTGAAAGTCAGAATTCTGAGTTTGAAAGTCAGAATTCTGAGTTTGAAAGTCAGAATTCTGAGTTTGAAAGTCAGAATTGGGGGCATTTCCTTTCTTTTTGTCTACCTACTCTACTGAATTGTATGGAAGAGCCCTGGGGCCATCATACAAAAAAAAAAATACAGAATTATGATTTTGAAAAAATAAAATTTCTTACAGAATTCTGAGTTTGAAAGTCAGAATTCTGAGATTGAAAGTCAGAATTCTGAGATTGAAAGTCAGAATTCTGAGTTTGAAAGTCAGAATTCTGAGTTTGAAAGTCAGAATTTTGAGATTGAAAGTCAGAATTGTAACTTTAAAAAAAAAATTCTACAGAATTCTGAGATTAAAAGTCAGAATACTGAGTTTCAAAGTCAGAATTCTGAGTTTTAATTTCAGAATTCTGACTTTCAAACTCAGAATTCTGACTTTTAAACTCAGAATTTTTTCAAAATCATAATTCTCTTTTTTTTTTTTTATGATGGCCCCAGGGCTCTTCCATAGAATTGTAATGATAAATTATACAACATTTATACATATATATGTTTTTTGATATTTTAAAAATTTTATGTATATTCGCTAGCTTATGGAGTCCTTATTGTGTATTGACTGACTATCAATCTTTAATTCAAGCCGGCTGTGAGGATTGTTATCCTTTTTTGTGGCGATGTATATATAGGAGGAAGTGACGGGCTCTGTCACATGACCCCTGATGACTTCAGATGTTGCTGACAAAACGCGTCGGGTCCCGTGATACGTGCCACGTCACTTCCGCCACACGTTGGAATGCAGGTGGAACGATTTTCCGCGCCCCTGCCATTTTTAAAAACGTGATTTTATCTGCTGCTTATGTAAGTGCAATCTGTATATTTTTAATACATTTTCTAAATGGTACTGCACTATGAGGAGCCTTTTGTTCTTGTCTTTTTGATGCCAGTTCCATTCGGTGATTGTGCCTAACTCTGAGCTGCTGTTTCCTTGGACATCTGTTTGTCTTGCTGTTTATGACTACCTGTCATGGGTGTCAATTTTGTCTGGTGAGTAGAACATTTGCCTAGAAGTTGGTGGAAGGAGATGCACTGGAAACATTAGCCATATACCATATATACTCGAGTATAAGCCAACCCAAATATAAGTCGAGGCACCTAATTTTACCACAAAAAACTGGGAAAACGTATTGACTCGAGTATAAGCCTAGGGTGAGAAATGTGCAGCTACTGTAAGTGGAAAAGAGGGTCAACAATGCCCATTTGCAGCCTCACTGTGCCCATTTGGAGCCATAGGTCCCCCGAACTTCAAACTTGGTAGTTAAGAGTTCCTAGATGCCCCCCTAGCTGCAGGCAAAACTTGGGGTCTCTGGACCTAAAGGGTCCCAAAATGACATTGCTGCAAATCAACACAGTTGACCGACTTTGGGGCCCCATATCTCGGGGCCACTTGGTGCTAGGAACCCCAAATTTGGTATGTAAACCCAGTGGAACTATCACTACGACAACTATCACTACGACACACTACCAAATATGGGGTTCCTATCACCAAGTGGCCCCGAGATATGGGGCCCCAAAGTCGGTTCGGAAAATGTCAAGCACTTTTCTGCAGCAGAGAATGACATTTTCCGAACCGAATTTGGTGCCCCGTATCTCGGGGCCACTTGGTGCTAGGAACGCCATCTTTGGATATGTTGTGGTGCTAGTTCCACTTGGTTTGCACACCAAATTTGGCGCAGTGGGTTTTCTCTACCCCCGTCTACGTGTCTCCCAAGTTTGGTGTCGCCGCTCCATATGGTTCGTTAGCAGTGCATTTTCAAATTACACCAACTGAACAATAATTTTCCATAGCCGCCAATGGTAATTGTTCCCGATACTGCTGGTCAATCTCTCCTAAACCATGAATCCTAGGGACTCCAAATTTGGCACATTGGGTTCTCTCGACCCCATCTACGTGTCTGACAAGTTTGGTGTCGCCACTTCACATGGTTCGGTAGCAGATTCCTGCGTGCCAAGCTGTCCAGGAAGAAATAAAATGGTAGAAATACATGTTGAATTGTTCCCAATATTGCCTTTTTGCGTTCAATATCTCCTGAACTATTAATCCTAGAAACTACAAATTTGGCGCAGTGGGTCTTCTCTACTCCCGTCTACGTGTTTCCCACGTTTGGTGTCGCCGCTCCATATGGTTCGGGAGCAGTGCATTTTCCTAGCACCAAGTGGCCCCGAGATACGGGGCCCCAAATTCGGGTCGGAAAATCTCATTCTCTACTGCAGAAAAGTGCTTGACTCGAGTATAAGCCGAGGGGGGCATTATCAGCACAAAAAAAATGTGCTGAAGAACTCGGCTTATACTCGAGTAACTACGGTATGTTTTCCACACCGTCACGTTTGATGCATAGAAGAATTACCAGCACTTTATTTGGGTCTTACTAATCAGTGGTGGATTATTGGACTTTTTTTGTTTATATTACATTCACTTGATAGTCTATTGATTACACGTTTTTTTCTTTTTTTTAATGTTTCAGCGCGGTATGAAATCACAGTTGTTTTTCTTTACATATTGAGGCTTTGAGCCTTACTACCTGCTGCTTTGTTTATACACTTATATTAGTATTTTTATATTTTATGATTGCACTGTATATTCATTTTTTTACACTCCAGTGTGCGCAGGTAAAGGTTGTAAGGTCCCATGCACACGAGACGCAGATGCAAACTCTGCTGAACGCATGTTTTAAAAAGCAGAAACCTGCGTTTAAAAACGTGCGTTTTGCCACGTTTTAATGCTGCGTTTAACCGCGTTTGCGTCTATAAGCGTTTGTAAAGATAACATCATATAGACCCTCCCCAAGCTCAGAAAGCATGTATTATTAACTATTTCTGCCATTTTGATCAGAGTGAGCAGCAGCAGAGAGAGCAGTTGTACACTTGCATTTGCCTCTCTTTCTGTTTTTTTTTTTTTTTTTTTATGGAAATGGATCCCATATTGAATATATGTCAGGAAATGCTCCTGATGTTGCTCTTGATGAGGCAGCAACGTTGTCGCAAATTGCGTGAGAGGTCCAGAGTCAGAGCTCGTCGATATTGGACCCATCCGTTGATGGCACAGCGAATGTCCGTTGGATATTTCACAAACATGGTGGGGGGTTGGGGCTGACTAGACATTGGTATGCAGGTTTTTCTTTGTGAAAAAAAAAGACATTGCTATGCTTTGGTCAGACTAGGTGGAGTCACTGATTAGATTAGAAATTAGATGAAGGGTTGGGGCAAAGAAGTGGAGGCATTCCTCATTGTCTAAGCCACCGAAAAAAACGAGAGTTTTTTATGGCATTGCATCAGTGAGTATATATGCTCTATGAACTATCTAAAGTAATTACAACATGCTAAACCAATTTTTTTTGTATTTTTTTATGGTTTACCATCATATTTCTGAGTTTTCTGGTCCAAAAAACTAGGTCCCTTTAAAAACGCTTATAAACGCAAACGTGGGTGCCGCGTTTTGCGTCTGAAACGTGGAAAAGCAAAGTTTCTGAACCCATTTTTTTGCTTCTGGAAAAACGAGGTTAAACGCAACTGCATAAAAACGGGAAAAAAAGAGAGACTGTGTACATGGACACATAGGATAACATTGCATGCGTTCAGGGCCAGTTGAAAAGAGGGTCCAACCGCCACAGCGTCTCGTGTGCATGGGGCCTAAAAAGAAAATAACTGCTGAATACAGAAAAAAAAAAATCTGTCTAAAAGAATATAAAACCCATAATGCTGTAATTTGCATGGCCAATTAGGCAAAAAATGGTGTGGTGCTGGTTTAGCTTGGCCTTTTGTCCAACGTAATACTACTAAAAAGCAAAAGCAAGCACAATGTGAATATGCGTGGTTACCAGTGTCAATTACTTGGTGCAATTCAAAATTGTCCAATTCCTCAAAGTAAAAACCAGATGATGTAAATGATTTGATGTGCACCAAGCCGCTCTCTTTCAGTAAGCAGTTTCCCACACTTTGAATGCATTCATGGCTTCTCTCCCATGTGAGTTCTCTGATGTTCCAGAAGACTGGCCTTCCGGGTAAAACTCTTCCCGCATGCCAAACATGAGTACGGCTTGACCCCCGTGTGAGTCCTCTGGTGTATCATAAGATGGTCCCTCCGGGTAAAACATTTCCCACACTCCGTACATGAAAACGGTTTCTCCCCAGTGTGGGTTCTCTGGTGTTTAATAAGAGTCGAATTAAGAGAAAAGCATCTCCCGCATTCCGAACACGAGAACGGCTTCTCGCCTGTGTGGACTATCTTGTGTCTGTTAAGAGTCGAATTGAAGGAAAAACTCTTCCCGCATTCAGAACACGAATATGGCTTCACCCCCGTGTGCGTTCTCTCGTGTAAGGGAAGATACCCTACCTGGGTAAAACATTTCCCACATACAGAACATGAATATGGCTTCTCCGCCGTGTGAGGCATCTGGTGAGGCATGGATCCTGCCCTCTGGGTAAAACAATGCCCATCGATGGAACACAGAAATGGTTCACTCCCTCTATGATCTGTAGGATGGGCGACGGAAGGCAAATGATCAGAAAAACTCCTCCTATATGCAACGGGATCGGATGAAAAATCTGTATTGTACGGTATTGAATGGCGGTGGGCAATAATGGGGTTTTCTTCTGAGGAGTCGTATGTAGCGTCATTTACCATTTCTGGAGAGATCATTTGATGTTTCTCTGTATTATTCACTTGATCTTGTTGTTCTGGAAGTAAAAGGTGTATGATTTTAAAACTCATAAATAAATATTAAACATATAGTATTGAATTGACAAAACACTATAGGCTCATTCAGATGGGCACTCAACCCTGTGCAGCATGCAGAGCTGTTTGTGTTACTTTTGTTTTACTACCACTGTATGCAGGCAGCCCATATAGAGTGAATAGGTATGAACTGGCTGTACAGACTCACCTGTACAACTGAAATTGACAGGTAAGCAGGGACAGGTCCATGAACCCACACAAACAGGCTCTGCATTGGAGTTTGTGCACCCATCCCTGCGTACCCATCAAACTCAGCTGTGCGGGAGAGTCTGTACAGTCAGTGGGTTATGTTCACTTTATATGGGCTACCTGGATGCAGCTTGGCATAATAACAAATAGCTCTGCTCGCTTCATGGGGCTAAGCTCCTATGCAAATTATTTCTATGGGTTATTTAAAGTGTCAGGACCTGGATCACCTGCTGGGGGCACTGTGGTTCCCGGAGAAGAAGGTTGTAGTTCTGGTGTCCACTAGCAGGTGTCTCACAGTAGCCAGCAGATCCCAGTAATCAGTCTCCACCTGATGCTGGCTACTGGGAGGGTATTTAGTTCCTACTCCACTGTTCCCTCATGCTTCAGTGTTTTGTCTTGCTTGCCGTCTGATCCTGCTTGTCTTGTGCCTGTACCTTGTACCCTGCTCCCTGCTCCCTCATTATTGCTCCCGTTGTTTCTGATCCCAGTCCTGGTTTTCCCATTCCTTGCATCTCTGGTATTACCCTGTTTTTCTGCGTTTCACATTTTTGTATATAGTTAGATGCTAGTTAGGCTGTTACTTAGTTGGGCTATTTGTTAGGTATTTTTGTCAGTTTGTTATGGTTCACTTGTTTTTTCTTGTTTGCTGTGTATTTTGGTTGGGTTTTGTTTCACTGTTAATAAACTTGCTTAACCACTTCCTGCCTGCGCTATAGCCAAAAGACGGCTACAGCGCGAGCCTAATTGCCGGGAGGGCGCCAATAGACGTGCTCCCATGCATTAGCTGCCTGCGTGCCCCCTGCGGGGCACCCGCGGAGCGCTCTGTGATCACAGAGTCAATGAGACTCGGCCCCTTACAAAGTGATCAGCTGTCAGCCAATGACAGCTGGTCACGTGATGTAAACCGAAGATAGGTAATCAGCTTTTTTTCTCCTCTCGCTGACAGGGTGAGGAGAAAAAAAAAAAAAGGGGACATCGGTACCGAACAGACAGCCACCGCCACCTCATCTGTGCCCACCAGTGCCTCCTGCCAGTGCCAACTGCCAGTGCATATCAGTGCCGCCAATTAGTGCCCACCAGTGCCACCTACCAGTGCCCACCAGTGCCACCTATCAATGCTCATCAGTAGTGCCCATCAGTGCCTCATTATCAGTGCCACCTATCAGTGCCCTTCATTGCCACCTATCAATGCCCTTCAGTGCCACCTATCAATGCCCTTTAGTGCCGCCCATCAGTGCCACCTCTCAGTGCCCATTAGTGCCCACCAGTGCTACCTATCAGTGTCCATCAGTGCCGCCTTAGCAGTGCAGCCTATCAGTGCCCATCAGTGTAGCCTTATCAGCGCACATTAATGATGGAGAAAAATGACCTGTTTGCAAAATTTTATAACAAATTATGAAACAATTTTGTTTTTATTTCAAAATTTTCGGTCTTTCTCGTTTACTTAGCAAAAAATAACAAACACAGCAGTGATTAAATATCACCAAAAGAAATCTCTATTTGTGGGGAAAAAAATTATAAAAATCATTTGGGTACAATGTTGCATGACCGCGCAATTGTCATTCAAAACGTGACAGCGCAGAAAGCTGAAAATTGGCCTGGGCAGGAAGGGGGTTTAAGTGCCCAGTAAGCATGTGGTAAATCAGTTTGGTCCCAGTTTCCTAAGTGTAGCCACGCAGATCTGGCCATCCCTGCAGTTGGTATCCCTGGCATAAATAATATTGGGGCATGGCACGGCTCTTCAATTGGATTGGATCTTCCACTGAATGCCACCATGATTACTAAAATTATTAAACTTAATTTATTTTCATTGTACTTGTGTACATTCATAAAGGCTTAATCTCAGTCTGCTGAATTAATATACTAGTGTATGACATAGTAAAAAAAAATGACCACTATTTTTTTACAGCCTTAGAGCACTATATAAAGAATTTTCTCACCTGTACCGATCACAATAGGGATTTCCTCTTCTTCAATTTTGACAAAATCTATGCTTCCTTCCTCCTCCTCAACTTTGACATCTCTCTGAGTTTCTCTGGTGTCTCCGGGCTCTGTGAATGAAGTTATTTGGATATATATATATGAGTGAAGCCCCCTGTACTGAGATGAATGAGACCCCAGAGAGTGTATTGGGGGAGACTGGTCACATCTCTTGGCTGGTAACACACAATAACATGATGGGACCCTGTGTAATAGTGATATGGCAATATTTAAAATGAGTCCTCACAAAAGGTATGCTGGCTCCATAAATATTGCAGCAGCGCTTATATGATTTAAAAGTCCATCAGAAAATCATAAAATCTTAAAAATCCGTCAAATCATGAATAAATCCTGTATGCAGTGCAGCTTAAAACAATTCCTTTCTGTGATATAGAGATGTGACTTCCTCCCGACACCAATTCTTATCACCACGTGCTGGGGAAATTCCCCTTTGGGGATGCACTCACCAGAGCGTAGACAAAACTGGGCATATCAATCAGAAAAACCACTGGCCACTGCAACCTCCTTACTGCGTCCGCTTTTCCTCCACCTGTATGTCTCAGAATAGTTCCTCTCCACCAGTATTCAGCATAGAAGAAATAAAGTATTGCGGATAGCGTAGTACCGTTTGGTAAACACAGTTTTATTTCAATATTCCCATTCCCCCCAGTAAAATGCGTACCAGAATAAAATTAATCAATCACATTTGTATAAAAAGATGAAACTGCACTCTGCCTGCAAGGTTTCCGTCCGCCGGAAACCACCAAAGACCGCTGTGTCTAGGTATCCCCTCCACTTCCTGGTATCTGGGCTGGCTGGAGCGCACTCTGGACCGCAAAACGTCACTTCCTGCGAGGCCACGACCCTGACGCGTTTCGTCACTTCCGGACGTCGTCTGAGGGTGTGGCCTCGCCATAGGAAGTGCTACATTTATCTGGGCATCTCCCAGATTGTCTCCAATCCGGATCGCCGCCAGCCTGAATGACCTTTTATGCGGCCAATCAGATCAGTGCCTATACTACTAATGGAATACTGTCTACACACAATGTAAACTTTGATCTACATAACTAGCCTGAACATTCGACAGCTTATACAACTAATACATTATATCTATCATGCTTGAGACCATGATGAACTGTTACTTAGTGATATTAATACATAATATATTGTGCAGCATGTTATACACCCTGCTATGATAGATTCTCGTATCGCCTGTCAGTATATTAATGCCGATTGCACGGATTTATGTGTGCAGATACCGGCCCTGGGAATGACAATTCCACATATATTGATGTATACCACCCCCTATATTATGAATATATGTGTGTATATATCGGTTGCTACTAACTTTAGTGCATTACAACATGAGCCGATTGGTCGGCCGTTTATCTTACTGTGTATGGTGGCTATTATAAAAACGGCATCCATATGACTTTCTGGCGATATGATTATTATAACATAGCTTACACCTTAGTTTTACATAAGGATAGACATTCATCATTTAAAGAAAGAGCTACTCAGGGCACCATATGTGTATATTCTTAAACATCTTTGGTTCCTATACACATGGAAAGCTGTTGTGATTAAAATAAATTAAATTAAATTAAATTAAAATAAGTTAAATTAAATTAAATAATTATTCTGTGCCTAGCAACTTATTAACCCTAAAACTACCCGTGGTTATTGGTATAGATGGTGAGCACATTTGGTGTGTATCTGGAGATATGTTCTAAAGGTGTTAGACACCCTCTGTATTTTAGCTTATGGTAATCATGACCTGCCGTGACCTATGACCCTAGTGACCGGGAATTTAGATGCATGTCCCACGTGCTGATCAGACTGAAGGATTGTAAATAAAAACATAGTCTTTCCATTAAAACTGCAATAGAGAAATGTAATAGAGTAAAATCAAGCCCCAGGGAGACGAAGTAAATGACATACATGCAAAAATTCAAGAAAATTTTGGAAAAAAGTGAAATAAATGTTTTTGGAAAAATACACTGGACCAATATAGTGGAATAGTTCTTGCCGGAGATGAGCGGTGTGAGGATGAAACTGGTTTGCCACCATTGGGTTTGAAAAAATTACATAAAATTACTTGAGATTCCATAAAATCACATAAAATTCCATAAAATCGCATATAGTCGCATAAAACACATAAATCGAGGTCAGAATAGACTAAAAGAGCATATTTAACTAAAATTCATTAAAATTAGCTAAAATTGATATAAAATGCTCTGTTAGGGATATATATGATCCCTTTAAAACATAATAAAAGGCTACTATGAAATAAAAGGCTATCATAATGGAAGTTTTCTTATCCATTCATCCAATCTCAATGCGTCATGTATGTATGCTGAGGGATATCTTATTGTAGGTTATTTATGGTTATTTATGTGTCACTTATAAAGCAATTGATATCCAACTCTACATTCAAGCCTTTTGGCACCAAAACGTCTGTGGAGTAGATCCAGTGAGTTTCACGTTTTGAAAGCTCTCGTATTAGGTTCATACCTCTCCAATGGGGCTGGATATGTTCAACCCCCCAAAAAAGCAAACCTGATGCATCCATGTTGTGTTTTAGCTTAAAATGCAGTGATACATTGTGGTCCTTGTATCCAATTTTTATGTTATGTACATGTTCTGCAATTCGTATCCTTAGCTTTCTCTTTGTTCTTCCAATATACATCAGTCCACATGGACATTTTAATGCGTATACCACATGTGTGGTGTTGCAGGTAATAAATTGTTCTACCGTGAAAGTTGGATTATTGACTGGAGAGATGAATGTGTCCAAGGATCTACATGGGGTAGTCACTTCTCTGCATGCCCTGCATCTTCTGCAGGCAAAAAAAACGTTTTGGTCCCAAAACGTCGGTGGTCGTTTCGGTGGGTCTAAAATCTTCCGTACGATTTTATCTCCAAAATTGGTGGCTTTCCTGTAAATAAATTGTGGTGCTGGTGGCAGCTCTGTTTTTAGTTTTTTATCCAACATTAAAACATGCCAGTGTTGTTTGAATATCTTCTCGACGTCTCTATACTGGGCATGGAATCCGGAAATAAAGCCCCATTCTTTACTTGTGGTGCTCTTAATTATCTCATTCGACTCATGTGGCGCGGTGTCCCCATTTTTTACTTTCTCTGCTAGACAGGTGGCTCTCGGTATCATCCTCACTTCTTCTACTACTTTTTCCAAGGTGTCTGGGTCGTAGCCTTTAGTAATAAACCTGTCTGCTAGTACTTTTGCCTGGGTGGTGAAGATCTCGTCCTCGGAGCAATTCCGACGTACCCGCATAATTTGTCCTTTAGGTATGTTTCCAATCCAGATAATTAAAAAAAAAAAAAAAATTAATTATCTGGATGTCACGGTATACAAAAAAAGCGACAAGCTTGAAACAAAAGTGTTTTTTAAAAAAACAGACAGAAATAGTTACTTACCAGTTACAAGTGGACATCACCCTCAGTGGCTTAGAAACATACCTAAAGGACAAATTATGCGGGTACGTCGGAATTGCTCCGAGGACGAGATCTTCACCACCCAGGCAAAAGTACTAGCAGACAGGTTTATTACTAAAGGCTACGACCCAGACACCTTGGAAAAAGTAGTAGAAGAAGTGAGGATGATACCGAGAGCCACCTGTCTAGCAGAGAAAGTAAAAAATGGGGACACCGCGCCACATGAGTCGAATGAGATAATTAAGAGCACCACAAGTAAAGAATGGGGCTTTATTTCCGGATTCCATGCCCAGTATAGAGACGTCGAGAAGATATTCAAACAACACTGGCATGTTTTAATGTTGGATAAAAAACTAAAAACAGAGCTGCCACCAGCACCACAATTTATTTACAGGAAAGCCACCAATTTTGGAGATAAAATCGTACGGAAGATTTTAGACCCACCGAAACGACCACCGACGTTTTGGGACCAAAACGTTTTTTTTGCCTGCAGAAGATGCAGGGCATGCAGAGAAGTGACTACCCCATGTAGATCCTTGGACACATTCATCTCTCCAGTCAATAATCCAACTTTCACGGTAGAACAATTTATTACCTGCAACACCACACATGTGGTATACGCATTAAAATGTCCATGTGGACTGATGTATATTGGAAGAACAAAGAGAAAGCTAAGGATACGAATTGCAGAACATGTACATAACATAAAAATTGGATACAAGGACCACAATGTATCACTGCATTTTAAGCTAAAACACAACATGGATGCATCAGGTTTGCTTTTTTGGGGGGTTGAACATATCCAGCCCCATTGGAGAGGTATGAACCTAATACGAGAGCTTTCAAAACGTGAAACTCACTGGATCTACTCCACAGACGTTTTGGTGCCAAAAGGCTTGAATGTAGAGTTGGATATCAATTGCTTTATAAGTGACACATAAATAACCATAAATAACCTACAATAAGATATCCCTCAGCATACATACATGACGCATTGAGATTGGATGAATGGATAAGAAAACTTCCATTATGATAGCCTTTTATTTCATAGTAGCCTTTTATTATGTTTTAAAGGGATCATATATATCCCTAACAGAGCATTTTATATCAATTTTAGCTAATTTTAATGAATTTTAGTTAAATATGCTCTTTTAGTCTATTCTGACCTCGATTTATGTGTTTTATGCGACTATATGCGATTTTATGGAATTTTATGTGATTTTATGGAATCTCAAGTAATTTTATGTAATTTTTTCAAACCCAATGGTGGCAAACCAGTTTCATCCTCACACCGCTCATCTCCGGCAAGAACTATTCCACTATATTGGTCCAGTGTATTTTTCCAAAAACATTTATTTCACTTTTTTTCCAAAATTTTCTTCAATTTTTGCATGTATGTCATTTACTTCGTCTCCCTGGGGCTTGATTTTACTCTATTACATTTCTCTATTGCAGTTTTAATGGAAAGACTATGTTTTTATTTACAATCCTTCAGTCTGATCAGCACGTGGGACATGCATCTAAATTCCCGGTCACTAGGGTCATAGGTCACGGCAGGTCATGATTACCATAAGCTAAAATACAGAGGGTGTCTAACACCTTTAGAACATATCTCCAGATACACACCAAATGTGCTCACCATCTATACCAATAACCACGGGTAGTTTTAGGGTTAATAAGTTGCTAGGCACAGAATAATTATTTAATTTAATTTAACTTATTTTAATTTAATTTAATTTAATTTATTTTAATCACAACAGCTTTCCATGTGTATAGGAACCAAAGATGTTTAAGAATATACACATATGGTGCCCTGAGTAGCTCTTTCTTTAAATGATGAATGTCTATCCTTATGTAAAACTAAGGTGTAAGCTATGTTATAATAATCATATCGCCAGAAAGTCATATGGATGCCGTTTTTATAATAGCCACCATACACAGTAAGATAAACGGCCGACCAATCGGCTCATGTTGTAATGCACTAAAGTTAGTAGCAACCGATATATACACACATATATTCATAATATAGGGGGTGGTATACATCAATATATGTGGAATTGTCATTCCCAGGGCCGGTATCTGCACACATAAATCCGTGCAATCGGCATTAATATACTGACAGGCGATACGAGAATCTATCATAGCAGGGTGTATAACATGCTGCACAATATATTATGTATTAATATCACTAAGTAACAGTTCATCATGGTCTCAAGCATGATAGATATAATGTATTAGTTGTATAAGCTGTCGAATGTTCAGGCTAGTTATGTAGATCAAAGTTTACATTGTGTGTAGACAGTATTCCATTAGTAGTATAGGCACTGATCTGATTGGCCGCATAAAAGGTCATTCAGGCTGGCGGCGATCCGGATTGGAGACAATCTGGGAGATGCCCAGATAAATGTAGCACTTCCTATGGCGAGGCCACACCCTCAGACGACGTCCGGAAGTGACGAAACGCGTCAGGGTCGTGGCCTCGCAGGAAGTGACGTTTTGCGGTCCAGAGTGCGCTCCAGCCAGCCCAGATACCAGGAAGTGGAGGGGATACCTAGACACAGCGGTCTTTGGTGGTTTCCGGCGGACGGAAACCTTGCAGGCAGAGTGCAGTTTCATCTTTTTATACAAATGTGATTGATTAATTTTATTCTGGTACGCATTTTACTGGGGGGAATGGGAATATTGAAATAAAACTGTGTTTACCAAACGGTACTACGCTATCCGCAATACTTTATTTCTTCTATGCTGAATACTGGTGGAGAGGAACTATTCTGAGACATACAGGTGGAGGAAAAGCGGACGCAGTAAGGAGGTTGCAGTGGCCAGTGGTTTTTCTGATTGATATGCCCAGTTTTGTCTACGCTCTGGTGAGTGCATCCCCAAAGGGGAATTTCCCCAGCACGTGGTGATAAGAATTGGTGTCGGGAGGAAGTCACATCTCTATATCACAGAAAGGAATTGTTTTAAGCTGCACTGCATACAGGATTTATTCATGATTTGACGGATTTTTAAGATTTTATGATTTTCTGATGGACTTTTAAATCATATAAGCGCTGCTGCAATATTTATGGAGCCAGCATACCTTTTGTGAGGACTCATTTTAAATATTGCCATATCACTATTATTGTTTTTACTATACAGTGGCTGCTTTTACAGGTGTATTGCATACATTTTATTGTTTCCATATCCCATTATATTTATATATTTATTTTATTTATATGTATATATTTATATACTTTAAAAGTTCCAATCCATAAGCGCGGAGAGATAGATCCAAGGGGACGGCAATTTATCTGGCTCTATCCATACACCACGGACCCTGTGTAATGTTTGGATAACGAAACACGTCAGAAGGTGGCCGGATGATATCACATTAGGCGGAACCGGAAGTCGGCCATCTTGGTATGGTATCTGATAAAAGCTTATCCTTCGGGGGTAATGCATGTAATAAAAAGGCTATTGTTTCTACAGTATATATGAGTGACACCAAATGTATGAGAGATCCCAGAGTATGTGTGGGAGGAGACTGGTCACACACAATGACATGATGTAATTAGGAAGGCTGGAGTCATGTTTCTTATTAATGGGAAAACAGAGCCTGGGACAATGCACATAACAGCCTTGATGAACTTAACTTCACATCAGAGGTTCCTCCATCACATCAGAGGCTCCCCCATCACATCAGAGGTTCCTCCATCACATCAGAGGCTCCCCCATCACATCAGAGGCTCCCCCATCACATCAGAGGCTCCCCCATCACATCAGAGGTCCCCTCTTCACATCAGAGGCTCCCCCATTACATTATGAGAGGTCCCCTCTTCACATCAGAGGTGCCCCTTCACGTCACAGGCCCCCCATCACACCAGAGGCCCCTCTATACATGAAAGCCCCAATCACATCAGAGTTGTCCCTACACATCAGAGGATCACTCTACATCAGTACCCGCATCACATCAGAATGCTCCCAAAACCAAACAGTCCCCTCTATACATGAATGCTCAATCGCATTAGAGTTGTCCATTTACATAAGAGGCTCACTCAACATCAGTACCCCCATCACATCAGACTTCTCCCAACACCAAACAGTCCCCTCTATACATCAGAGGTCCCTCTATACATGAAAGCCCCCATCACATCAGAGTTCTCCCAACACCAAACAGCACCCTCTATACATCAGAGGCCCCTCTATACATGAAAGCCCCCATCACATCAGAGTTGTCCCCACACATCAGAGGCTCACTCTACATCAGTACCCGCATCACATCAGCATTCTCCCAAAACCAAACAGTCCCCTCTATACATGAATGCTCAATAGCATTAGAGTTGCCCATTTACATAAGAGGCTCACTCAACATCAGTACCCCCATCACATCAGACTTCTCCCAACACCAAACAGTACCCTCTATACATCAGAGGTCCCTCTATACATGAAAGCCCCCATCACATCAGAGTTCTCCAAACACCAAAGTCCCCTCTATACATCAGAGGTCCCTCTATACATGAAAGCCCCCATCACATCAGAGTTCTCCCAACACCAAACAGCACCCTCTATACATGAAAGCCCCCATCACATCAGAGTTCTCCAAACACCAGAGTCCCCTCTATACATCAGAGGTCCCTCTATACATGAAAGCCCCCATCACATCAGAGTTCTCCAAACACCAGAGTCCCCTCTATACATCAGAGGTCCCTCTATACATGAAAGCCCCCATCACATCAGACTTCTCCAAACACCAGAGTCCCCTCTATACATCAGAGGCCCCTCTATACATGAAAACCCCCATGACATCAGAGTTGCCCCTACACATCCGATTCTCCCTCTATATGAGTCCCCCCCCCCATCACATCAGAATTCTCCCAATTCCAAAGAGTCTGACCATCACACCAGAGTCCTCCCAATCACATAGTCTCCCCATCACAGTGCCCCCCTCCCCCCCATCACACAGTTCCCCCTTCACATCAAAGTCCTAACTTCTGACTCAGAAGAGGGCAGGAGGTGGGAAAAGTCTGCAGGAGGTGGACATTCATGTTGTCCTAAAAGCTGGGGTCAGCCCTGCATGCTCTTTGCCCCCTGGATCAGAGTCATGTATTGCCATTGTATGGATGAGCAGTCTGTCATTACCATGGCAATGAACGATACTGTGCGTCGTGGCCCTAGAGCAGTGATTCTCAACCAGGGTTCCTCCAGAGGTTGCTAGGGGTTCCTTCAGCATTGGGCAATTTCTGCCTCTCAGATAAGTTCCCACTCACACCATTGATCTTTTTAGCTATCTGTAAGGAGGCAATTCTTCCCAATGACCACAAGTGCAAGGACCATTCTTCCCACTGACCATCACACTAATGTATCATGAGCTGTAGATTTCTAATTTTTAGCAGGAGTTCCCTGAGACTAGAGAACTATTTCCAAGGGTTCCTCTGTGTTGAAAAGGTTGAGAAAGGCTGCCCTAGAGTATCAGCAGTTGTTTTGGTACATGGGGCCAGCCTGTCCGCACCAAAGCAAATCATGATGCTGATCCAGGTGAAGCCGGGTCCCGTGCTATGTGGTACCCTGGTTGAGAGATGTTGGTCTACTGACAGAGGAGGGGGGAGAAGAAGAGATTGTTGTAGTGACTGAAAAAGAAGAATCTGGGACTCTTATTACTCACCTGGGCTGATCTCTGGAGGGATCTCCTCCTCCTTACATGGCTCATCGCCCTTCACATATATCACATCTTCATCTATATCTTGAGTTTTATATTCAGTTAGGCATCCTTCCTACATAACCAACAAAAAAAAAGAATGCTATCCAGATTCCTGGGCTGGGTTTTGACACCAGATACATTTTCTCCAATTAAAATGCATCTACCTGATAGTTCTGTGGAAACTTGTGATGTTCCTGTGTGGAGTCCCGGGAATACAGAGGACGGGGACATCTCTCTGGGGGATTTCGGTTACTGGATCCATCTGTAGGAAACACACACACTTACTGAATACATTGTTTCTATGTCTTTATATCAGAGGATGTGTGTATCTAGGGGGATCCTCAATAGACAGTCTTCTCTTACCCGGTGATGTGAGGGGTGGCCGGTTCTCCATCATATCATTCTCAGAGAGATCCTTGTGTCCTTCTAGATACTCCCATCCCTCCATGGAGAAATAGATAGAGCCGTCCTGACACCTTATAGGAACCTGACACACACAATGATACAGTCACCATCCAGACACATCCCTTGTATGTTACTGGATAATGTCCCAGAATTCCCGGCACCGCTCACCTCTCCCGTCAGCAGCTCAATGATCTCACTGGTGACTTCCTGGACCTTCTTGTTCTTTATCAGGGAGTGAGATGGAGGTTGTACAGTAGTGTGTTGGGACTTCATCAAGTTCGATGCCACTAAGCCATCAGAAAATTTGAAAGCCACATAATTCTATATTGAAAACAAAAATACAAAATAATGCCACCACCCAAACTGGAGTAAACTCAATGCATTAACCGATTGACCTCCGGAAGGTTTTACCCCCTTCATGACTAGAGTATTTTTTGCTATTCTAACTGGTAATTGCTCGGTCATGCAACGCAGTACCCAAATTAAATTTAAATATTTTTTTCACACAAATAGAGCTAAAATCATGTGACCTCCCAGAATCCTCCTCACCTCTCCGGTCAGGTTTGTGTTTTATTATTAGAGATAAGAGTGATGTCATGTGACCTCCCAGAATCCTCCTCACCTCTCCGGTCAGGTCTGTGTTTTATTAATAAAGATAAGAGTGATGTCATGTGACCTCCCAGAATCCTCCTCACCTCTCCGGTCAGGTCTGTGTTTTATTAATAGAGATAAGAGTGATGTCATGTGACCTCCCAGAATCCTCCTCACCTCTCCGGTCGGGTCTGTGTTTTATTAATAGAGATAAGAGTGATGTCATGTGACCTCCCAGAATCCTCCTCACCTCTCCGGTCAGGTCTGTGTTTTATTAATAGAGATAAGAGTGATGTCATGTGACCTCCCAGAATCCTCCTCACCTCTCCGGTCAGGTCTGTGTTTTATTAATAGAGATAAGAGTGATGTCATGTGACCTCCCAGAATCCTCCTCACCTCTCCGGTCAGGTTTGTGTTTTATTAATAGAGATAAGAGTGATGTCATGTGACCTCCCAGAATCCTCCTCACCTCTCCGGTCAGGTCTGTGTTTTATTAATAGAGATAAGAGTGATGTCATGTGACCTCCCAGAATCCTCCTCACCTCTCCGGTCAGGTCTGTGTTTTATTAATAGAGATAAGAGTGATGTCATGTGACCTCCCAGAATCCTCCTCACCTCTCCGGTCAGGTCTGTGTTTTATTAATAGAGCTAAGAGTGATGTCATGTGACCTCCCAGAATCCTCCTCACCTCTCCGGTCAGGTCTGTGTTTTATTAATAGAGATAAGAGTGATGTCATGTGACCTCCCAGAATCCTCCTCACCTCTCCGGTCAGGTTTGTGTTTTATTAATAGAGATAAGAGTGATGTCATGTGACCTCCCAGAATCCTCCTCACCTCTCCGGTCAGGTTTGTGTTTTATTAATAGAGATAAGAGTGATGTCATGTGACCTCCCAGAATCCTCCTCACCCCTCCGGTCAGGTTTGTGTTTTATTAATAGAGATAAGAGTGATGTCATGTGACCTCCCAGAATCCTCCTCACCTCTCCGGTCAGGTCTGTGTTTTATTAATAGAGATAAGAGTGATGTCATGTGACCTCCCAGAATCCTCCTCACCTCTCCGGTCGGGTCTGTGTTTTATTAATAGAGATAAGAGTGATGTCATGTGACCTCCCAGAATCCTCCTCACCTCTCCGGTCAGGTCTGTGTTTTATTAATAGAGATAAGAGTGATGTCATGTGACCTCCCAGAATCCTCCTCACCTCTCTGGTCAGGTCTGTGTTTTATTAATAGAGATAAGAGTGATGTCATGTGACCTCCCAGAATCCTCCTCACCTCTCCGGTCAGGTCTGTGTTTTATTAATAGAGATAAGAGTGATGTCATGTGACCTCCCAGAATCCTCCTCACCTCTCCGGTCAGGTTTGTGTTTTATTAATAGAGATAAGAGTGATGTCATGTGACCTCCCAGAATCCTCCTCACCTCTCCGGTCAGGTCTGTGTTTTATTAATAGAGATAAGAGTGATGTCATGTGACCTCCCAGAATCCTCCTCACCTCTCCGGTCAGGTCTGTGTTTTATTAATAGAGATAAGAGTGATGTCATGTGACCTCCCAGAATCCTCCTCACCTCTCCGGTCAGGTCTGTGTTTTATTAATAGAGATAAGAGTGATGTCATGTGACCTCCCAGAATCCTCCTCACCTCTCCGGTCGAGTCTGTGTTTTATTAATAGAGATAAGAGTGATGTCATGTGACCTCCCAGAATCCTCCTCACCTCTCCGGTCAGGTCTGTGTTTTATTAATAGAGATAAGAGTGATGTCATGTGACCTCCCAGAATCCTCCTCACCTCTCCGGTCAGGTCTGTGTTTTATTAATAGAGATAAGAGTGATGTCATGTGACCTCCCAGAATCCTCCTCACCTCTCCGGTCAGCTCTGTGTTTTATTAATAAAGATAAGAGTGATGTCATGTGACCTCCCAGAATCCTCCTCACCTCTCTGGTCAGGTCTGTGTTTTATTAATAGAGCTAAGAGTGATGTCATGTGACCTCCCAGAATCCTCCTCACCTCTCTGGTCAGGTCTGTGTTTTATTAATAAAGATAAGAGTGATGTCATGTGACCCCCCAGAATCCTCCTCACCTCTCTGGTCAGGTCTGTGTTTTATTAATAGAGATAAAAATGATGTCATGTGACCCCCCAGAATCCTCCTCATCTCTCCGGTCAGGTCTGTGTTTTATTAATAGAGCCAAGAGTGATGTCATGTGACCTCCCAGAATCCTCCTCACCCCTCCGGTCAGGTTTGTGTTTTATTAATAGAGATAAGAGTGATGTCATGTGACCTCCCAGAATCCTCCTCACCTCTCCGGTCAACAGGTGGATGATCTCCAAGGTGAGGTTTAATATCCTCTTGGTCATGTGACTCCGGTCCGTCTCCATCCTCAGGCAGTTGACTTTCTTACAGGTGTTTCCTCATAAACTGGATTTAGATTCTGTCAGGTCACAGTGTCTGTACAGGGAAATAAAAGCCTGGAATTAGAATCAGATGTCTTTACTGTAGAATATAACATTTTATGGGTAGAGTAAGATTAAGAGAAATAGAAACATTGGCAACTACATCGTCTAGATTGGTTTTCTTTGGTTAAGTCTTGGGAAAGCCTTAGGCCCACGACTTGTCCCACGATTTGGGACTGCAAAGTAGCATGACAAGTCGTTCCCCATGATTTCCAATGACAGCCATTCATATTAGTACGACTTCAAGTTTTTCCGACTTCAAAGTAGTCCCTGCACTACTTTGGTCCGATTTTGATGCCACTTACACAGGCATTCCTTGAAATCGTGGCGAAATCGCAGCCGCGAATCGCGGCAAAGTCGCACAAGTATGAAAGGGGCCTTAAACTGACTTTTAATCTGACCATATTTTGCCATTCCTTGTCCCCCCATCAACATGTCACGACTGGGCCTCTGTGTTTCTCTAGACCAGGGGCCTCCAAACATTCTAAACATAGGGCCAGTTTACTGTCCTTCACTTTGGAGGGGGGGGGGGGGGGCATTGGGAGCAGCAAAGATCCCAATGTCGGTGGGAAAAATAATGCCCCATTGTTTGCTTCTGTGGGAGTATTTGTGCCTTACCATTGGTGTCAGTGGGAGGGATTGTGCCCCTCTTTGGGCCCCATTGTTGGTGTCAGTGGGAGAAATTGTGCCCCATCATTGATTGCATTGGGTCATTGGGAGGAATAGTGCCCCTTCATTGGTGTCAGTGGGGGGAATTATGCCCCATTGTTGGTGTCAGTGGATGAAATAGTACCCCACGGGCCACATAAAAGCAAGAAAAAGGCTGCAGTTTGGAGACCGCTGCTCTAATGCAGGCAGTTCATGGCTGGTGGGGAGAGACCAGCATGGCGCTTTTCATAGCTTATTGATAACATCCCAGCACCCTGCCTCGGTACTCCTCTTAAAGTGGTGGGTGTTTCCCCCAAAAAATTAAAAATAGCTAAAAATTCCTAAAAATATTTAAAAAAAAATAATTGTGAAAATTTTTATTTTAACTTACCTCTAAATGCCTGTTGCTAGGGGGTCCTCGTAGTCTGCCGCCTTCAGTGCCCGGGCTGGTGACATCACTTCCTCTCGGCGCAGTCAGTCATCTGGGACACGTGACAGGTCCCAGATGACTGCGCGGCGTATCACTGCCTGCAGCGCCGCTCGCGCATGCGCAGTGGGTGCCCAGCTGTGAAGCCACAGCCGGGTGCCCACAGTAAGAATGCCGGCGCTGCGAGCAGAGCGGGGGAACGAGGGGGGGGGGCTTCGTTCCCCCGCAACGCTGGACTCTGGGACAGGTAAGTGTCCGATTATTAAAAGTCAGCAGCTGCAGTATTTGTAGCTGCTGACTTTTACATTTTTTTTTTTTTAGGGGCACCCCACTTTAAGATCTCTCAACCCCAAGTATGCAGTGGGATTGCTCTTGAGAGAAGGTAAAAACAAGCCGAGGACTTTGTAACCCCACCTCTCTCCTAATCTAACGTAGATTCAATCTATTAATCACAACATAGAAAGGAGGTGTTCTGTAGTGCACAGAGATAACTGATAACAATGTAAATGTTAAGCATTATCAGATTCATGGCAGGATCCACAGGTATTTTTGGAACCTATCAAACAGGTATAATAAAGCACTGTCAATGGGATATATATATATATATATGACTATTGCCGGCAAAGCAGAAAGCTGTAGTGCCCCCCGGCATGTCCTTAGCAACCGATCTGTTGGTAGGACAGGGGTGGCCGGCCCTCACAGCTTTCTGCTTTGCCGGAAATAGTTCACATAGCTGCTGGGAGGAGGGGAGAGCAACGCTCTATCTCTCCTTGTAGAGTCACTGCGCATCGAAGTTAACAAAGTAAAGCTCACATGACTACGGCACCCAGGAGGACTTTTTGCAGCACCCAGGGTGCCGCGGAACCCCAGTTGAAAAGCCCTGGCTTAGCAAACCAAAAAGCATCAAATATTCGTTGTTCTTTTGTTTACATACACTTTAAACATCTCAATACAGGGCATTTTCACCCCCTTCCTGCCCAAGCCATTTTTCAGCTTTCAGCGCTGTCACACTTTGAATGACAATTGCGCAGTTATGCAACACTGTACCCAAATGAAATTGTTATCATTTTGTCCCCACAAATAGAGCTTTCTTTCGGTGGTATTTGATCACCTCTGCGGTTTTTATTTTTTGCGCTATAAACAAAAGAATAGCGGCAAGTTTGAAAAACAACAAACAATATTTTTTACTTTTTGCTATAATAAATATCCATTTTTTTTTTTAAACCAATTTTTTCCTCAGTTTAGGCCGATACGTATTCTTCTACATATTTTTGGTAAAAAAATTGCAATAACTGTATATTGATTGGTTTGCGCAAAAGTTATAGTGCCTACAAAATAGGGGATAGATTTATTGCATTTTTATCATTATTTATTTTTTTACTAGTAATGGCGGCGATCTGCGATTTTTATTGTGACTGCGATATTGCGGCAGACATATCGGACACTTTTGACACATTTTTGGGACCATTCACATTTATACAGCGATCCGTGCTATAAAAATGCATTGATTACTGTATAAATGTGACTGGCAGGGAAGGGGTTAACCACTAGGGGGCGCTGAAGGGGTTACCATGTTCCCTGGGAGTGATTCTAACTGTAGGGGATTGACAAGAGGAGGAGACCGATCAGTGTTTCTCTGTATTGAGAACACACCTATCGGTCTCCTCTCCTCTGACAGGACCGTGGATCTGTACGTTTACATACACAGATCCACAGTCCTGCTGTGCTACCGGGCAATCGCGGGTGCCCGGCGGACATCGCGGACGACGGGCACCAAGTCCCCAGTAACACGGCGCGTGCCCCTGGGCCCTCCTGCCACGAGAGCTGCGCCGCCTGGCCGTCAATTGACAGCCGGCGGTCAGCAACCAGTTAAAGATCCTACAAATAAATTTGGCATTATTGGTGGGAACATGTAAAATTGATTAATCATAGCTCTGATTAAGCACTGTTTGATAGTGTGAAACGCGTCAGATCTTCTGCCCGTTCTGCTGTGGCATGTATTTTTGATTTTTCTTGACGAATAAAGGCTACTTTTTGGGCTACTGTCTAAAGGCTACTGTCTAGAATTTTTCTCAATTTCAATTCAGCTCAGACCACCTCGTGTACCGGAGTGCACCTGCCCACTGTGTCACTCCTAAGCCACTTATCAGCCATAAATCTCCTCTGTAATTAGATTTATCTACCACAGGGGTCTTTAACCACTTCAATACCCCCTTCCTGCCGAGGCCAATTTTCAGCTTTCAGCCCTGTCACACTCTGAATGACAATTACGCGGTCATGCAAAAAAATTTTTTTTCTTATTTTCTGTTATAAAATGTTGTAAATAAGTACGTTTTCTCCTTCACTGACGGGCACTGATGAGGCAGCACCAACGGGCACTAATGAGGAGGAACTAATATGCAGCACTCATAGGCAGCACTGATGGGCACAGATAGGTGGCACTGATGAGGAGTCAATGACAGGCATTACTGATGGGCACTGACTGGCATTACTAATGGGCACTGATTGGCATCCTTTATGGGCACTGACTGGCATATAATGTGGGTACAGGTGGGCACTGATTGGCATATAGGTGGGCATCACTGGTGGGGCACTGATGGGTCTGCACTGATAATCAATGCGCTGATTATCAGTGCAGACCCCCCCTGTCAGGACAGCAGCTGATCGGCTCTCCTTTACCCGCGCCTTTTCAGCGCGAATGGAGGAAAGACGATAAACATCACTTCTCAGTTACCACTGTGATCAGCTGTGATTGGACACAGCTGATCACATGGGAAAGAGCCTACCTCGGAGGCTCTTTACTAAGGATGAGCTCCGGTGTGTTCGCACACTCCACGTGCAGAGCTCGCCAGGAAGTCGGCGCAGCGCTAATCACAGGCAGTGAGACATTGCCCAGATGCGCGGCTGCAGAGATCGGGCAATGTCTCACTGCCTGTGATTAGCGCAGCGCTGCGCCGACTTCCTGGCGGGCTCTGCACGTGGAGCATGCGAACACACCGGAGCTCATCCTTACTCTTTACCTAGATTGGAGATGCGGCGTGTCGGATCAACACAGCACCGATCGCCGCACGCAGCGCGCCCCCGGGGTGCACGCACGAGCGGCTTATCCTGCTCGATGTCATATGACGTCCAGTCAGGATAATGCAACCACTTTCCGGCCGTCATTCTGCTATATGGCGGGCGGGAAGTGGTAAAACTATGGCCCTCCAGTTGTTCAGGAACTACATCATGTCTGTAAATGTCAGATTTTTTCAATGCCTCATGGGACCTGTAGTTTCGCAACAGCTGGAGGGCCATAGTTTGGCGATCCCTGACTACAGAGACCCCCAAAAACATCAGAGGAGACTAATCCCCCATTTCAAAGCCTGCTGACCCCTGACTATAAAGGACACATGAGCCCACAGACAGTGCTAGGGCCCCCTTCTCCCATAATAAGAAGATATTATTACCTCCTCCTTACCTGGATACACAGTCACTCCATAGATACCAGGATTCCAACAGGAGTGAAGCTCCTCCCCTGGGCTACAACAAAATGGCCGCTGAAGCTCACAATCAACAATACCTTGATTCCATTTCAAGCTAATTCTACTTAGTTTTCCGTAGTATGTATTAATTCATCCCATTTACACAGCAATAACCCTGGTATACTAAAAATAATTGATAAATAGGCTAACGGAGGAACTGCACGCTCTATAACAAAATGGCCGCCGTCCCTCTTGCATTGAGGACACTTCCTCCTCGCTTACGTCGGACGGTCGCCCTCTAGTGGCTGGCCCTCTGGAAGATTAGACTCGCGACGGGGCGTCACTGTGGCAACCAGGAAGCCTGGAACGCATACAGCTAGAATGTGGGAGCCACCGGGCGGAAGTGACGATAGAGAGGAGACAGGAAGTTGTTCAGGGCTGAGGGAGGTCTACAAATCTACATGTATCCAGCCTAGAACATTTTATAGATAAGAATGTTTTTATGGGCTGAAGGACTTTTATTTTGACAGAGTACCCCTATAAATATCCAAGTAAAAGCTCTTGGGAACAGGCCTCTTTGGTTTGTCCCCATATTTGACAGCAAACTTTATTTTATTCATTACTGACATTTATATAGTGACATCAATTTACATACTATACATCAGTCCCTGCTCTCAAGGAACTAACAATATAAGGCCCTCAAAGCAGAACTAAACTCACAGATTTAAAGGTTTCCAGAAACGTTCACTTGCTGCGGTATCAGTTGCTTGCGCTCTCAACCGAGCTGTCAAGCCATCCAATTGCTGGTGTCATAACTGATCACATGTGCAGCTGCACAGAGGCTAAGATGGCAGCTTCATGTGAAGGAGAGGAGGGTTTAGGTCTGCTTTAACTCACATACATACACATACTAGGGCCAGTTTAGACAGGAGTTAATAAGCCCCCTAGTGGAGGAACCCCACATGAGCAGAGGGAAAACACGCAAACTCCATGCAGATAGTGTCCGACTCTCGATAAGGATGACCTAAGTTCACCCCCCACTCCTGGGAAACAGATACACATAATAGAAGGGGTGCTGGTAACATCATTGAACCAATATGGCCATGTGGACATTTTTGGTCAATGACATTTTTGGGGAATTCCACAGCTGTAGCTGGTTGGGCCGGCGGCCTGCTATCATGTGACAGTTTCTCATGGGTTTGACCTGAAGCTTAGCTCATCCCTAGACCTGACCAAGATTTAAGCTGAGCACCCCAGTGCTGGAAGGCAGAAGTGATAGCCACTGAACCGCGGGTGCAGCTCTCTTCCCCTCCGTAGGCGGATCAGGAACGCCAATGCCGTAAT
This sequence comes from Lithobates sylvaticus, assembly GCA_028564925.1. Taxonomy (NCBI): domain Eukaryota; kingdom Metazoa; phylum Chordata; class Amphibia; order Anura; family Ranidae; genus Lithobates; species Lithobates sylvaticus. Next base: position 21,448,524 of record CM053035.1, on the reverse strand, counting down.
CCAGTCCTCACCAAGTGGACTTGTTATGGTTACATTTTAACACCGTCTTCTGAAAACTCACAGGAGTTTGGATGTCTAGAGGTGTACAATAGTGGGTATGACTGGTATTAAAGAGGGGTATGTCATATGTTAACTTCTTGCCGACTGCGTAACGCATTCGGTTGCAGGAAAAGTTGGCTTTAACGTGGTTGTAAACCCTTACAAACCACTTTGACCTACAGGTAAGCCTAGATTAAGGCTTACATGTAGGTCCAAGAAATATCTCCTAAACCTACACGGTTTAGGAGATATTTGGCAAAAGACAGGCACCGCTGACAACGGCGCGCAGGCGCACTGAGTGCACCGCTCTCAACGGCGATATGCCGCAAGTGGTGGCTCCCATGTGCATGCGCGGGAGTGACGTCATTGTGGCGCCGTCGAATGACAGCACCGGAGCCGCGAGACCCACCAAGAAGATGGAGGCTTCGTACACAAGGGGACAGCAGTGACTTCGCTGGCTCCTGTGTCAGGTAAGTGACACATAATGGACTACTATGCGATGCATAGCAGTCCATTATGCTTTACCTTTGCAGGGGAAACAAAGAGGAAGTAAAACCCATTAGGGTTTACTTCCTCTTTAACGCCAAGCCACCACACATGAGTCCACCACGGCCTAAGGTTATGTGCTGACAGTACTCCTGGCACATCAACTAAGCTGTCACCAACAGCTCTCAGTCATGGCTTCCGATTGTGACCCAGGCTCCTGATCACGTGACTACTGTAGGAGCCAATCACAGCGTTCACATTACAGAGAAGCCATGTGGCCTTCCAGGAAATAAAGCCTGCTTAAAGTGGAACTAAGCCTCCCAGTATTCTCACCTCCACCTTTCGGCAGTGTGGCCATTACATCCTTCGCTGGCCGCTGTTATCTTCTCCAGAGTGCTGTTTTTTTTTCAGCCTCTTGATTCGCCAGTAGAGGATAACGTCATGCTGCGCATGTGCACATGAGGCAGACAGGTCCATAAATATTGGGACAATGACACAATTCTAATCTTTTTGGGCTCTATACACAACCACAATAGATTTGAAATGAAACGAACAAGATCTGCTTTAATTGCAGACTTTCAGAATTAATTTGAGGGTATTTACATCCAAATCCAGTTTGTATCTGTGCCTCCCACTTTTTAAGGGACCAAAAGTAATGGGACAGATTAACAATCATCCATCAAACTTTCACTTTTTAATACTTAGTTGCAAATCTTTTGCAGTCAATTACAGCCTGAAGTCTGGAACGCATAGACATCACCAGACGCTGGGTTTCATCCCTGGTAATGCTTCCAGGCCTCTACTGCAACTGTCTTCAGTTCCTGCTTGTTCTTGGGGCATTTTCCCTTCAGTTTTGTCTTCAGCAAGTGAAATGCATGCTCAATCGGATTCAGGTCAGGTGATTGACTTGGCCATTGCATAACATTCCACTTCTTTCCCATAAAAAAACTCTTTGGTTGCTTTCGCAGTATGCTTCGGGTCATTGTCCATCTGCACTGTGAAGCGCCGTCCAATATGTTCTGAAGCATTTTGCTGAATATGAGCAGATAATATCACCTGAAACACTTCAGAATTCATCCTGCTGCTTTTGTCAGCTGTCACATCATCAATAAATACAAGAGAACCAGTTCCATTGGCAGCCATACATGCCCACGCCATGACAATACCACCACCATGCTTCACTGATCAGGTGGTATGCTTTGTAACATGAGCAGTTCCTTTCCTTCTCCATACTCTTCTCTTCCCATCACTCTGGTACAAGTTGATCTTGGTCTCATCTGTCCATAGGATGTTGTTCCAGATCTGTGAAGGCTTTTTTAGATGTTGTTTGGCAAACTCTAATCTGGCCTTCCTGTTTTTGAGGCTCACCAATGGTTTACATCTTGTGGTGAACCCTCTGTTTTCAC
>CM053035.1:21367954-21446139 GCA_028564925.1 Lithobates sylvaticus | reverse complement strand
AATTTTTGCCTGAGGATCTGATGGGACAAAAAACAGGAGAGGTGATTAATCCACCCTAACATGATTTATTGTTTAATTTTAAAAAGTCCTTATTTATACATGTAATACATTATTTCACGCAACATTAATATTGATGATGGAGTGGTGCTCCCTCAGAGCAGAAGATTTGCGGTATTGGTTGCTGAGTGTCGGGAGCCTACAAAGTTGTCAAACACACAGGAGGGTGCAAAAGCCTAGTGCATTACCAGCACCACTTTTTATTGAATCAAAAAGCCATCAACATACTCACAAACAGGATAGAACAGGCTGAAACGTTTTACGGGGCATGTCCCCTTCTTCAGAGCTAAGTTAGCTCTGAAGAAGGGGGTGTGCCCTCCAAAACATGTCAGCCTGAAAACTTTGGCATATACAGTCAGGTCCATAAATATTGGGACATCGACACAATTCTAATCTTTTTTTGCTCTATACACCACCACAATGGATTTAAAATGAAACGAACAAGATGTGATTTAACTGCAGACTTTCAGCTTTAACTACTACTTCTGATAGGACGTTCCGGAACGTCCTTCGGAAGAAGAGGGATCGCGCGCGCGCTTGCCCGTGCAGCAGCGCGATCCCGATGCGGCCGTGTCACCCGGACACGGCGCATCTCGGATCGGCAGGAGGGCTCGGTGATTGGCCCTCCTGATCACATGACGGCCGTGTCGAATCACAGCCGTCATGTGATGTAAACAAACAGCCGGTTGCTAGGCAATCGGCCATCCTCTCCTCACACGGAAGTCGTCGGTGAGGAGAGGAGAGCGGATCGCTGCAGCCGGCTGGTGATCAGTGAGTATTAGCTGTTTTTTTACAGCTTTTTACTCACTGATCACCAGTAGTGTCCCCACAGTGTAAACACACATGTCCCCACACATGTCCCCAAAACATACATGTCCCCAAATAATAAAAACACATGTCCCCAAATAAAAACACATGTCCCCAAATAATAAAAACATATGTCACAGTAAAATAACATGTGCCAATGATTATCTGCACACATATGTCCGTGATCACCTGCACACATCTGTACATGATCATTTGCGTACATATGTCCGTGATCACGCGAACCAATTATTATACACTTAACGGAATTTTTTTTACTAAAAACATGTAGCAGAATAAATTTTGGCTTAAATTTATGACAAAATTTGATTTTATTGGATTTCTTTTAAAAAAGAAAGGAGAAAATATTGTTTTTTTTCAAAATTTCCGCTATGTTTTCGCTTATATTGCAAAAAATAAAAAACGGAGTCGCGAATAAATACCACCAAACTAAAGCGCTGAAAGCTGAAAATTGGTCTGGGAAGGAAGGGGCGAAAGTGCACAGTATTGTAGTGGTTGAGTTGAGGGTAGGTATTTACATCCAAATCAGGTGAACGGTGTAGGAATTACAACAGTTTTGTATATGTGCCTCCCACTTTTTAAGGGACCAAAAGTAATGGGACAATTGGCTGCTCAGCTGTTCCATGGCCAGGGTGTGTCCCTCATTATCCCATTTACAAGGAGCAGATAAAAGGTCCAGAGTTCATTTCAAGTGTGCTATTTGCATTTGGAATCTGTTGCTGTCAACTCTCAATATGAGATCCAAAGAGCTGTCACTATCAGTGAAGAAAGCCATCATTAGGCTAAAAAAACAAAACAAACCCATCAGAGAGATAGCAAAAACATTAGGTGTGGCCAAATCAACTGTTTGGAACGTCCTTAAAAAGAAAGAACGCACCAGTGAGCTCAGCAACACCAAATGACCCGGAAGACCACGGAAAACAACTGTGGTGGATGACCGAAGAATTCTTTCCCTGGTGAAGAAAACACCCTTCACAACAGTTGTCCAGATCAAGAACACTCTCCAGGAGGTCGGTGTATGTGTGTCAAAGTCAACAATCAAGAGAAGACTTCACCAGAGTGAAAACAGAGGGTTCACCACAAGATGTAAACCATTGGTTAGCCTCAAAAACAGGAAGGCCAGGTTAGTTTGCCAAACAACATCTAAAAAAGCCTTCACAGTTCTGGAACAACATCCTATGGACAGATGAGACCAAGATCAACTTGTACCAGAGTGATGGGAAGAGTAGAGTATGGAGAAGGAAAGGAACTGCTCATGTTCCAAAGCATACCACCTCATCAGTGAAGCATGGTGGTGGTAGTGTCATGGCATGGGCATGTATGGCTTCCAATGGAACTGGTTCTCTTGTATTTGATGATGTGACTGCTGAAAAAGCAGCAGGATGAATTCTGAAGTGTTCCGGGCAATATTATCTGCTCATATTCAGCAAAATGCTTCAGAACTCATAGGACGGGGCTTCACAGTGCAGATGGACAATGACCCGAAGCATACTGCGAAAGCAACCAAAGAGTTTTTTATGGGAAAGAAGTAGAATGTTATGCAATGGCCAAGTCAATCACCTGACCTGAATCCGATTGAGCATGCATGTCACTTGCTGAAGACAAAACCGAAGGGAAAATGCCCCAAGAACAAACAGGAACTGAAGGCAGTTGCAGTAGAGGCCTGGAAGCATTACCAGGGATGAAACCCAGCGTCTGGTGATGTCTATGCTTTACAGACTTCAGGCTGTAATTGACTGCAAAGGATTTGCAACTAAGTATTAAAAAGTGAAAGTTTGATGGATGATTGTTAATCTGTCCCATTACTTTTGGTCCCTTAACCGCTTCCCGACCGCCTCGCGCAGATATACTGCGGCAGAATGGCACGGGCAGGCAAAATCACGTATATATACGTGGCCCTTTAATTGCCTGGCCGTGGGTCGCGAGCGGTCGAGAGCTCCGTGACCCCGGCCGCGGGACCAGCGGACCCGATAGCCGTTGGTGTCCTGCGATCGGGTCACAGAGCTGAAAAATGGGGAGAGGTCTGTGTAAACAAACCTCTCCCCGCGCTTCCTACTCTGCCTGTCATTGATCGGCTGTTCCCGGTCATCGGGAAAGCCGATCAATGACGTCAGACGTCAGCCCCGCCCCCTAATGTAAAAAAAACACACACACGTCAGAGCCCATAACCCCTCCCCTCCCCCTAGTGGTTAACTCTTTCACTGCAGTGTCATTTACACAGGAATCAATGCATTTAAATAGCATTGATTGCTGTATAAATGACAATGGTCCCAAAAATGTGTCAAAAATGTCCGATGTGTCCGCCATAATGTCGCAGTCGCAATAAAAATCGCTGATCGCCGCCATTATTAGTAAAAAAAAAAAGATATTAATAAAAATGCTATAAAACTATCCCCGATTTTGTAAACGCTATAACTTTAGCGCAAACCAATCAATAATCGCTAATTGCGATTTTTTTTTACCAAAAATATGTAGAAGAATACGTATCGGCCTAAACTGAGGAAAAAAACATTTTTTTATATCTTTTTTGGGGATATTTATTATAGCAAAAAGCAAAAAATATTGCATTGTTTTCAAAATTGTCGCTCTATTTTTGTTTATAGCGCAAAAAATAAAAACCGCAGGGGCGATCAAATACCACCAAAAGAAAGCTCTATTTGTGGGAAAAAAAAGACGCCAATTTTGTTTGGGAGCCACGTCGCACGACCGCGCAATTGTCAGTTAAAGCGACGCAGTGCCGAATCGCAAAAAGGGGCCTGGTCCTTTGGCTGCCAATTGGTCCGGGGCTGAAGTGGTTAAAAAGTGGGAGGCACAGATACAAACTGTTGTAATTCTTACACCGTTCACCTGATTTGGATGTAAATACCCTCAAATTAAAGCTGAAAGTCTGCAATTAAAGCACATCTTGTTCGTTTCATTTCAAATCTATTGTGGTGGTGTATAGAGCCAAAAAAGATTAGAATTGTGTCGATGTCCTAATGTTTATGGACCTGACTGTATATTAGATGAAATCGTCCCACGGCTAGAGTTGTTATTTGATATGCCTGTTTTGCTTTATGTTTGTGAATATGTTTCCGGCTTTTTGATTTAATAAAAAGTGGTGTTGGTAATGCACCAAGCGTTTGCTCCCTCCTCCTGTGTTTTACAGTTACTTTCAAGATTTCCCTGCCTGAGAAGGGCTGTATCATGTGAAGCATTACATGTTTTGACACCTTCGGATGTATCACTGCCTGAGTGGTGGAGTTTTTGAGTATTTGCGAAGAGGCTACAAGGTTGTCAGCCTAGTCCAATTTTGGCCACTCCTAATCGCTTACGGAACGTCACAATTTGACAGCTGATGCAGCCAAGGAAGAAGCTCTGTGAGGCAGTGATGGAAAGTTTTAGACAGATATTAGAGGACTGCATGAGGATATGGACAGTGAAGAGAGGAGCTGGATGGTCAGATTCCTTCTCACACAAGGAGGTCTCTGTCAGTTGAGGAAGCGGTGGAAAGATGCCATTTAAGAGGTCACCTATGAATAGGGTTGAGCGAACCCGAACTTTAAAGTTCGGGTTCGTACCGGACTTTTGGGTCCCGAACCCGAACAATTTACTGTATGTTCGGGTTAGAGTTCGGTGTTCGGCAATGTAATGGTGCTTTTTAAAAAGTTATTGTCAGTTTGTCACAAAGTGTAATTTCTGCAGGAAAAAAAGTATTTTAAAAGCACTCGCGGCTATAATGAATTGTCAGCTCCCCGTAATACAGAGAACAGTCATTGAAAGTTTGATTTTTAAAAAGTTATTGTCATAAAAAGTGTTTGGGGACCTGGGTCCTGCCCCAGGGGACATGTAGCAATGCAAAAAAAAACTGCATCCGGTGACCCCCGCCCCCCTCTGACGTCATGGGGAAAGCCATAGGAAAGTCCCCGTCAAGTCTGTGCGTCAGAGGGGGACGGGGTCCCCGCCCTCCGTTTTATAAAAGACCTATCAGAAGAAGCGAAGCGTCACACAGCGGGAGCCTCCCATTGCGCGGAGCGGCCCGACAAAGAAGAAGAGACGCTGTTGATGAAGATGCCGGACGAGAAGACCAGAGCAAGAAGAAGCGGATCGGAGGAAGAAGACCAGAAGAAAGAAGATGAAAGAAGACTTTAATAAAGGAATTGTCAAAAACCGTCTCCTGTCATTTTTAACATTTTTGTTACTTTTTTGGTGAAATGGTAGGGGTACTTTTGTACCCCCTTTACCATTTCACACAGGGGGGGAGGCCGGGATCTGGGGGTCCCCTTGTTAAAGGGGGCTTCCAGATTCCAAAAAGGCCCCCTGCCCGCAGACCCCCACAACCACCAGCCAGGGTTGTGGGGATGAGGCCCTTCTCCTCATCAACATGGGGACATGGTGCTTTGTCACAGACCCCCCAAGCATCCTCCCAATTTTGAGGGCATGTGGCCTGGTACGATTCAGGAGGGGGGGCGCTCTCGTCTCCCCCTCTTTTCCTGCAGCCTTCCAGGTTGCGTGCTTGGATAAGGGTCTGGTATGGATTTTGAGGGGGACCCCACGCCATTTTTTTTTTTTATTTGGCGCGGGTTCCCCTTAAAATGCATACCAGACCTGAAAGGTCTGTTATGGATATTTAGGGGGAACCCACGTCATTTTTTTTTTGGACGCAGGGTGCCCCTTAATATCCATACCAGACCTGAAGGGCCTAGTAATTGAACTTGGGGGAACCCCACGCTTTTTTTTTTTTATTATTAATGACTTTCAATGACTGTTCTCTGTGTTACGGGAGCCAACAATTCATTAGCCGCAAGTGATTTTAAATAGTTTTTTTTCCTGCAGAAATGACACTTTGTGCAGGGACAGTTCTAAGCACGGGAAACATGCGCCCCTTTACAGGCATACTATACACACCCCCCAGGTACAAAATATAAAGGAATATTACACTTTTATTGTTTCACTTTAAGCATTATTAAAATCACTGCTCCCGCAAAAACGGCCGTTTTTAAAAGGTTTTTTTGCATTGATACATGTCCCCTGGGGCAGGATCCAGGTCCCCAAACACTTTTTATGACAATAACTTTTTAAAAATCAATGACTGTTCTCTGTATTACGGGGCCGGGAGCCGACAATTCATTATAGCCGTTCGGGTCCCCATTGACTTCAATGGGGTTCGGGTTCAGGGTCAAGTTCGGTCCCGAACCCGAACTTTTTTGCAAAGTTCGGCCGAACTCGAACATCCAGGTGTCCGCTCAACTCTACCTATGAATAATTGGGTGACTGAAGCTTAGATTTGGGTGGGCTCCATCTGTGTGTACATGAAGCAATGTTTGTTTTTTACATTAAATTTAAGAGTGAAAGAACTTTGTCGAGTGAAAACCACATACACTGTCAGAAATTTGTTCCAAATTTTTTTTCCATCCTGCTCCACTAAATTTTCTTAACGCTGTGGACACATGATATTTTTCTTCTGCAATAATCAAACTTATTGCCTGCTCACAGTTTTGTATCAAATGTGCTTTCCCGGCTTACTTCGGCTGTGCCAGAATGACTGCCTCATGTGCACATGCGCAGCATGACGTTATCCTCTACTGGCCAATCAAGAGGCTGAAAAAAACAGCACTCTGGAGAAGATAACAGTGGCCAGTGAAGGATGTAATGGCCACACTGCTGAATGGTGGAGGTTAGAATACTGGGAGGCTTAGTTCCACTTTAAGCAGGCTTTATTTCCTAGAAGGCCACATGGCTTCTCTGTAATGTGATCTCCTACAGTAGTCACGTGATCAGGAGCCTGGGTCACAATCGGAAGCCATGACTGATAGCTGTTGGTGACAGCTTAGTTGATGTGCCAGGAGTACTGTCAGCACATAACCTTAGGCCATCGTGGACTCATGTGTGGTGGCTTGGCGTTAAAGAGGAAGTAAACCCTAATGGGTTTACTTCCTCTTTGTTTCCCTGCAAAGGTAAAGCATAATGGACTACTATGCATCACATAGTAGCCCATTATGTGTCACTTACCTGACACAGGAGCCAGCGAAGTCACTGCTGTCCCCTTGTGTACGAAGTCTACATCTTCTTGGTGGGTCTCGCGGCTCCGGCGCTGTCATTGGACGGCGCCGCAATGACGTCATTTCCGCGCATGTGCACTGGAGCCGCCACTCGCGGCATATCGCGGTTGAGAGCGGTGCACTCAGTGCGCCTGCGCACCGCTATCAGCGGTGCCTGTCTTTTGCCAAATATCTCCTAAACCGTGTAGGTTTAGGAGATATTTCTTGGACCTACAGGTAAGCCTTAATCTAGGCTTACCTGTAGGTCAAAGTGGTTTGTAAGGGTTTACAACCACGTTAAAGCCAACTTTTCCTGCAACCGAATGCGTTACGAAGTTAACATATGACATACCCCTCTTTAAAACTTCCGCTTATAGGATTCCTTCTCCCCTCCGGTGCCACAATTGGCACCTTTCAGGGGGGAGGGGGGTGCAGATACCTGTATAATACAGGTATCTGCACCCACTTCCGGGACGAGATAGCCGGAGCTGTCCCGCCCATATCCAAAGATGCCCCGTTGTGTCTTGGGAAACACAGTTCCCAGGACACAATGGGGACCAATAGAGACGCGCAGCGCGACTCGCACATGCGCAGTAGGGAACTGGGCAGTGAAGCAGTTGCGTCTTCACTTCCTGATTCCCTGACAGAGGATGGCGGCGGGGCAGCCAAGAGACGAGCGGTCGCTCGTCACATTCTGCCAACACCGCTGGAACCTGGAACAGGTAAGTGTCCATTTATTAAAAGTCAGCAGCTGCAGTATTTGTAGCTGCTGACTTTTAATATTTATGGTGCGGGTGGACCACCTCTTTAATACCAGTCATACCCACTATTGTACACCTCTAGACATCCAAACTCCTGTGAATTTTCAGAAGACGGTGTTAAAATGTAACCATAACAAGTCCACTTGGTGAGGACTGGATTACGGCATTGGCGTTCCTGATCCGCCTACGGAGGGGAAGAGAGCTGCACCCACGGTTCAGTGGCTATCACTTCTGCCTTCCAGCACTGGGGTGCTCAGCTTAAATCTTGGTCAGGTCTAGGGATGAGCTAAGCTTCAGGTCAAACCCATGAGAAACTGTCACATGATAGCAGGCCGCCGGCCCAACCAGCTACAGCTGTGGAATTCCCCAAAAATGTCATTGACCAAAAATGTCCACATGGCCATATTGGTTCAATGATGTTACCAGCACCCCTTCTATTATGTGTATCTGTTTCCCAGGAGTTGGGGGTGAACTTAGGTCATTCTTAATCGAGAGTCGGACACTATCTGCATGGAGTTTGCGTGTTTTCTCTCCACTAGTGGGCGTATTCACTCCTGTCTAAACTGGCCCTAGTATGTGTATGTATGTGAGTTAAAGCAGACCTAAACCCTCCTTCACATGAAGCTGCCATCTTAGCCTCTGTGCAGCTGCACATGTGATCAGTTATGACACCAGCAATTGGATGGCTTGACAGCTCGGTTTAGAGCGCAAGCAACTGATACCGCAGCAAGTGAACGTTTTTGGAAACCTTTAAATCTGTGAGTTTAGTTCTGCTTTGAGGGCCTTATATTGTTAGTTCCTTGAGAGCTGGGACTTATGTATAGTATGTAAATTGATGTCACTATATAAATGTCAGTAATGAATAACATAAAGTTTGCTGTCAAAGATGGGGACAAACCAAAGAAGCCTGTTCCCAAGAGCTTTTACTTGGATATTTATAGGGGTACCCTGTCAAAATAAAAGTCCTTCAGCCCATAAAAACATTCTTATCTATAAAATGTTCTAGGCTGGATACATGTAGATTTGTAGACCTCCCTCAGCCCTGAACAACTTCCTGTCTCATCTCTATCATCACTTCCGCCCGGTGGCTCCCACATTCTAGCTGTATGCGTTCCAGGCTTCCTGGTTGTCACAGTGACGCGCCGTCGCGAGTCTAATCTTCCAGAGGGCCAGCCACTAGAGGGCGACCGTCCGACGTAAGCGAGGAGGAAGTGTCCTCAATGCAAGAGGGACGGCGGCCATTTTGTTATAGAGCGTGCAGTTCCTGCGTTAGCCTATTTATCAATTATTTTTAGTATACCAGGGTTATTGCTGTGTAAATAGGATGAATTAATACATACTACGGCAAACTAAGTAGAATTAGCGTGAAATGGAATCAAGGTATTGTTGAATGTGAGCTTCAGCGGCCATTTTGTTGTAGCCCAGGGGAGGAGCTTCACTCCTGTTGGAATCCTGGTATCTATGGAGTGACTGTGTATCCAGGTAAGGAGGAGGTAATAATATCTTCTTATTATGGGAGAAGGGGGTCCTAGCACTGTCTATGGGCTCATGTGTCCTTTATAGTCAGGGGTCAGCAGGCTTTGAAGTGGGGGATTAGTCTCCTCTGATGTTTTTGGGGTCTCTGTAGTCAGGGATCGCCAAACTATGGCCCTCCAGCTGTTGCGAAACTACAGGTCCCATGAGGCATTGAAAAAATCTGACATTTACAGACATGATGTAGTTCCTGAACAACTGGAGGGCCATAGTTTTACCACTTCCCGCCCGCCATATAGCAGAATGACGGCCGGAAAGTGGTTGCATTATCCTGACTGGACGTCATATGACATCGAGCAGGATAAGCCGCTCGTGCGTGCACCCCGGGGGCGCGCTGCGTGCGGCGATCGGTGCTGTGTTGATCCGACACGCCGCATCTCCAATCTAGGTAAAGAGTAAGGATGAGCTCCGGCGTGTTCGCATGCTCCACGTGCAGAGCCCGCCAGGAAGTCGGCGCAGCGCTGCGCTTATCACAGGCAGTGAGACATTGCCCGATCTCTGCAGCCGCGCATCTGGGCAATGTCTCACTGCCTGTGATTAGCGCTGCGCCGACTTCCTGGCGGGCTCTGCACGTGGAGCATGCGAACACACCGGAGCTCATCCTTAGTAAAGAGCCTCCGAGGTAGGCTCTTTCCCATGTGATCAGCTGTGTCCAATCACAGCTGATCACAGTGGTAACTGAGAAGTGATGTTTATCGTCTTTCCTCCATTCGCGCTGAAAAGGCGCAGGTAGAGGAGAGCCGATTGGCTGCTGTCCTGACAGGGGGGTCTGCACTGATAATCAGCGCATTGATTATCAGTGCCCCACCAGTGATGCCCACCTATATGCCAATCAGTGCCCACCTGTACCCACATTATATGCCAGTCAGTGCCCATAAAGGATGCCAATCAGTGCCCGTTAGTAATGCCAGTCAGTGCCCATCAGTAATGCCTGTCATTGACTCCTCATGCTTAACATTTACATGGTTATCGGTTATCTCTGTGCACTACAGAACACCTCCTCTCTATGTTGTGATTAATAGATTGAATCTATGTTAGATTAGGAGAGAGGTGGGGTTTCATAGTCCTCAGCTTGTTTTTACCTTCTCTCAAGAGCAATCCCACTGCATACTTGGGGTTGAGAGATCTTAAAGTGGGGTGCCCCTTAAAATAATAAATGTAAAGTCAGCAGCTACAAATACTGCAGCTGCTGACTTTTAATAATCGGACACTTACCTGTCCCAGGGTCCAGCGATGTGGGGGAACAAAGCCCCCCCCCTCGTTCCCCACTCCCCTCGCATCACTGGCATTCTTACTGTGGGCACCCCAGCTGTGGCTTCACAGCTGGGCACCCACTGTGCATGCGCGAGCGGCGCCGCGCGCCGTGATACGCCGCACAGTCATCTGGGACCTGTCACGTGTCCCAGATAACTGACTGCGCCGATGGGAAGTGATGTCACCAGCCCGGGCACTGAAGGCGGCAGACTACGAGGGACCCCCTAGCAACAGGCATTTAGACGTAAGTTACATTTTTTTTTATTATTTTTTTAAAATATTTTTAGGAATTTTCCGATATTTTTTGGGGGAAACACCACTTTAAGAGGAGTACCGAGGCAGGGTGCTGGGATGTTATCAATAAGCTATGAAAAGCGCCATGCTGGCCTCTCCCCACCAGCCATGAACTGCCTGCATTATATAGAGCAGCGGTCTCCAAACTGCGGCCCTTTGCTTGCTTTTATGTGGCCCTTGGGGTACTATTTCATCCACTGACACCAACAATGGGGCATAATTCCCCCCACTGACACCAATGAAGGGGCACTATTCCTCCCAATGACCCAATGCAATCAATGATGGGGCACAATTTCTCCCACTGACACCAACAATGGGGCCCAAAGAGGGGCACAATCCCTCCCACTGACACCAATGGTAAGGCACAAATACTCCCACAGAAGCAAACAATGGGGCATTATTTTTCCCACCGACATTGGGATCTTTGCTGCTCCCAATGCCCCCCCCCCCCCCCCCTCCAAAGTGAAGGACAGTAAACTGGCCCTATGTTTAGAATGTTTGGAGACCCCTGGTCTAGAGAAACACAGAGGCCCAGTCGTGACATGTTGATGGGGGGACAAGGAATGGCAAAATATGGTCAGATTGAAAGGGGCCTTAAACTGACTTTTATACTTGTGCGACTTTGCCGCGATTCGCGGCTGCGATTTCGCCACGATTTCAAGGAATGCCTGTGTAAGTGGCATCAAAATCGGACCAAAGTAGTGCAGGGACTACTTTGAAGTCGGAAAAACTTGAAGTCGTACTTATATGAATGGCTGTCATTGGAAATCATGGGGAACGACTTGTCATGCTACTTTGCAGTCCCAAATCGTGGGACAAGTCGTGGGCCTAAGGCTTTCCCAAGACTTAACCAAAGAAAACCAATCTAGACGATGTAGTTGCCAATGTTTCTATTTCTCTTAATCTTACTCTACCCATAAAATGTTATATTCTACAGTAAAGACATCTGATTCTAATTCCAGGCTTTTATTTCCCTGTACAGACACTGTGACCTGACAGAATCTAAATCCAGTTTATGAGGAAACACCTGTAAGAAAGTCAACTGCCTGAGGATGGAGACGGACCGGAGTCACATGACCAAGAGGATATTAAACCTCACCTTGGAGATCATCCACCTGTTGACCGGAGAGGTGAGGAGGATTCTGGGAGGTCACATGACATCACTCTTAGCTCTATTAATAAAACACAGACCTGACCGGAGAGGTGAGGAGGATTCTGGGAGGTCACATGACATCATTTTTATCTCTATTAATAAAACACAGACCTGACCAGAGAGGTGAGGAGGATTCTGGGGGGTCACATGACATCACTCTTATCTTTATTAATAAAACACAGACCTGACCAGAGAGGTGAGGAGGATTCTGGGAGGTCACATGACATCACTCTTAGCTCTATTAATAAAACACAGACCTGACCAGAGAGGTGAGGAGGATTCTGGGAGGTCACATGACATCACTCTTAGCTCTATTAATAAAACACAGACCTGACCAGAGAGGTGAGGAGGATTCTGGGAGGTCACATGACATCACTCTTAGCTCTATTAATAAAACACAGAGCTGACCGGAGAGGTGAGGAGGATTCTGGGAGGTCACATGACATCACTCTTATCTTTATTAATAAAACACAGACCTGACCAGAGAGGTGAGGAGGATTCTGGGGGGTCACATGACATCACTCTTATCTTTATTAATGAAACACAGACCTGACCGGAGAGGTGAGGAGGATTCTGGGAGGTCACATGACATCACTCTTCTCTCTATTAATAAAACACAGACCTGACCAGAGAGGTGAGGAGGATTCTGGGAGGTCACATGACATCACTCTTAGCTCTATTAATAAAACACAGACCTGACCAGAGAGGTGAGGAGGATTCTGGGAGGTCACATGACATCACTCTTAGCTCTATTAATAAAACACAGACCCGACCGGAGAGGTGAGGAGGATTCTGGGAGGTCACATGACATCACTCTTATCTTTATTAATAAAACACAGACCCAACCGGAGAGGTAAGGAGGATTCTGGGAGGTCACATGACATCACTCTTAGCTCTATTAATAAAACACAGACCTGACCGGAGAGGTGAGGAGGATTCTGGGAGGTCACATGACATCACTCTTATCTCTATTAATAAAACACAAACCTGACCGGAGGGGTGAGGAGGATTCTGGGAGGTCACATGACATCACTCTTATCTCTATTAATAAAACACAAACCTGACCGGAGAGGTAAGGAGGATTCTGGGAGGTCACATGACATCACTCTTAGCTCTATTAATAAAACACAGACCTGACCAGAGAGGTGAGGAGGATTCTGGGAGGTCACATGACATCACTCTTAGCTCTATTAATAAAACACAGACCTGACCGGAGAGGTGAGGAGGATTCTGGGAGGTCACATGACATCATTTTTATCTCTATTAATAAAACACAGACCTGACCAGAGAGGTGAGGAGGATTCTGGGGGGTCACATGACATCACTCTTATCTTTATTAATAAAACACAGACCTGACCAGAGAGGTGAGGAGGATTCTGGGAGGTCACATGACATCACTCTTAGCTCTATTAATAAAACACAGACCTGACCAGAGAGGTGAGGAGGATTCTGGGAGGTCACATGACATCACTCTTAGCTCTATTAATAAAACACAGACCTGACCAGAGAGGTGAGGAGGATTCTGGGAGGTCACATGACATCACTCTTAGCTCTATTAATAAAACACAGACCCGACCGGAGAGGTGAGGAGGATTCTGGGAGGTCACATGACATCACTCTTAGCTCTATTAATAAAACACAGACCCGACCGGAGAGGTAAGGAGGATTCTGGGAGGTCACATGACATCACTCTTAGCTCTATTAATAAAACACAGACCTGACCAGAGAGGTGAGGAGGATTCTGGGAGGTCACATGACATCACTCTTATCTTTATTAATAAGACACAGAGCTGACCGGAGAGGTGAGGAGGATTCTGGGAGGTCACATGACATCACTCTTATCTCTAATCATAAAACACAAACCTGACCGGAGAGGTGAGGAGGATTCTGGGAGGTCACATGATATCAGCTCTATTTGTGTGAAAAAAATATTTAAATTTAATTTGGGTACTGCGTTGCATGACCGAGCAATTACCAGTTAGAAAAGCAAAAAATACTCTAGTCATGAAGGGGGTAAAACCTTCCGGAGGTCAATCGGTTAATGCATTGAGTTTACTCCAGTTTGGGTGGTGGCATTATTTTGTATTTTTGTTTTCCATATAGAATTATGTGGCTTTCAAATTTTCTGATGGCTTAGTGGCATCGAACTTGATGAAGTCCCAACACACTACTGTACAACCTCCATCTCAGTCCCTGAGAAAGAACAAGAAGGTCCAGGAAGTCACCAGTGAGATCATTGAGTTGCTGACAGGAGAGGTGAGCGGTGCCGGGAATTCTGGGACATTATCCAGTAACAGACAAGGGATGTGTCTGGATGGTGACTGTATCATTGTGTGTGTCAGGTTCCTATAAGGTGTCAGGATGGCTCTATCTATTTCTCCATGGAGGGATGGGAGTATCTAGAAGGACACAAGGATCTCTCTGAGAATGATATGATGGAGAACCGGCTGCCCCTCACATCACCAGGTAAGAGAAGACTGTCTATTGAGGATCCCCCTAGATACACACATCCTCTGATATAAAGAAATAGAAACAATGTATTCAGTCAGTGTGTGTGTTTCCTACAGATGGATCCAGTAACAGAAATCCTCCAGAGAGATGTCCCCGTCCTCTGTATTCCCGGGACTCCACACAGGAACATCACAAGTTCCCACAGAACTATCAGGTAGATGCATTTTAATTGGAGAAAATGTATCTGGTGTCAAAACCCAGCCCAGGAATCTGGATAGCATTCTTTTTTTTTGTTGGTTATATAGGAAGGATGCCTAACTGAATATAAAACTCAAGATATAGATGAAGATGTGATATATGTGAAGGGCGATGAGCCATGTAAGGAGGAGGAGATCCCTCCAGAGATCGGCCCAGGTGAGTAATAAGAGTCCCAGATTCTGCTTTTTCAGTCACTACAACAATCTCTTCTTCTCCCCCCTCCTCTGTCAGTAGACCAGCATCTCTCAACCAGGGTACCACATAGCACGGGACCCGGCTTCACCTGGATCAGCATCATGATTTGCTTTGGTGCGGACAGGCTGGCCCCATGTACCAAAACAACTGCTGATACTCTAGGGCAGCCTTTCTCAACCTTTTCAACACAGAGGAACCCTTGAAATAGTTCTCTAGACTCGGGGAACCCCTGCTAAAAATTAGAAATCTACAGCTCATGATACATTAGTGTGATGGTCAGTGGGAAGAATGGTCCTTACACTAGTGGTCATTGGGAAGAATTACCTCCTCACAGATAGCTAAAAAGATCAATGGTGTGAGTGGGAACTTATCTGAGAGGCAGAAATTGCCCAATGCTGAAGCAACTTCTGGAGGAACCCTGGTTGAGAATCACTGCTCTACGACGCACAGTATCGTTCATTGCTATGGTAATGGCAGACTGCTCATCCATACAATGGCAATACATGACTCTGATCCAGGGGGCAAAGAGCATGCAGGGCTGACCCCAGCTTTTAGGACAACATGAATGTCCACCTCCTGCAGACTTTTCCCACCTCCTGCCCTCTTCTGAGTCAGAAGTTAGGACTTTGATGTGAAGGGGGAACTGTGTGATGGGGGGGGGGGGGGGGGCACTGTGATGGGGAGACTATGTGATTGGGAGGACTCTGGTGTGATGGTCAGACTCTTTGGAATTGGGAGAATTCTGATGTGATGGGGGGGGGGGGGGGGGGACTCATATAGAGGGAGAATCTGATGTGTAGGGGCAACTCTGATGTCATGGGGGTTTTCATGTATAGAGGGGCCTCTGATGTATAGAGAGGACTCTGGTGTTTGGAGAAGTCTGATGTCATGGGGGCTTTCATGTATAGAGGGGCCTCTGATGTATAGAGAGGACTCTGGTGTTTGGAGAAGTCTGATGTGATGGGGGATTTCATGTATAGAGGGGCCTCTGGTGTATAGAGGGGACTCTGGTGTTTGGAGAACTCTGATGTGATGGGGGCTTTCATGTATAGAGGGACCTCTGATGTATAGAGGGGACTCTGGTGTTTGGAGAACTCTGATGTGATGGGGGCTTTCATGTATAGAGGGACCTCTGATGTATAGAGGGGACTCTGGTGTTTGGAGAACTCTGATGTGATGGGGGCTTTCATGTATAGAGGGACCTCTGATGTATAGAGGGGACTCTGGTGTTTGGAGAACTCTGATGTGATGGGGGCTTTCATGTATAGAGGGACCTCTGATGTATAGAGGGTACTGTTTGGTGTTGGGAGAACTCTGGTGTGATGGGGGCTTTCATGTATAGAGGGACCTCTGATGTATAGAGGGGACTCTGGTGTTTGGAGAACTCTGATGTGATGGGGGCTTTCATGTATAGAGGGACCTCTGATGTATAGAGGGGACTCTGGTGTTTGGAGAACTCTGATGTGATGGGGGCTTTCATGTATAGAGGGACCTCTGATGTATAGAGGGGACTCTGGTGTTTGGAGAACTCTGATGTGATGGGGGCTTTCATGTATAGAGGGACCTCTGATGTATAGAGGGGACTCTGGTGTTTGGAGAACTCTGATGTGATGGGGGGCTTTCATGTATAGAGGGACCTCTGATGTATAGAGGGTACTGTTTGGTGTTGGGAGAACTCTGGTGTGATGGGGGCTTTCATGTATAGAGGGACCTCTGATGTATAGAGGGGACTCTGGTGTTTGGAGAACTCTGATGTGATGGGGGCTTTCATGTATAGAGGGGCCTCTGATGTATAGAGGGGACTCTGGTGTTTGGAGAACTCTGATGTGATGGGGGATTTCATGTATAGAGGGAGCTCTGATGTATAGAGGGGACTCTGGTGTTTGGAGAACTCTGATGTGATGGGGGCTTTCATGTATAGAGGGACCTCTGATGTATAGAGGGGACTCTGGTGTTTGGAGAACTCTGATGTGATGGGGGCTTTCATGTATAGAGGGACCTCTGATGTATAGAGGGGACTCTGGTGTTTGGAGAACTCTGATGTGATGGGGGCTTTCATGTATAGAGGGGCCTCTGATGTATAGAGGGGACTCTGGTGTTTGGAGAACTCTGATGTGATGGGGGCTTTCATGTATAGAGGGACCTCTGATGTATAGAGGGTACTGTTTGGTGTTGGGAGAACTCTGGTGTGATGGGGGCTTTCATGTATAGAGGGACCTCTGATGTATAGAGGGGACTCTGGTGTTTGGAGAACTCTGATGTGATGGGGGCTTTCATGTATAGAGGGACCTCTGATGTATAGAGGGTACTGTTTGGTGTTGGGAGAACTCTGGTGTGATGGGGGCTTTCATGTATAGAGGGACCTCTGATGTATAGAGGGGACTCTGGTGTTTGGAGAACTCTGATGTGATGGGGGCTTTCATGTATAGAGGGGCCTCTGATGTATAGAGGGGACTCTGGTGTTTGGAGAACTCTGATGTGATGGGGGCTTTCATGTATAGAGGGACCTCTGATGTATAGAGGGTACTGTTTGGAGAACTCTGATGTGATGGGGGCTTTCATGTATAGAGGGGCCTCTGATGTATAGAGGGGACTCTGGTGTTTGGAGAACTCTGATGTGATGGGGGCTTTCATGTATAGAGGGACCTCTGATGTATAGAGGGGACTGTTTGGTGTTGAGAGAACTCTGATGTGATGGGAGTACTGATGTTGAGTGAGCCTCTTATGTAAATGGGCAACTCTAATGCGATTGAGCATTCATGTATAGAGGGGACTGTTTGGTTTTGGGAGCATTCTGATGTGATGCGGGTACTGATGTAGAGTGAGCCTCTGATGTGTAGGGACAACTCTGATGTGATTGGGGCTTTCATGTATAGAGGGGCCTCTGGTGTGATGGGGGGCCTGTGACATGAAGGGGCACCTCTGATGTGAAGAGGGGATCTCTCATCATGTGATGGGGGAGACTCTGATGTGAAGAGGGGACCTCTGATGTGATGGAGGAACCTCTGATGTGAAGTTAAGTTCATCAAGGCAGTTATGTGCATTGTCCCAGGCTCTGTTTTCCCATTAATAAGAAACATGACTCCAGCTCTCCTCCTTACATCATGTCATTGTGTGTGACCAGTCTCCTCCCACACACACTCTGGGATCTCTCATACACTTGGTGTCACTCATATATACTGTAGAAACAATAGCCTTTTTATTACATGCATTACCCCCTGAAGGATAAGCTTTCACATCAGATACCATACCAAGATGGCCGACATCCGGTTCCGTCTAATGTGATATCATCTGGCCATGTTCTGACGTGTTTCGTTATCCAGACATTACACAGGGTCCCATCATGTTATTGTGTGTTACCAGCCAAGAGATGTGACCAACCTCCCCCAATACACTCTCTGGGGTCTCATTCATCTCAGTACAGGGGGCTTCACTCATATATATATATATATCCAAATAACTTCATTCACAGAGCCCGGAGACACCAGAGAAACTCAGAGAGATGTCAAAGTTGAGGAGGAGGAAGGAAGCATAGATTTTGTCAAAATTGAAGAAGAGGAAATCCCTATTGTGATCGGTACAGGTGAGAAAATTCTTTATATAGTGCTCTAAGGCTGTAAAAAAATAGTGGTCATTTTTTTTTACTATGTCATACATTAGTATATTAATTCAGCAGACTGAGCTTAAGCCTTCATGAATGTACACAAGTACAATGAAAATAAATAAAGTTTAATAATTTTAGTAATCATGGTGGCATTCAGTGGAAGATCCAATCCAATTGAAGAGCCGTGCCATGCCCCAATATTATTTATGCCAGGGATACCAACTGCAGGGATGGCTAGATCTGCGTGGCTACACTTAGGAAACTGGGACCAAACTGATTTACCACATGCTTACTGGGCACTTAAACCCCCTTCCTGCCCAGGCCAATTTTCAGCTTTCCGCGCTGTCACGTTTTGAATGACAATTGCGCCCGGTCATGCAACACTGTACCCAGATTATTTTTATCATTTTTTTCCCCACAAATAGAGATTTCTTTTGGTGATATTTAATCACTGCTTTGTTTGTTATTTTTTGCTAAGTAAACGAGAGGCCGAAAATTTTGAAATAAAAACAAAATTGTTTCATAGTTTGTTATAAAATTTTGCAAACAGGTAATTTTTCTCCTTCATTTATGTGCACTGATAAGGCTACACTGATGGGCACTGATAGGCTGCACTGCTAAGGCGGCACTGATGGACACTGATAGGTAGCACTGGTGGGCACTAATGAGGCGGCACTAGTGGGCACTGCTAGGTGGCACTGAAGGGCATTGATAGGTGACACTGATGAGGCACTGATGGGCACTACTGATGGACATTGATAGATGGCACTGGTAGGTGGCACTGGTGGGCACTAATTGGCGGCACTGATATGCACTGGTGGGCACTGGCAGAAGGGAATGGTGGGCACAGATGAGGTGGCGGTGGCTGTCTCTGTTCGGTACTGATGTCCCTTTGACAGAAGACGATGAGCGGCTTTTTTTTTTTTTCTTCTCACCCTGTCAGCGGGAGGAGAAAAAAAGGTGATTACCTATCTTCTGTTTACATCACGTGATCAGCTGTCATTGGCTGACAGCTGATCACGTTGTAAGGGGCCGAGTCTCATTGACTCTATGATCACAGAGCGTGCCACGGGTGGCACACAGGGGGCGCGCAGGCAGCTAATGCATGGGAGAACGTCTATTGATGCCCCCCTGGCAATTAGGCCTGCGCTGTAGCCGTCTTTTGGCTATATCGCAGGCAGGAAGTGGTTAACCAAGTTTATTAACAGTGAAACAAAACCTAACCAAAATACACAGCAAACAAGAAAAAACAAGTGAACCATAACCAACTGACAAAAATACCTAACAAACAACCCAACTAAGTAACAGCCTAACTAGCATCTAACTATATACAATATATACAAAATAGTGAAACACAGAAAAACAGGGTAATACCAGAGATGCAAGGAATGGGAAAACCAGGACTGGGATCAGAAACAACGGAGCAGAAATGAGGGAGCAGGGAGCAGGGTACACGGTACAGGCACAAGACAAGCAGGATCAGACGGCAAGCAAGACAAAACACTGAAGCATGAGGGAACAGTGGAGTAGGAACTAAATACCCTCTCAGTAGCCAGCATCAGGTGGAGACTGATTACTGGGATCTGCTGGCTACTGTGAGACACCTGCTAGTGGACACCAGAACTACAACCTTCTGCTCCGGGAACCACAGTGCCCCCAGCAGGTAGTCCAGGTCCTGACACTTTAAATAACCCGTCAAACTCATTTGCATAGGAGCTTAGCCCCATGAAGCGAGCAGAGCTATTTGTTATTATGCCAAGCTGCATACGGGTAGCCCATATAAATTGAACATAACCCACTGACTGTACAGACTCTCCCGCACAGCTGAGTTTGATGGGTACGCAGGGATGGGTGCACACACTTAAATGCAGAGCCTGTTTGTGTGGGTTCATGGACCTGTCCCTGCTTACCTGTCAATTTCAGTTGTACAGGTGAGTCTGTACAGCCAGTTCATACCTATTCACTCTATATGGGCTGCCTGCATACAGTGGTAGTAAAACAAAAGTAACACAAACAGCTCTGCATGCTGCACAGGGTTGAGTGCCCATGTGAATGAGCCTTTAGTATTTTGTACATTCGATACTATAGTGAAAATTGGGGAAAAACTGCGCTAAACCTCAATAAGTAAAAATAAAGCTGCTAACGTACAAAAAAAACAAAGTCTTAAAGCAATAAATAATAAAAAATGTTGCGCTAACAATAAACACAATATGGTGAAAGTGAATAAAACGCATGTGACATGTGGCTGGGAGGTGAACCCAAAGTGACTGAATGAGGACAAAACGAAACAGAGGAAACGAGACGTCCAAAATAAATCAAGTGAGGCACTGATATCCGCGGTTCTCTATAGACAGTTCTAGAGCATATAAAGCAGGACACGGGTGTCTTAAACAACTTGACAGATGTTGTAGAGAGATTGAATACTCTTACCGCAACAGTTGGATACAACTGCCGTACGACATTGTATCTTACGGGCTTGTGCACTGAACCTCTTGCGCTGAAGGATACCGGATCTGGCCGGAACGGAACAGCAGGGCAGAAGGGCAGCACAGCAGATGGACGGCTTACAACCGAACCAGGAACTCCCAAATGGTCCACTCGATGGAATCCCAAAGGGAAAGGGATACAAACAAAAAACGGAAGCGACTCCGATGATGCAGGTCAAAAAATGACTAAAATGTATTCACATCAAACATGTGAAAAAATATATAAAATCTCGAGAGTACATAAAAAGGATCAGCAATGTGAGAAATACGAGATAGCGGTTCGACTCAAGATGGTCTTCTACTGGGGCATATCTCTGCAGAGATATGCCCCAGTAGAAGACCATCCTGAGTCGAAACGCGTTGGGCCAGCTATCTCGTGTTTTTCACATTGCTGATCCTTTTTATGTACTCTCGAGTTTTTATATATTTTTTTCACATGTTTGATGTGAATACATTTTAGTCATTTTTTGACCTGCACCATCGGAGTCGCTTCCGTTTTTTGTTTGTATCCCTTTCCCTTTGGGATTCCATCGAGTGGACCATTTGGGAGTTCATCTGCTGTGCTGCCCTGCTGTTCCGTTCTGGCCGGATCCGATATCCTTCAGCGCAAGAGGTTCAGCGCACAAGCCCGTAACATACAATGTCGTACGGCAGTTGTATCCAACTGTTGCGGTAAGAGTATTCAATCTCTCTATAACATCTGTCAAGTTGTTTAACCGCTTCCCGACTGCCCACTGCATATATACGTCAGCAGAATGGCACGGGCAGGCAAAACCACGTACAGGTACGTGGCCCTTTAAATGCCTGCCCGTGGGTCGCGCGCTCGCGACCCGGTCGGGAGCTCCGTGACCCCGGCCGTGGGACCAGCGGACAGGATCGCCGCTGGTGTCCCGCGATCGGGTTACGGAGCTGAAGAACGGGGAGAGGTTTGTGTAAACAAACCTCTCCCCGCACTTCCCACACTGACTGTCATTGATTGGCTGTTCCCGGTCATCTGGAAAGCCGATCAATGACGTCAGACGTCAGCCCCGCCCCCCCTAATGTAAAAAAACACACACACGTCAGAGCCCATAACCCCTCCCCTCCCCCTAGTGGTTAACTCTTTCACTACAACTGTCATTTATACAGGAACCAATGCATTTAAATAGCATTGATTGCTGTATAAATGACAATGGTCCCAAAAATATGTCAAAAATGTCCGATGTGTCCGCCATAATGTCGCAGTCACAATAAAAATCGCTGATCGCCGCCATTACTAGTAAAAAAAAAAAATATTAATAAAAATGCTATAAAACTATCCCCTATTTTGTAAACGCTATAACTTTTGCGCAAATCAATCAATAATCGCTAATTGCGATTTTTTTTTTTTACCAAAAATATGTAGAAAAATACGTATCGGCCTAAACTGAGGAAAAAAAAAATTTTTATATATATTTTTTGGGGATATTTATTATAGCAAAAAGCAAAAAATATTGCATTTTTTTTTCAAAATTGTCGCTCTATTTTTGTTTATAGCGCAAAAAATAAAAACCGCAGGGGCGATCAAATGCCACCAAAAGAAAGCTCTATTTGTGGGAAAAAAGGACGCCAATTTTGTTTTGGAGCCACATCGCACGACAGCGCAATTGTCAGTTAAAGCGACGCAGTGCCGAATCGCAAAAAGGGGCCTGGTCCTTTGGCTGCCAATTGGTCCGGGGCTGAAGTGGTTAAGACACCCGTGTCCTGCTTTATATGCTCAAGAACTGTCTATAGAGATCCGCGGATATCAGTGCCTCACTTGATTTATTTTGGACGTTTTGTTTCCTCTGTTTCGTTTTGTCCTCATTCAGTCACTTTGGGTTCACCTCCCAGCCACATGTCACATGTGTTTTTGATTTTGATCAGTATTCACTTTCACCATATTGTGTTTATTGTTAGCGCTACGTTTTTTATTATTCATTTGATACTATATGTTCGATATATAGTATTCAATACTATATGTTTAATATTTATTTATGAGTTTTAAAATCATACACCTTTTACTTCCAGAACAACAAGATCAAGTGAATAATACAGAGAAACATCAAATGATCTCTCCAGAAATGGTAAATGACGTAACATACGACTCCTCAGAAGAAAACCCCATTATTGCCCACCGCCATTCAATACCGTACAGTACAGATTTTTCATCCGATCCCGTTGCATATAGGAGGAGTTTTTCTGATCATTTGCCTTCCGTCGCCCATCCTACAGATCATAGAGCGGGTGAACCATTTCTGTGTTCCATCGATGGGCATTGTTTTACCCAGAGGGCAGGATCCATGCCTCACCAGATGCCTCACACGGCGGAGAAGCCATATTCATGTTCTGTATGTGGGAAATGTTTTACCCAGGTAGGGTATCTTCCCTTACACGAGAGAACGCACACGGGGGTGAAGCCATATTCGTGTTCTGAATGCGGGAAGAGTTTTTCCTTTAATTCGACTCTTAACAGACACAAGATAGTCCACACAGGCGAGAAGCCGTTCTCGTGTTCGGAATGCGGGAGATGTTTTTCTCTTAATTCGACTCTTATTAAACACCAGAGAACCCACACTGGGGAGAAACCGTTTTCATGTACGGAGTGTGGGAAATGTTTTACCCGGAGGGACCATCTTATGATACACCAGAGGACTCACACGGGGGTCAAGCCGTACTCATGTTTGGCATGCGGGAAGAGTTTTACCCGGAAGGCCAGTCTTCTCGAACATCAGAGAACTCACATGGGAGAGAAGCCATGAATGCATTCAAAGTGTGGGAAACTGCTTACTGAAAGAGAGCGGCTTGTTGCACATCAAATCATTTACATAGATGATCATCTGGTTTTTACTTTGAGGAATTGGACAATTTTGAATTGCACCAAGTAATTGACACTGGTAACCACGCATATTCACATTGTGCTTGCTTTTGCTTTTTAGCAGTGTTACGTTGGACAAAAGGCCAAGCTAAACCAGCACCACACCATTTTTTGCCTAATTGGCCATGCAAATTACAGCATTCTGGGTTTTATTCTTTTAGACAGATTTTTTTTTCTGTATTCAGCAGTTATTTTCTTTTTAAGCCCCATGCACACGAGACGCTGTGGCAGTTGGACACTTTTTTCAACTGCCCCTGAACGCATGCAATGTTATCCTATGTGTCCATGTACACAGTCTAATTTTTTCCCCGTTTTTATGCAGTTGCGTTTAACCTCGTTTTTCCAGAAGCAAAAAAATGGGTTCAGACACTTTGCTTTTCCACGTTTCAGACACAAAACGCGGCACCTGCGTTTGCGTTTATAAGCGTTTTTAAAGGAACCTCATTTTTTGGACCAGAAAAACTCAGAAATATGATGGTAAACCATAAAAAAAATACCAAAAAAAATGGTTTAAAATGTTGTAATTACTATAGATAGTTCATAGAGCATATATACTCACTGATGCAATGCCATAAAAAAACTCTAGTTTTTTAGGTGGCTTAGACAATGAGGAATGCCTCCACTTCTTTGCCCCAACCCTTCATCCAATTTCTAATCTAATCAGTGACTCCGCCTAGTCTGACCAAAGCATAGCAATGTCTTTTTTTCACAAAGAAAAACCTGCATACCAATGTCTAGAAGACATGTGCAATTTGTTTTGTTTTTTTTTCGTTTTCCGTAAAAATTCGTTATATTTGTTCATTATCGTACGAATGATTCGCTAAAAATTTTAACGAATTATCGAATCGAACGAAAAACCACAAAAATCCGAAATAACCAAATTAGAAACAACGAAACTACGAAAGAAGAAAATCCGAAAAACGAAAACAGGAACAACGAAAATCAAAATGAACGAAAAAATTCGTACATTCGTAACTTTTTTTTTTTTGTTGAATCGGTAATTTTCTGTGTCCCTTACAATGGCGCTGCTTAACGTGCTTCGAATGGATTGAACGAAAAAATTCGTAACTTTTTTTTTCGATTCGTAATTTTCCGTGTCTCTTACAATGTAATAATAGCATACACACATTACATAAAATTATGAATTATGGTCCGATTACGAATCTACGAAAACAATGTTACGAAAGTACGAATAAATCAATCTTACAAAAGTACGAATGTAACTAAATCTACGAAAATACGAATGCGTCCGAATTTCGAATAAACGAAAATTAAACGGAAAAACGAATCAACGAAAAAATAACTCTTACGAAAATACGATTTGTTACGAATACGAACACCGACGACTTACGAATTTACGAATCGTTACGAATATGAAAACCGACGACTTACGAAATTACGAATCAACAGAAACGAACAGAAACAAAACGAAAATAAACAAATTTTTCTGTTGTGCACATGTCTAATGTCTAGTCAGCCCCAACCCCCCACCATGTTTGTGAAAATATCCAACGGCATTCGCTATGCCATCAACGGATGGGTCCAATATCGACGAGCTCTGACTCTGGACCTCTCACGCAATTTGACGACGTTGCTGCCTCATCAAGAGCAACATCAGGAGCATTTCCTGACATATATTCAATATGGGATCCATTTCCAAAAAAAAAAACACAGAAAGAGAGGCAAATGCAAGTGTACAACTGCTCTCTCTGCTGCTGCTGCTCACTCTGATCAAAATGGCAGAAATAGTTAATAATACATGCTTTCTGAGCTTGGGGAGGGTCTATATGATGTTATCTTTACAAACGCTTATAGACGCAAACGCGGTTAAACGCAGCATTAAAACGCACGTTTTTAAACGCAGGTTTCTGCTTTTTAAAACATGCATTCAGCAGAGTTTGCATCTGCATCTCGTGTGCATGGGACCTTACAAAGGCTCAGAAACCCCTTCTACCTGCGCACACTGGAGTGTAAACAAATTAATATACAGTGCAATCACAAAATATAAAAATATTAATAAAAGTGTATAAACAAAGCAGCAGGTAGTAAGGCTCAAAGCCTCAATATGTAAAGAAAAACAACTGTGATTTCATACCGCGCTGAAACATTAAAAAAAGAAAAAATGTGTAATCAAATGACTATCAAGTGAATGTAATATAAACAAAAAAAGTCCAATAATCCACCACCGATTAGTAAGACCCACATAAAGTGCTGGTAATTCTTCTATGCATCAAACGTGACGGTGTGGAAAACATACCGTAGTTACTCGAGTATAAGCCGAGTTTTTCAGCACATTTTTTTTGTGCTGAAAATGCCCCCCTTGGCTTATACTTGAGTCAAGCGCTTTTCTGCAGTAGAGAATGACATTTTCCGACCCGAATTTGGGGCCCCGTATCTCGGGGCCACTTGGTGCTAGGAAAATGCACTGCTCCCGAACCATATGGAGCGGCGACACCAAACGTGGGAAACACGTAGACGGGAGTAGAGAAGACCCACTGCGCCAAATTTGTAGTTTCTAGGATTAATAGTTCAGGAGATATTGAACCGGCAAAAAGGCAATATTGGGAACAATTCAACATGTATTTCTACCATTTTATTTCTTCCTGGACAGCTTGGCACGCAGGAATCTGCTACCGAACCATGTGAAGTGGCGACACCAAACTTGTCAGACACGTAGAGGTGGTCGAGAGAACCCAATGTGCCAAATTTGGAGTCCCTAGGATTCATGGTTTAGGAGAGATTGACCAGCAGTATCGGGAACAATTACCATTGGCGGCGATGGAAAATTATTGTTCAGTTGGTGTAATTTGAAAATGCACTGCTACCGAACCATATGGAGCGGCGACACCAAAACTTGGGAGACACGTAGACGGGGGTAGAGAAAACCCACTGCGCCAAATTTGGTGTGCAAACCAAGTGGAACTAGCACCACAACATATCCAAAGATGGCGTTCCTAGCACGAAGTGGCCCCGAGATACGGGGCACCAAATTCGGTTCGGAAAATGTCATTCTCTGCTGCAGAAAAGTGCTTGACATTTTCCGAACCGACTTTGGGGCCCCATATCTCTGGGCCACTTGGTGATAGGAACCCCATATTTGGTAGTGTGTCGTAGTGATAGTTGTCGTAGTGATAGTTCCACTGGGTTTACATACCAAATTTGGGGTTCCTAGCACCAAGTGGCCCCGAGATATGGGGCCCCAAATTCGGTCAACTGTGTTGATTTGCAGCAATGTCATTTTGGGACCCTTTAGGTCCAGAGACCCCAAGTTTTGCCTGCAGCTAGGGGGGCATCTAGGAACTCTTAACTACCAAGTTTGAAGTTCGGGGGACCTATGGCTCCAAATGGGCACAGTGAGGCTGCAAATGGGCATTGTTGACCCTCTTTTTCCACTTACAGTAGCTGCACATTTCTCACCCTAGGCTTATACTCGAGTCAATACGTTTTCCCAGTTTTTTGTGGTAAAATTAGGTGCCTCGACTTATATTTGGGTTGGCTTATACTCGAGTATATATGGTATATGGCTAATGTTTCCAGTGCATCTCCTTCCACCAACTTCTAGGCAAATGTTCTACTCACCAGACAAAATTGACACCCATGACAGGTAGTCATAAACAGCAAGACAAACAGATGTCAAAGGAAACAGCAGCTCAGAGTTGGGCACAATCACCGAATGGAAATGGCATCAAAAAGACAAGAACAAAAGGCTCCTCATAGTGCAGTACCATTTAGAAAATGTATTACAAATATACAGGTTGCACTTACATAAGCAGCAGATAAAATCACGTTTTTAAAAATGGCAGGGACGCCGACAGCATTCCACCTGCATTCCAACGTGTGGCGGAAGTGACGTATCACGGGACCCAACGCGTTTTGTCAGCAACGTCTGAAGTCATCAGGAGTCATGTGACAGAGCCCGTCGCTTCCTCCTATATATACATCGCCACAAAAAAGGATAACAATCCTCACAGCCGGCTTGAATTAAAGATTGATAGTCAGTCAATACACAATAAGGACTCCATAAGCTAGCGAATATACATAATATTTTAAAAATATCAAAAAACATATAAATGTTGTATAATTTATCATTGCAATTCTATGGAAGAGCCCTGGGGCCATCATTAAAAAAAAATACAGAATTATGATTTTGAAAAAAAATAATTTTTTTTTTATTTTTTTACAGAATTCTGAGTTTAAAAGTCAGAATTCTGAGTTTGAAAGTCAGAATTCTGAAATTAAAACTCAGAATTCTGACTTTTAAACTGAGAATTCTGACTTTGAAACTCAGAATTCTGACTTTAAAAAAAAAACAGAATTCTGAGATTAAAAGTCAGAATTCTGAGTTTGAAAGTCAGAATTCTGAGATTGAAAGTCAGAATTGTAAGTTTAAAAAAAAAAATTCTACAGAATTCTGAGATTAAAACTTACAATTCTGACTTTCAATCTCAGAATTCTGACTTTCAAACTCAGAATTCTGTAGAATTTTTTTTTTTTTTTAAACTTACAATTCTGACTTTCAAACTCAGAATTCTGACTTTCAAACTCAGAATTCTGTAAGAAATTTTATTTTTTCAAAATCATAATTCTGTTCTGTATTTTTTTTTGTATGATGGCCCCAGGGCTCTTCCATACAATTCAGTAGAGTAGGTAGACAAAAAGAAAGGAAATGCCCCCAGTGGAGATCTAGTGAATTACAATGAAATGTGAAGAATCTAAAAACCATCAGATGCCATCTTGTGGACAAAATATAAACTGCATCAGATGTATATGACATAAACAAAAAAGGTAAAAAATATAAGAAAAAAATAAAAAGTTAAAATTAAAAGGATAGGAGAGGATTGGAACACCATCACAATTTTTAATAATTTGCGATAAAATAATTGAGATCAAAATCGATGTTCATTCCTAGGGGAGTAAGAGTGTTTAATTTATAGATCCATTTAGTTTTGTTCTTAGAGATCTTTTGCTTCATATTGCCTGCCCTCCAGTGAGGTTCAACTCTGTTAATACCACAAAAGGAAGCCAAACTGTTGTGTTGTGGTAAATCCTGAAATTATTTGTCAGGTTATGTTTTGGGAATCCATTTTTTTATATTGTTTAAATACTCATTAATTCTGATCCCCAATTTTCTTACGTATTGGAGCCCACATGGACTGTGCCGTTTTCTTTGGACATCTGTTTGTCTTGCTGTCTATGACCTACCTGTCATGGGTGTCAATTTCGTCTGGTGAGTAGAACATTTGTCTAGAAGTTGGTGGAAGGAGATGCACTGGATAATTAGCCACATATGTTTTCCACACCGTCACATTTGATGCATAGAAGAATTACCAGCACTTTATGTGGATCTTACTAATCGGTGGTGGATTATTGGACTTTTTTGTTTATATTACATTCACTTTATAGTGATTTGATTACACATTTTTTTTATTTTTTAATGTTTTAGCACGGTATGAAATCACAATTGTTTTTCTTTGCAAAGGCTGAAATAGCTCGTATCACTTTTTTTGGTTTTATTGGATACGTATTTAGCACTGTAGTATTTGGAAAACAGCTAGAGATGCAAAAAAGCAACCGGGGAAAATACACTGAAAGCAGAAAAAATTCACAGTATTCATGCCATGTTATGATCACTGATAAGTACAATAGATTTTTAGATTCTGTCTGTGTCCCTTTTAAACAAATACCACGACCAGCTCTCGCATTGCTTATTTTGCACTGTTAAGTTGGCCATAGATAGGAGATAGAAGAACAGGAAGTGGTGTTTTGCTTTGCGCCTATTAAAGCCACTTTGTGTAAGCCCCCGTACACACGGTCGGAAAATCCGACCACAAAATCCTTCGTATTTTTTCCGACGGATTTTGTCCGACACTGGTGTTGCATACTCACGGTTGGACAAAGTTGTCGGAAAATCCGATCATTCTGAACGTGGTGACGCTCGTTTCGTACGACGGAACTACGTAGAGGCTAGTAGCCAATAGCTTTGGTCTTGTAATTTGATTTGAGCATGCGTGGCACTTTGTCCATCGGAATTCTCTAGCCGCGATCAGAAAAAGTCTGACCAGATTTTGTTGTCGGAAAATTTGGGAGCAGGATCTCAAATTTTTTTCCGACAGAAAAAGTCTGATGGAGCCCACACACGGGCGGATTTTCCGACAACATGGTCGATCAGACCATGTTGTCGGAAAATCCGCCCGTGTGTGGGCTCCATCGGACTTTTTCTGTCGGAAAAAAATTTGAGATCCTGCTCTCAAATTTTCCGACAACAAAATCCGATCAGACTTTTTCCGATCGCGTGTAGAGAATTCCGTGTGTAGACATTTTCCGTTGGAATTTCCGACCCTGTGTACGGGGGCTTAGAAGCAAGGAGGCTTAGACCTCTGTGGTGTATTAATGTGCTTTTACTGAACAAAAATGTTGTACATACAAACTATCAATATAATACAAGACTTGCAGATAAAATACAACAAGCAAATCGCTACCTACTGCCTAGCGAATAAGCAGGAACTATGGTCTATATACAACAGAATTACACTAAAAAGTTACTTAGCTCAGATTATAGCAGCTTCACGATGTTCCATAGGCAACGAGGACCCAAGGCTCTACTCTACAAGCAGTTGCAGGAAATCAGGTGAAAGTGTCATCAGGTGAATTTTATTTTGGCACAGACCTTCCTTGGTGTTAAGTCATTATAGAGTCCTCTGTCAGCTTAACCTGCCGACCTTTTTATTTTGGAAAGTTTAGTAGACAACCCCACATGAGATTATACTTTCTCACTACTTCCTACATACCCTGTTTCCCCGAAAATAAGACCTAGCGTGATTGTCGGTGATGGCTGCAATATAAGTCCTACCCCCCAAATAAGCCCTAGTTAAAGTCCTTGTAGGTCTTATTTTTAGGGTAAGGCTTATTTTCGGGGAAACAGGGTAGGGCTTATTTGGGGGGTAGGGCTTATATTGCAGCCATCACCGTCAATCACGCTAGGTCTTATTTTCGGGGAAACAGGGTAGGGCTTATTTGGGGGGTAGGGCTTATATTGCAGCCATCACCGACAATCACGCTAGGTCTTATTTTCGGGGAAACGGTAGTCTTCTTTGGGAGAAACGTTTCTCAATTCAACCTGTAGATGGTATTATTGTGTTATACATACCATAGGTCATATATGTCAAAAAGTCAAGCTATGTTTGGCCATGGTTACCTGAATACATCATATAGACAGAATACCATTGAAAGATTTAATTGCCAACCGGCATATAACAATAGTATCTATGTTCCAATTGTATCCAGTGGCATTTGTTTGCAAAGTGTCCACTCAGAGGCAAACAGATTCTACTACCGTATATACTCGAGTATAAGCCGACCCGAATATACGCCGAGGCACCTAATTTTACCACAAAAAAACTGGGAAAACGTATTGACTCGAGTATAAGCCTAGGGTGAGAAATGCGCAGCTACTGTAAGTGGATAAGAGGGTCAAAAATGCCCATTTGCTGCCTCACTGTGCCCATTTGCAGCCATAGGTCCCCCAAACTTCAAACTTGGTAGTTAAGGGTTGCTAGATGCCCCCTAGCTACAGCCAAAGGGTCTGGAAATTACATTGCTGCAGATGGACACAGTTGACCGAATTTGGGGCCCCGTATCTCGGGGCCACTTAGTGCTAGGGACCCCAAATTTGGTGTGCAAACCCAGTGGAACTAGCAATACAACATATCCATGATAGGGGTTCCTAGCACCAAGTGGCCCTGAAATACGGGGGCCCCAAAGTCAGTTTCGGAAAATGTCAAGCACTTTTCTGCAGCAGAGAATGACATTTTCCGACCCGAATTTGGGGCCCCGTATCTCGGGGCCACTTGGTGCTAGGAACCCCAAATTTAAATATGTTATATTGCAAGTTCCACTGGGTGTGCAAACTAAATTTGGGGTTCCTAGCACCAAGTGGCCCTGAGATACGGGGCCACAAAGTTCGTTCGGAAAATGTCAAGCACTTTTCTGCAGCAGAGAATGAAATTTTCCGACCCGAATTTGGGGCCCCGTATCTCGGAACCCCAAATTTGGTGTGCAAACCCAGTGGAACTAGCAATACAACATATCCATGATGGGGTTCCTAGCACCAAGTGGCCCCGAAATACAGGGCCCCAAAGTCGGTTCGAAAAATGTTAAGCACTTTTCTGCAGCAGAGAATGACATTTTCCGACCCGAATTTGGGTGCCCCGTATCTCGGGGCCACTTGGACCTAGGTTCCTAGCACCAAGAGGCCCTGAGATACGGGGCCACAAAGTCGGTTCGGAAAATGCAATTCTCTGCTGCAGAAAAATGCTTGACTCCAGTATAAGCCGAGGGGGGCATTATCAGCACAAAAAAATGTGCTGAAAAACTCGGCTTATACTCAAATATATACGGTATGTAAGTCTGATAAAAAAAATTGAAAAAAATAAATAAATAAATAAATATATATATATATATATGAAACGCAACACAAGTAGTAAAACATACTCAAATAACCACTGGAGTATTAGAACCGGCTGCCATATTCTGCTAGATTCAGACCAAATACATTGGTCACCTATGTGCAGCGATACTTGTGTTCCCTTTTCTCAGTAGAAGAGGGAACAACCATTGCCTGCTTCAACAAGTCAAAAAAAAAAAAATAGTTTTCTAAACCAGGCTTTTTGGTACAATCATGACAATACACATGGACTGTCGCCCATATCCAACTCTCACTAACTGTATTGTCTTCAGAAGCTATCTGCTACGGCATCACCCTATTTAATATATATATACTCATTTGTATTATGCTGTGCTGTGGAACATTTCATATCTTGTTTGATAAAGCTGATTTCCTCATGCCTCTGGTTATCAATAAAACAGAGAACGTACTTCAGATGTGACCCACTGACTTTTAAAGCTGGAAGGAATCTAGGTTCTTTGTATCTGAAGGGCCTACTAAAGGTTCACGCTTCTTCACCCCATTCCAAAGGCAGAAGCAGACCATTGCTCTAAATGTATCTAGTAATTTGGGATTTTAAACCTTTTTGTATTGGTCAATTCCCCAAAGTTTGGATGTACAAACAGTAAAAATGTACGAATAAGTGCCTTATAGAACGACACAACCACAACACCTTTCTCCTATGCCTGTTTAACCACTTTAAAGTGGTGTTTCCACCAAAAAATAAAAAAAAATAGCTTAAAAATCATGAAAAAAATAAATAAATAATAATTGGGAAAAAATAAATAATAATTGGAAAAAAATAATTATTTACTCACCTCTAAATGCCTGTTGCTATGGGGTCCCTCGTAGTCTGCCTCCTTCAGTGCCCGTGCCATTACTGCCCCTCGGTGCTGCACAGTCATCTGGGACCTGTCACGTGTCCCAGATGACAGCGCGGCATATCACGGCGCGCAGTGCCGCTCGCGCAAGCGCAGTGGGTGCCCGGCTGTGAAGCCACAGCCGGGTGCCCACAGTAAGAATGCCGGCGCCACAAGCGGAGCGGGGAACGTTCCCCCGCATCGCTGGATCCTGGGACAGGTAAGTGTCCGATTATTAAAAGTCAGCAGCTGCAGTATTTGTAGCTGCTGACTTGTACATTTTTTTTTTTTAAGGGGGCACCCCACAATACAGGCCATTTTCACCCCCTTCCTGCCCAGGCCAGTTTGCAGCGCTGTAACACTTTGAATAACAAATGGTCGTGCAACACTGTACCCAAATGACATTTTTATCATTTTTTTCCCCACAAATAGAGCTTCCTTTCGGTGGTATTTTATCACCTCTCTGTTTTTTTTTTTCTTGCGCTATAAACAAAAGAAGAGTGACAAGTTTGAAAAAAAACACAATATTTTTTACTTTTTGCTATAATAAATATCCAATTTTTTTTTCTTAAATGATTTTTTCCTCAGTTAAGGCCGATACCTATTCTTCTACATATTTTAAGTAAACAAAAATCGCAATAAGCGTATATTGATTAGTTTGCGCTAGGGCTGTGCAAAGTAAAGATTAATTCCTTGATTAATAGTTAATTTTTTTTTGATCGATCAAAATTCTTTTGATTGGTACCCAACCCTCCGGTGACGTCACGGACATCGACGTCACCGGACTCCTCCCCCCATCCACAAGTGCCTCCGTCTGCTAACGAAGGGAAGGGGGGAGGAGTCCAGTGACGTTGAAGTTCTGATTGAATGTAACGCGTACGGGGGAGGAGCTACGCATGACGTCACCCGCTGCTGCCCTACAGAACTAACACGATTGTCGGCTTTACATGCTGTGTTTTTATCATCTTTATGTGAGTAGTTTGTGTTTGAACACAAAAATTTAATCTTAAGCGGTGAGCACTTAGATCTTTTCTTTCTACCCATGACCGGCGTCCTTGCTGAGATCTAAGGAGACGTGAGAGAAGTTTATGGTCCGTGTTAACCCTTTTGATACCCGCTTGCATGACCACCTGTTTGCACAGGGGTCCATGCCATAAGGTGAGAGTGATTAGTTAGACCGGAGGTGGAGGGATTGTCACGCTACTGTGGGAAAAAAATGACTTACGTCAGTGCTACAGTTTGAATTTAAAACGTATTTGTGTGAACTGTGAAGTTAAGTCATGGATTGTGGAAACTAACTAGTGTCGGGTGATTGTATATAGTGTATACCACATTTACCACTGACTAATGCAGAGTTGCAATGCAAGGAGATCAGCTAAAAGTAGTTGGATCTGTATGTGCGTTATAATTAATTAAAATTAGCCGATTAATCGAACACGAAAATTTTAATCAGTAACAGCCCTAGTTTGCGCAAAAGTTATAGCATCTACAAAATAGGGGATAGATTAATGGAATTTTTATTATTATTTTTGTTTACTAGTAATGGCGGCGATCTGCGATTTTATCGTGACTGTGACATTGCAGCGGACATATCGGCCACTTTTGACACTATTTTGGGACCATTCACATTTATACAGCGATCAGTGCTATAAAAATGCACTGATTACTGTGTAAATGTCACTGGCAGGGAAGGGGTTAACACTGGGGGTCGATCAAGGAATTAAATGTGTTACCTAGGGAGTGATTCTAACTGTAGGGGGAGGGGACTCACAAGGGGAGGAGACCAATCGGTGTTCCTCTGTGCTGGGAACACACCATCGGTCTCCTCTCACCTGACAGGACGTCGATCTGTGTGTTTACACACACAGATCCACAGTCCTGCTCTGTTATCGGGCACGTGAATCGGCTCCCAAGTGACGCGGCAGGCGCGCCCCCTAGACGAGGACATCATATGACGCCCACCCAGGATGGGAGATTGCTCCTGCGAACGTCATTTGACGATGGTTGGGATGGGAAGTGATTAAGTTACTTCACACACAATGGGTTGATTTACTAAAACTTGAGAGTACAAAATCTGGTGCAGCTCTGCATAGAAACCAATCAGCTTCCAGGTATTTTTGTCAAAGCTTAATTGAACAAGCTGAAATTAGAAGCTGATTGGCTATCATGCACAGCAGCACCAGCTTTTGCACTCTCCAGTTTTAGTAAATGAACCCTAATACTTTTATATTTTCAGGGTCACACTACCTCCAGTTGCAAGGAGAAGCAATGGGGAAAAACGTGGCTCATTCTATGCCAACCTTTACCTAGGAGGTTGGTGGGAACAAGACATTTATGGAAGAGATGATCTCGCTATGTGCCTGTGCCATATTGTATCATGGTACAGGTATATAGACAACATTTTTATTTTTTGATACAATAATGGAGTTTCTATCTATACAGGGGGTCCCCGACTTACGAACGCCCGACCTACGAACAACTCCTACTTACGAACCAGGCATTTCGGGGACCCTCTGCTTTGTAAATGTCCGTAATTTGCCGCCCATGCGCAGAACAGCATTCGACGGAACATCGGAAATGTCCGTAAATGTCGTAATTGTCGACTTACGAACATTTCCGATTTACAAACAGGAGGACAGTCCCTAACGGGTTTGTAACCCAGGGACCCCCTGTATTGAACTTTTAAGAGTTTAAAGTGATTGTAAAATCTAGATTTAAAAAAAAAATAACAAACATGTTATACGTGTGTTGCGCAATGGTGTTGCACAGAGCATCCCCAAACTTCCTCTTCTGGGGTCCTTTGCTTGGCTCCAGAGCACTCCGCTTGAAGGCTGTCAGGATGTCAATACCAGTACGGGTTTCTTTAAACCCAGCCCTTTGACCTATTTGGCAATTGTCCCCTAGGGGTCTCCAAACTTTCTAAACACAGGGCCAGTGTACTGTTCCTCAGACTTTAGGGGGGCGCCGGACTGTGGCCAGTAGTAGTAGAAAATGCCCTGGTGTCAGTTGGTGTAAAAAATGCCCCATTATTGTTTTTTAGGGGGCGAAATAGTGCCCCATTCTTGGTATTTGTGGGAATAATAGTCCCCTATTGTTATCAGTGGGAGGAATAGCACCCCATCGTTGGTTTGTTGTGACTGGAATAGTGCCCCAAGGGACAGCTAGATGCAAGCAAAGGGCCACATCCAGCCCCAGTGCTAGTTTGGAGACCACAGCTCTAGGCCCAAACATTGCATCATGAGAGGAGGTCACAAGCTCAGCTACACCTGGGTTCTGATACTCGCCCACACAGCCCTAAATCAGACTGGTCTCTTCCTTGTTTTCCACGTTGCCCTTCCCATCCCACTGACCAATCCAAACCCCGTGCTCCCAGCCCCCGCCCCATCCTATTTTTTTACACCACCCACCCTCCTACCCATCATGTCTAAGCTTGCCAGCACTGTAAGCAAGTTAAGGCCAAGCTGTTGACCCATACAGCTGCACCTCTCACAAATCTACATGCTCATAAAGAAGCCTCTCCCTACTATACCAAACCAAACACTATGGTCCCACTGGTCACTATGTTCATTACACCTCCATGATGTGTCACTCCTCTACTTCTGTTCCC
This sequence comes from Lithobates sylvaticus, assembly GCA_028564925.1. Classification (NCBI taxonomy): domain Eukaryota; kingdom Metazoa; phylum Chordata; class Amphibia; order Anura; family Ranidae; genus Lithobates; species Lithobates sylvaticus. The sequence continues at coordinate 21,409,463 of CM053035.1, read as the reverse complement.
TCTCAGGCTAAGTGTCCAGAAAAAACACGTCATACAGCTCTGATAATAACCCTCTGCCCCCCCCCCACTTTCGTAAATACTACCCCACTACTCATCTTGGTTTCCATTGTTCTCCATCTGAGCTCTCTTGTCCCATCCAGCCTTCTGTAGTATTTCTTGTTTATTAACCGCTTCAGCACCGGGCAATTTTGTCCCCTTCCTTACCAGAGCACTTTTTGCGATTCGGCACTGCGTCGCTTTAACTGACAATTGCGCGGTCGTGCGACGTGGCACCCAAACAAACTTGACGTCCTTTTTTTCCCACAAATAGAGCTTTCTTTTGGTGGTATTTGATCACCTCTGCGGTTTTTATTTTTTGCGCCATAAACAAAAGAAGAGCGACAATTTTGAAAAAAAACACAATATTTTTTACTTTTTGCTATAATAAATATCCAATTTTTTTTTTAAAAAACATTTTTTTTCCTCAGTTTAGGCCGATACGTATTCTTGTACATATTTTTGGTAAAAAAAAATCGCAATTAGCGATTATTGATTGGTTTGCACAAATGTTATAGCGTTTACAAAATAGGGGATAGATTTATTGCATTTTAATTTTTTATTTTTTTTTACTAGTAATGGCGGCGATCTGCAATTTTTTTCGTGACTGCGACTTTGCGGCGGACACTTCGGACACTTTTGACACATTTTTGGGACCATTTACACAGCGATCGTTGCTATAAAATTGCACTGATTACTGTGTAAATGTGACTGGCAGAGAAGGGGTTAACACTAGGCGCTGCAGGGGTTAATATGTTCCCTGAGTGAGTGATTCTAACTGTGGGGGGAGGGGACTCACACAGGGGAGGAGACCGATCGGTGTTCCTCTGTACTTGGAACACACCATCGGTTTCCTCGCCAGTGACAGGACGTGGAGCTGTGTGTTTACACACACAGCTCCACGGTCCCGCTGTTTTCCCGGGCAATCGCGGGTGCCCGGCGGACATCGCGGCCACCGGGCACGCACACCGGGTCCCGAGTGACGCCGCGCGCGCCCCCTAGACGGCCGGGAATAGGAGGATGTCATATGACGTCCACCCAGGATGGCAGAGCCACCTTGTGGACGTCATATGTCAATGCACGGTATTGAAGTGGTTAAAGTGTTACACTGTGAGCAGCTCAGATGGCTAGCGTTGCATCACTTATCCCATTTGGATAACCAATGGTTTCGATAGATTTGCTTTGGTCGAGAATAAAGCAACATGATGTCTATGGCTTAGTTAGCTATGTCATACACTGCACACTAGCAAAATGACCATTTTCTAATTATGAACCGTAACAATATACTGGGATTAAAGGAATAAAAAAATAGTCTGTCAGAGGACCAAGCAGTAGAAGTTGGACAAGAAGCTAGGAGTGATAATCCTATATATATATATATATATATATATATATATATATATATATATACACACACATATACTGGCTACTAGAACTAAACATACTCTACCTCCCCAGCAACAATAGACCCCCCCCTGCAAAAATAGATCCCTTCCAGCAACAATAGATTCCTCAGCAACCAGCATCAATAGAGAGATATGCCCCAGTAGAAGACCGTATTGTGACGAAACGCGTCGGTTCAGCTATCTCGTGTTTCTCACATTGCTGATCCATTTTTTATCCTTCATTCTCGAGATTTTATTGTCACATGTATTATGTGAATACATTTTAGTCATCTTTTGACCTACACCATTGGAGTCGCCTCCGCTTTTTTGGTTTGTACCCTTTTCCTTTTTGCCTTGGGGAGTCCGTCGATTGAATCGTTTGGGAGTTCCTGGCTTGGGTGCATGCTGTCCAGTGGCCGTGCTACTCTTCTGCCCTGCTTTGGTCCTGCCTGATCCGGTACCCTCCGGCGCAAGAGGCTAAGCGCACAAGCCTACAAGATACAATGTCGTATGGCAGTTGTATCCAACTTTTGTGGTAAGAGTATTCAATCTCTCTACATCTTTGTCAAGTTTTAAGACATCATTGTCCGGTCCTTTATAGAGATCCGTGGACATCAGTGCCTCGCTTGATTTAATTTGGGACTATTCAATTTGCCTTTACACTTACCTTGGACTCACTTCAATTTATTTAGTCTTTATTTGGACTTTATTTGGGGCCACCCCCACTCACATGTTATGTGTCGTATTCACTGTTTATATTGTGTATATGATTAGCGCTACATTTTCTGTATATTTAACCAGCATCAATAGACTCTCCAGCAGCCAGCAAAGACCCCTCAACAGTAGATGCCTCCCAGCAATGATTGACCTCCAAGCAACATAAGACCCATCCCCAGCAACAATAGCTCTCCCATGAGCAACAGAAGACCTCCTCCGCAACAATAGATTCCCCAGCAGCCAGCATCAATAGTACCAGTACCCCTTGCCATTACATACATTAAGTTATGGAGGTGCCAGAACTGCTTTCCAACTTGTTCCTGCTGAAAAAAAGCCCTGGTTAAGATTATGTCTCACACCAGATGGGTGTAGGGAAAGCTTGTCAATGGCTCTTGATAATACCATCAAGAGCAAAGAAGACCAATGTATCCTGGATCAAATTCAAACTGATCTGAGGCCTTTACCATCAAAGTAGCAACCTCTTTTGAATCCATTTATAAGTCTTTTAACCACCTTAGACCTGCGCTATATCCAAATGACGGCTACAGCGTGGATCTGATGTGCCGGGACGGCGTCTATTGACGTCGTCCCGGCAACGAGCTGCCTGCGCTGCCTGCGCGGCGCGCTCTGTGATCCGCGAGTCTGTGAGACTCGCTGGATCACAGATCCGAGTAAGGGGTCGATTCCGACCCCTTACCACGTGATCAGCTGTCAGCCAATGACAGCTGATCATGTGAAAATAACCGAGCCGGTAATCTGCTTTTTTTCAGCGCGAGGAGAAAAAAAAAAAGCCGATCACCGGCGGCAGTGAGAGGGACATCAGTCCCTCTCACAGCAATATGCCCAGGGTCCATGGTGCCCTCTTTTGCATAATAAAAGTGCCCACTAGCTCCACCTGTCAGTGCCCACAGTGCCATCTGTCAGTGCCCACAGTGCCATATGTCAGTGCCCACAGTGCCATCTGTCAGTGCCCACAGTGCCAGTGCTGCACATCAGTGTCACCTATCAGTGCCACCTATCAGTGCCACCTATCAGTGCCCATCAGTGCCATCCATCAGTGCCCATCGGTGCCACCCATCTGTGCCACCCATCCGTGCCCATCAGTGCCATCTTTGCTGTGCCCATCAGTATCGACTTATCTGTCCCCACCAGTGCAGCTTATCAGTGCCCACCAGTGCAGCCTATCAGTGCCCACCAGTGCCTACCTGGTTGATATGCGCCTCATCAGCGCATATCAATGAAGCAGAAAAATTACCTGTTTGCAAAATTTTATAACAAACTATTAAACATGATTTTTTTTTTTTTTTAATTTTCCATCTTTTTTTATTTGTTTAGCAAAAAATAAAAACCCCAGCTGTGATTAAATACCACCAAAAGAAAGCTCTATTTGTGGGAAAAAAATTTTAAAAATTTCATTTGGGTACAGTGTTGTATGACCGCGCAATTGTCATTCCAAGTGCGTCAGCGCCAAAAGCTGAAAATTGGTCTGGTCACGAGGGGGGTTTAAGTGCCCAGTAATCAGGTGGTTAAGGGAAATTTACTTAGTGGTATATGAAGGAAGTACGACTCACAAATCAAACCCATACTTAAAGTGGAAGTAAACCCCCCTATCGTTTTCAGCCAAGGAAGCTGCCATCTTTGCCTCTGTTTAATCTTCAACTGCCACAGTGCTGCACATGTGATCCGTTATGACACCAGCCATTGGATGGTTTGACTGTTTGGTTGAGAGCACAGCCAATGTGCAGTTAGCATTCACGGCATGCCTTTTTTTTTTAGACTGTTAAATCGATGGGTTTACTTCCGCTTTAAGCTCATGTTTTGTCTTGCTTTCTCCCATCTTTTGAGACAGACTGGAAGGGTATGTTTTTCTGGTTCTTTTCTCCACAGTTTAATCAGTTTCAGTCAGTCCATTTCACCATTTTTTTAAATTCTTGTTGACCCTACATCTAATTAATGGATTAAAGGAAAGGGTCGAGGTGGAGGGGTCTACACAGAGGACTCTTTAAATTTGTCCCATTCCACTGTCCCTCACTACTTTCTTTCAACCTAACATGGGTAGAGCACTAAACCTCAAAATGGGGAACTACCCTACAACAAAAACCCAACGTTTCATCATAAACGTAGCATTGTAAGGAGTGACCTAACAAAAGAAATGTGCCCAAGTTAACCACTTTCAGACCGGATCAATTTGCAGCCAAAGGACCAGGCCCCTTTTTGCGATTCGGCACTGCGTCGCTTTAACTGACAATTCCGCGGTCGTGCGACGTGGCTCCCAAACAAAATTGACGTCCTTTTTTTCCCACAAATAGAGCTTTCTTTTGGTGGTATTTGATCGCCCCTGCGGTTTTTATTTTTTGTGCTATAAACAAAAAAAGAGCGACAATTTTGAAAAAAAAAAACGCATTATTTTTTGCTATAATAAATATCCCCCAAAAATATATAAAAAAACTTTTTTTTTTTTCCTCAGTTTTGGCCGATACGTATTCTTCTACATAATTTTGGTAAAAAAAAAATCGCAATAAGCGATTATTGATTGGTTTGCACAGAAGTTATAGCGTTTACAAGATAGGGGATAGTTTTATAGCATTTTTATTAATAATTTTTTTTTATTAGTAATGGCGGCGATCAGCGATTTTTATTGTGACTGTGACATTATGGCGGACACATCGGACATTTTTGACACATTTTTGGGACCATTGTCATTTATACAGCAATCAATGCTATTTAAATGCATTGATTCCTGTATAAATGACACTGGCAGTGAAGGGGTTAACCACTAGGGGGCGGGGAGGGGTTAAGTGTGTCCTGTGTTTATTATATGGTTATTTAAATTTTGGTTTTGTTGTTCGAAATTAATATAAGCTGTTGCCTGGGTACTGTGCCACTTGAGTGTGGTCATCTGTTGTTCAATGGAATTAGTTAATTTTTTTTGTGGGCCCCATACAACATTTTGCTATGGGGCCCTGCGATTTCTAGTTATGCCCCTGGGGGGCAGTGTAGGGGTTAAGTATGCCTAGGGTGTGTTTCTTAGTGTGGGGGGGCGTGGCTGTCAGCTAGTGAATGCTGATCTCTGCTCCAATCACAGGGAGCAGAGATCGGCGTCACTAGTTGCTAGGCAGAACGGGGAGATGCTGTGTATTTCCGCATCTCCCCGTTCAGCCTTCCCGTGAGACGATCGCGGGTGCCGCTCCCGGTGCGCTCCCGATGGCACGGACAGCATTAAGGAGGGACTTATATATACGCCCTGTGCCATTCTGCCGACGTATATATCGTCGTGCGCCAGTCGGGAACCGGTTAAATAAAATGGATGCCATCATTTTTATTTTTTCTCCCCTATTGGCTAGACCCCTGGTGTCCAACCTGCAACCCTGTGACCCTTTGGCACTTTTTGTGTGTGGGGCCCCTGCAGACACTAATCTGTGTTCCCCATTATGCTCAGTTGTAGCAGTGATTTCCAGCAGTCTCATGCAATATGTCTGGAGCCTATGACTGTCCCATGGACATGCCCCCAGTCTACAACTCCTATAGCATGTTAACAATCTCTGGCAACATGTCTGCAGTATCTAATCATCTCTTGAGAGAAACAGAGGAGCGGCACCACTCTGAGTACAGTATGTCAGTTAAAATAATTCAATGTTTAATAAAAGTAAGATAAACTCACATTTTGGTGAGATTTAATGTGCATGGCATAGTAGCTTGGGTTTCATCAGGCCTATGAATAGGCCTGATGAAGGAGCACGCAGTGATTAGTGATATCATTTACAAACAGTCGAAAAAGGAAAAATTATAAATAAACACCAATGATAATCTAAGTGCAACGTGAATTGTCCACCTAAACACAAAGGTGAAATGAATAAATCAATACAGTCCCAATATGATTGCACTTGTTAATCAAAAAGTGCATAAAAGTCCACCAACAAAATTCTTCCAAATGTGATGATGTGAGTGATGCCTTCACCAAAACTTAGGAAATCAACACCCAAAACTGAATGGATATGCAATCTGCTTACCAGACCAATTTGACTTTTTTACTTAAAAAGATAGTCAAACAGCGCTTGTGCAGGGTAGTGCCCGCTCACATAGATTTGAAATGGAGATGTATAGGAACCTTCCTCCTCATGGGTATAGGCAGGATATACAAAGAGAGCAAAAAACATCCATAGCGTAATAACATTTTTACCAGGTCACGTTACTCTACGACATTTCCGGTTCTTCTGGTTTTCGGTGGGAGCCTGTAGAACGCACGCTATCCATGGAGGTGGACGCAAGGCTGACTCCACACACCACTCATTCTGACAAGCCAGCAGCCCCAGTGCCGGGATCGGCACTTTTAAATGTAAGGAGCCATTTGGCTACACTTTTTTATACTTTGTCTACATTAAAAACGTCATTACGCTATGGATGTTTTTTGCTCTCTTTGTATATCCTGCCTACACCCATGAGGAGGAAGGTTCCTATACATCTCCATTTCAAATCTATGTGAGCAGGCACTACCCTGCACCAGCGCTGTTTGACTATCTTTTTAATTAACCTGTAGCTGACCGCCCACTGTCAAATGACGGCGGGACGGTGCAGGCGCGCAGGCACTGGTGAGGCTGCATGACGGGCACAGGCAAGCTGCTGTATATGATGGTCACTGGCAGGCTGCATCTGAGGGGCACAGGTACTGGTGAGGTTGCATGATAGGCACAGGCAGGCTGCTGCATCTGATGTGTACTGGCAGGCTGCTGTATCTGATGAGCACAGGCACTGGTGAGGTTGCATGATGGGCACAGGCAGGCTGCTGCATCTGATGGGCACCGGCAGGCTGCTGCATCTGACAGGCAGTGGTGAAGCTGCATTTGATGGACACTGGTGAGGCTGCATTGATCTCTTGTAGCATGTCTGCAGTCTCTGACCGTCTCCTGTATCATGTCTGTTAGAGGTGCACCGAATGGAAATTTTGCTAATACTATTAGTAGTGTGTTTAAGTAAGAGATTGCAGACATGATACAAGAGATGGTTAGAGACTGCAGACTGCATTTTTATTGAGCTTTTCTTGCACTAAAGGTGCCAATTATGACCAACAATAAATTCATATTAATTTAAATGTAATTGATGATATTAATTAAAAAGTCAAATATAATACAATTGTATATAAAAATAAATATTTTTTAAAAACTGTAATTTTCGGTATCAGTTTTCGGCTTGGTGCATCCTTCATTTTCCGTTTTGGTACCAAACTTTCCATTCGGTGCACCCCTAGTGGACATGATACAAGAGATGGTCAGAGACTGTTCGAACGTGATACAGGAGATAGTCAGAGACTGTGCGGACAGGATGCAGGAGATGGTCAGAGACTGTGTGGACATGATGCAGGAGATGGTCAGAGACTGTGCGGACATGATACAGGAGATGGTCAGAGACTGTGCGGACATGATACAGGAGATGGTCAGAGACTGTGCGGACATGATGCAGGAGATGGTCAGAGACTGTGCGGACATGATGCAGGAGATGGTCAGAGACTGTGCGGACATGATGCAGGAGATGGTCAGAGACTGTGCGGACATGATGCAGGAGATGGTCAGAGACTGTGAACATGATACAGGAGATGGTCAGAGACTGTGCGGACATAATACCAGAGATGATCAGAGACTGTGTGGACATATTACAAGAGATGGTCAGAGAGTATGCGGACATGATACAGGAAATGGTCAGAGAGTGTGCGAACATGATACTGGAGATGGTCAGAGATTGTGCGATCATGATTCTGGAGATGGTCAGAGAGTGTGCGATCATGATTCTGGAGATGGTCAGAGATTGTGCGATAATGATTCTGGAGATGGTCAGAGAGTGTGCGATAATGATTCTGGAGATGGTCAGAGAGTGTGCGGACATGATACACAAGATGAAAATCAGGACTGTTGGCAACTATGATAATAATCTTTTGTATCATGTCTGCAGATTCTGACCATCTTTTGTATCATGTCTACAGTCTCTGATCATCTCCTTTACCATGTTCACAGTCTCTGGCCATCTCTTGTATCATGCTTGCAGTCTTTGACCATCTCTTATATCATGTGTACAGTCTCTGGCCATTTATTGTATTATGTCCACCATCTCTTGTATCATGTCTGCAGTCCATGATCATCTCCTTTACCATGTTTACAGTGTCTAGCCATCTCTTGTGCCATGTCTACAGTCTCTGACCATCCTTTTTGTTATACCCATCTCCTATATTCCATCTAAAGCATCTGCCCACCTTCTGTATGTATTCAGTCTCTTTTTCTACATCCTGCTTCATGGCTGGTGTCTACGACACTGAATTTTCACAAAATGTTATGTGCGACCCTTTGTTGAAGTAGTAGACTACTAGCTTGAGGCACCCCATATCAAGAATATTGACCACCACTGGACTAGACATTGTCCATTGGGCGGTCCACCTATAATTGCTGACCAATAAAATGGGCCAAACTACGGACAACGTTTTTCATTAGATCCAATACTCTATACATTGGTGTTCAGAACGTTCACATATTATTTGTACTCATTCCAGAAGCTGGACATCTCACTGTCGCTAACAGTATATATAACTCCTGCTCTTAGTTGTGGTGCTTGCTAATATATATATATATAATATATATATATATATGTATATATGTGTGTGTGTGTTGTGTGTGTGTGTGTGTGTGTGTAGCTCTCTCTCTTTTCTATGCTTGTCCGATTGATGCATGTGATGCCAGAGGTCTTGCTGCCCTTTACAGTACTTGTGGGTGTCCTTACAAGCACTGGCAACAACAACAAAAGAAAAGACACACCGACCTAATGCATTTACAACATTACTCTTTTATCTTTCAATAAAATGGTTAGCTACCTACATACCGTATATACTCGAGTATAAGCCGAGTTTTTTATCACATTTTTATACTTGAGTCAAGCACTTTTCTGCAGCAGAGAATGACATTTTCTGTCCCGAATTTGGGGCCCCGTATCTCTGGCCCACTTAGTGCTAGGAGCCCTAAATTTGGTGTACACACCAAGTGAAACCAGCACTACAACATATCCAATGTATGGGTTCCTAGCACCAAGTGGCCCCGATATACGGGGCCCCAAATTCAGGTCGGAAAATGTCATTCTCTGCTGCAGAAAAGTGCTTGTCATTTTCCAAACCGAATTTGGGGACCCGTATCTCGGGGGCCACTTGGTGATAGGAACCCCATCCATTAGATATGTTGTAGTGCTAGTTCCATTCTGTTTGCACACCAAATTTGAGGTTTCTAGCACCAAGTGGCCTCAAGATACGGGGGCCCCAAAGTTGGTCAACTGTGTCTATCTGCAACAATATTTGAGGACCCCTTGGGTCCAGAGACTCCAAATTTTGGCTTCAGATAGGGGCATCTAGGAACCCTTAACTACCAAGTTTGAAGTTTGGGGGACCTATGGCTGCAAATTGGCAAAGTGAGGGGGTGCAAATTTGGACCATTTTTTAGGACAAAAGGGCCGGGAGTGCAAATTTGGACCATTTTTAGGACAAAAGTGCTCGGGGGACAAAAGGGCCGGGGGTGCAAACTTTGGACCATTTTTAGGACATAAGGGCCGGGGGTGCAAATGTGGACCATTTTTAGGACAAAAGGGCCGGGGGTGCAAATTTGGACCATTTTTAGGACAAAAGGGCCGGGGGTGAAATTTGGACCATTTTTGTGACAAAAGGGCCGGGGGTGCAAATTTGGACCGTTTTTTGGACAAAAGGGCCGGGGGTGCAAATTTGGACCATTTTTAGGACAAAAGGGCCGGGGGTGCAAATTTGGACCGTTTTTGGGACAAAAGGTCCGGGGGGTGCAAATTTGGACCATTTTTAGGACAAAAGGGCCGGGGGTGCAAATTTGGACCATTTTTAGGACAAAAGGGCCGGGGGTGCAAATTTGGACCATTTTTAGGACAAAAGGGCCGGGGGTGCAAATTTGGACCATTTTTGGGAAAAAAGGGCCGGGGGTGCAAATTTGGACCATTTTTAGGACAAAAGGGCCGGGGGTGCAAATTTGGACCATTTTTTGGACAAAAGGGCCGGGGGTGCAAATTTGGACCATTTTTAGGACAAAAGGGCCGGGGGTGCAAATTTGGACCATTTTTAGGACAAAAGGGCCGGGGGTGCAAATTTGGACCATTTTTAGGACAAAAGGGCCGGGGGTGCAAATTTGGACCATTTTTAGGACAAAAGGGCCGGGGGTGCAAATTTGGACCATTTTTAGGACAAAAGGGCCGGGGGTGCAAATTTGGACCATTTTTGGGACAAAAGGGCCGGGGGTGCAAATTTGGACCATTTTTAGGACAAAAGGGCCGGGGGTGCAAATTTGGACCATTTTTAGGACAAAAGGGCCGGGGGTGCAAATTTGGACCATTTTTAGGACAAAAGGGCCGGGGGTGCAAATTTGGACCATTTTAGGACAAAAGGGCCGGGGTGCAAATTTGGACCATTTTTAGGACAAAAGGGCCGGGGGTGCAAATTTGGACCATTTTTAGGACAAAAGGGCCTGGGGTGCAAATTTGGACCATTTTTCGGACAAAAGGGCCGGGGGTGCAAATTTGGACCATTTTTAGGACAAAAGGGCCGGGGTGCAAATTTGGACCATTTTTGGGACAAAAGGGCCGGGGGGGCAAATTTGGACCATTTTTAGGACAAAAGGGCCGGGGGTGCAAATTTGGACCATTTTTGGGACAAAAGGGCCGGGGGTGCAAATTTGGACCATTTTTAGGACAAAAGGGCCGGGGGTGCAAATTTGGACCATTTTTAGGACAAAAGGGCCGGGGTGCAAATTTGGACCATTTTTGGGACAAAAGGGCCGGGGGTGCAAATTTGGACCATTTTTAGGACAAAAGGGCCGGGGGTGCAAATTTGGACCATTTTTGGGACAAAAGGGCCGGGGGTGCAAATTTGGACCATTTTTAGGACAAAAGGGCCGGGGGTGCAAATTTGGACCATTTTTAGGACAAAAGGGCCGGGGGTGCAAATTTGGACCATTTTTAGGACAAAAGGGCCGGGGGTGCAAATTTGGACCATTTTTAGGACAAAAGGGCCGGGGGTGCAAATTTGGACCATTTTTAGGACAAAAGGGCCGGGGGTGCAAATTTGGACCATTTTTAGGACAAAAGGGCCGGGGGTGCAAATTTGGACCATTTTTAGGACAAAAGGGCCGGGGGTGCAAATTTGGACCATTTTTTGGACAAAAGGGCCGGGGGTGCAAATTTTGACCATTTTTAGGACAAAAGGGCCGGGGGTGCAAATTTGGACCATTTTTAGGACAAAAGGGCCGGGGGTGCAAATTTGGACCATTTTTAGGACAAAAGGGCCGGGGGTGCAAATTTGGACCATTTTTTGGACAAAAGGGCCGGGGGTGCAAATTTGGACCATTTTTAGGACAAAAGGGCCGGGGTGCAAATTTGGACCATTTTTAGGACAAAAGGGCCGGGGGTGCAAATTTGGACCATTTTTGGGACAAAAGGGCCGGGGGTGCAAATTTGGACCATTTTTAGGACAAAAGGGCCGGGGGTGCAAATTTGGACCATTTTTAGGACAAAAGGGCCGGGGGTGCAAATTTGGACCATTTTTAGGACAAAAGGGCCGGGGGTGCAAATTTGGACCATTTTTAGGACAAAAGGGCCGGGGGTGCAAATTTGGACCATTTTTTGGACAAAAGGGCCGGGGGTGCAAATTTGGACCATTTTTAGGACAAAAGGGCCGGGTGGTGCAAATTTGGACCATTTTTAGGACAAAAGGGCCGGGGGTGCAAATTTGGACCATTTTTAGGACAAAAGGGCCGGGGGTGCAAATTTGGACCATTTTTAGGACAAAAGGGCCGGGGGTGCAAATTTGGACCATTTTTGACATTTTTGGGGGGTTAAAACCTTTTTTTAGGGACAAAAGGCCGGGGGTGCCAATTTGGACCATTTTTTGGACAAAAGGGCCGGGGGTGCAAATTTGGGCCCATTTTAGGACAAAAGGGCCGGGGGTGCAAATTTGGACCATTTTTAGGCACAAAAGGGCCGGGGGGTGCAAATTTGGACCATTTTTGGGACAAAAGGGCCGGGGGTGCAAATTTGGACCATTTTTAGGACAAAAGGTCCGGGGGTGCAAATTTGGACCATTTTTAGGTACAAAAGGGCCGGGGGTGCAAATTTGGACTTTTTTTAGGACAAAAGGGCCGGGGGTGCAAATTTGGACCCTTTTTGGGACAAAAGGGCCGGGGGTGCAAATTTGGACCATTTTTAGGACAAAAGGTCCGGGGTGCAAATTTGGACCATTTTTAGGACAAAAGGGCCGGGGTGCAAATTTGGACCATTTTTGGGACAAAAGGTCCGGGGGTGCAAATTTGGACCATTTTTAGGACAAAAGGGCCGGGGGTGCAAATTTGGACCATTTTTAGGACAAAAGGGCCGGGGGTGCAAATTTGGACCATTTTTAGGACAAAAGGGCCGGGGGTGCAAATTTGGACCATTTTTTGGACAAAAGGGCCGGGGGTGCAAATTTGGACCATTTTTAGGACAAAAGGGCCGGGGGTGCAAATTTGGACCATTTTTAGGACAAAAGGGCCGGGGGTGCAAATTTGGACCATTTTTAGGACAAAAGGGCCGGGGGTGCAAATTTGGACCATTTTTTGGACAAAAGGGCCGGGGGTGCAAATTTGGACCATTTTTTGGGACAAAAGGGCCGGGGGTGCAAATTTGGACCATTTTTTGGACAAAAGGGCCGGGGGTGCAAATTTGGACCATTTTTGGAACAAAAGGGCCGGGGGTGCAAATTTGGACCATTTTTGGGACAAAAGGGCCGGGGGTGCAAATTTGGACCATTTTTAGGACAAAAGGGCCGGGGGTGCAAATTTGGACCATTTTTAGGACAAAAGGGCCGGGGGTGCAAATTTGGACCATTTTTAGGACAAAAGGGCCGGGGGTGCAAATTTGGACCATTTTTAGGACAAAAGGGCCGGGGGTGCAAATTTGGACCATTTTTAGGACAAAAGGGCCGGGGGTGCAAATTTGGACCATTTTTAGGACAAAAGGGCCGGGGGTGCAAATTTGGACCATTTTTAGGGACAAAAGGGCCGGGGGTGCAAATTTGGACCATTTTTGGACAAAAGGGCCGGGGGTGCAAATTTGGACCATTTTTAGGACAAAAGGGCCGGGGGTGCAAATTTGGACCATTTTTAGGACAAAAGGGCCGGGGGTGCAAATTTGGACCATTTTTGGGACAAAAGGGCCGGGGGTGCAAATTTGGACCATTTTTAGGACAAAAGGGCCGGGGGTGCAAATTTGGACCATTTTTAGGACAAAAGGGCCGGGGGTGCAAATTTGGACCATTTTTAGGACAAAAGGGCCGGGGGTGCAAATTTGGACCATTTTTGGGACAAAAGGGCCGGGGGTGCAAATTTGGACCATTTTTAGGACAAAAGGGCCGGGGGTGCAAATTTGGACCATTTTTAGGACAAAAGGGCCGGGGGTGCAAATTTGGACCATTTTTAGGACAAAAGGTCCGGGGGTGCAAATTTGGACCATTTTTAGGACAAAAGGGCCGGGGGTGCAAATTTGGACCATTTTTTGGGACAAAAGGGCCGGGGGTGCAAATTTGGACCATTTTTGGGACAAAAGGGCCGGGGGTGCAAATTTGGACCATTTTTAACCATTTTTGGGACAAAAGGGCCGGGGGTGCAAATTTGGACCATTTTTGGGACAAAAGGGCCGGGGGTGCAAATTTGGACCATTTTTGGGACAAAAGGGCCGGGGGTGCAAATTTGGACCATTTTAGGACAAAAGGGCCGGGGGTGCAAATTTGGACCATTTTTAGGACAAAAGGGCCGGGGGTGCAAATTTGGACCATTTTTAGGACAAAAGGGCCGGGGGTGCAAATTTGGACCATTTTTAGGACAAAAGGGCCGGGGGTGCAAATTTGGACCATTTTTAGGACAAAAGGGCCGGGGGTGCAAATTTGGACCATTTTTTGGACAAAAGGGCCGGGGGTGCAAATTTGGACCATTTTTAGGACAAAAGGGCCGGGGGTGCAAATTTGGACCATTTTTAGGACAAAAGGGCCGGGGGTGCAAATTTGGACCATTTTTAGGACAAAAGGGCCGGGGTGCAAATTTGGACCATTTTTAGGACAAAAGGGCCGGGGGTGCAAATTTGGACCATTTTTAGGACAAAAGGGCCGGGGGTGCAAATTTGGACCATTTTTGGGACAAAAGGGCCGGGGGTGCAAATTTGGACCATTTTTTGGACAAAAGGGCCGGGGGTGCAAATTTGGACCATTTTTGGACAAAAGGGCCGGGGGTGCAAATTTGGACCATTTTTAGGACAAAAGGGCCGGGGGTGCAAATTTGGACCATTTTTTGGACAAAAGGGCCGGGGGTGCAAATTTGGACCATTTTTAGGACAAAAGGGCCGGGGGTGCAAATTTGGACCATTTTTAGGACAAAAGGGCGGGGGGTGCAAATTTGGACCATTTTTGGGACAAAAGGGCCGGGGGTGCAAATTTGGACCATTTTTAGGACAAAAGGGCCGGGGGTGCAAATTTGGACCATTTTTTTGGACAAAAGGGCGGGGGGGTGCAAATTTGGACCATTTTTGGGACAAAAGGGCCGGGGGTGCAAATTTGGACCATTTTTTGGACAAAAGGGCCGGGGGTGCAAATTTGGACCATTTTTAGGACAAAAGGGCCGGGGGTGCAAATTTTGACCATTTTTTGGACAAAAGGGCCGGGGGTGCAAATTTGGACCATTTTTAGGACAAAAGGGCCGGGGGTGCAAATTTGGACCATTTTTGGGACAAAAGGGCCGGGGGTGCAAATTTGGACCATTTTTAGGACAAAAGGGCCGGGGGTGCAAATTTGGACCATTTTTAGGACAAAAGGGCCGGGGGTGCAAATTTGGACCATTTTTTGGACAAAAGGGCCGGGGGTGCAAATTTGGACCATTTTTAGGACAAAAGGGCCGGGGGTGCAAATTTGGACCATTTTTGGGACAAAAGGGCCGGGGGTGCAAATTTGGACCATTTTTTGGACAAAAGGGCCGGGGGTGCAAATTTGGACCATTTTTTGGACAAAAGGGCCGGGGGTTAAATTCTGGTCATTTGGACCATTCTTGGGACAAAAGGGCCGGGGGTGCAAATTTGGACCATTTTTAGGACAAAAGGGCCGGGGGTGCAAATTTGGACCATTTTTTGGACAAAAGGTCCGGGGGTGCAAATTTGGACCATTTTTAGGACAAAAGGGCCGGGGTGCAAATTTGGACCATTTTTAGGACAAAAGGGCCGGGGGTGCAAATTTGGACCATTTTTAGGACAAAAGGGCCGGGGGTGCAAATTTGGACCATTTTTAGGACAAAAGGGCCGGTGGTGCAAATTTGGACCATTTTTTGGACAAAAGGGCCGGGGGTGCAAATTTGGACCATTTTTAGGACAAAAGGGCCGGGGGTGCAAATTTGGACCATTTTTTGGACAAAAGGGCCGGGGGTGCAAATTTGGACCATTTTTGGGACAAAAGGGCCGGGGGTGCAAATTTGGACCATTTTTAGGACAAAAGGGCCGGGGGTGCAAATTTGGACCGTTTTTTAGGACAAAAGGGCCGGGGGTGCAAATTTGGACCATTTTTAGGACAAAAGGGCCGGGGGTGCAAATTTGGACCATTTTTGGGACAAAAGGGCCGGGGGTGCAAATTTGGACCATTTTTTGGGACAAAAGGGCCGGGGGTGCAAATTTGGACCATTTTTAGGACAAAAGGGCCGGGGGTGCAAATTTGGACCATTTTTAGGACAAAAGGGCCGGGGGTGCAAATTTGGACCATTTTTGGGACAAAAGGGCCGGGGGTGCAAATTTGGACCATTTTTAGGACAAACGGGCCGGGGGTGCAAATTTGGACCATTTTTAGGACAAAAGGGCCGGGGGTGCAAATTTGGACCATTTTTAGGACAAAAGGGCCGGGGGTGCAAATTTGGACCATTTTTAGGACAAAAGGGCCGGGGGTGCAAATTTGGACCATTTTTAGGACAAAAGGGCCGGGGGTGCAAATTTGGACCATTTTTTGGACAAAAGGGCCGGGGGTGCAAATTTGGACCATTTTTAGGACAAAAGGGCCGGGGGTGCAAATTTGGACCATTTTTGGGACAAAAGGGCCGGGGGTGCAAATTTGGACCATTTTTGGGACAAAAGGGCCGGGGGTGCAAATTTGGACCATTTTTAGGACAAAAGGGCCGGGGGTGCAAATTTGGGACCATTTTTAGGACAAAAGGGCCGGGGTGCAAATTTGGACCATTTTTGGGACAAAAGGGCCGGGGGTGCAAATTTGGACCATTTTTTAGGACAAAAGGGCCGGGGGTGCAAATTTGGACCATTTTTTGGACAAAAGGGCCGGGGTGCAAATTTGGACCATTTTTAGGACAAAAGGGCCGGGGGTGCAAATTTGGACCATTGTTTGGACAAAAGGGCCGGGGGTGCAAATTTGGACCATTTTTAGGACAAAAGGGCCGGGGGTGCAAATTTGGACCATTTTTAGGACAAAAGGGCCGGGGGTGCAAATTTGGACCATTTTTAGGACAAAAGGGCCGGGGGTGCAAATTTGGACAATTTTTGGGACAAAAGGGCCGGGGTGCAAATTTGGACCATTTTTGGTACAAAAGGGCCGGGGGTGCAAATTTGGACCATTTTTGGGACAAAAGGGCCGGGGGTGCAAATTTGGACCATTTTTAGGACAAAAGGGCCGGGGGGGCCGGGGGTGCAAATTTGGACCATTTTTGGGACAAAAGGGCCGGGGGTGCAAATTTGGTCATTTTTTAGAAAAGGGCCCAAATTCTGGTCATTTTGAACCATTTTGGGACAAAAGGGCCGGGGGTGCAAATTTGGATTTTTTAGGACAAAAGGGCCGGGGGTGCAAATTTGGACCATGGTCATTTTTTTTTAGACAAAAGGGCCGGGGGTGCAAATTTGGACCATTTTTAGGACAAAAGGGCCGGGGGTGCAAATTTGGACCATTTTTTGGACAAAAGGGCCGGGGGTGCAAATTTGGACCATTTTTTTTTGGACAAAAGGGCCGGGGGTTTGCAAATTTTGGACCATTTTTTTTGGACAAAAGGGCCGGGGGTGCAAATTTGGACCATTTTTAGGACAAAAGGGCCGGGGGTGCAAATTTGGACCATTTTTAGGACAAAAGGGCCGGGGGTGCAAATTTGGACCATTTTTAGGACAAAAGGGCCGGGGGTGCAAATTTGGACCATTTTTGGGACAAAAGGGCCGGGGGTGCAAATTTGGACCATTTTTTGGACAAAAGGGCCGGGGGTGCAAATTTGGACCATTTTTAGGACAAAAGGGCCGGGGGTGCAAATTTGGACCATTTTTGGGACAAAAGGGCCGGGGGTGCAAATTTGGACCATTTTTAAGACAAAAGGGCCGGGGGTGCAAATTTGGACCATTTTTAGGACAAAAGGGCCGGGGGTGCAAATTTGGACCATTTTTGGGACAAAAGGGCCGGGGGTGCAAATTTGGACCATTTTTAGGACAAAAGGACCGGGGGTGCAAATTTGGACCATTTTTGGGACAAAAGGGCCGGGGGTGCAAATTTGGACCATTTTTGGGACAAAAGGGCCGGGGGTGCAAATTTGGACCATTTTTTTTTGGGACAAAAGGGCCGGGGGTGCAAATTTGGACCATTTTTGGGACAAAAGGGCCGGGGGTGCAAATTTGGACCATTTTTAGGACAAAAGGGCCGGGGGTGCAAATTTGGACCATTTTTTGGGACAAAAGGGCCGGGGGTGCAAATTCTGGACAAATTTTTAGGACAAAAGGACCATTTATTTTTGGTACAAAAGGGCCGGGGGTGCAAATTTGGACCATTTTTAGGACAAAAGGGCCGGGGGTGCAAATTTGGACCATTTTTGGGACAAAAGGGCCGGGGGTGCAAATTTGGACCATTTTGAACCATTTTTGGGACAAAAGGGCCGGGGGTGCAAATTTGGACCATTTTTAGGACAAAAGGGCCGGGGGTGCAAATTTGGACCATTTTTAGGACAAAAGGGCCGGGGGTGGACATTTTGGACCATTTTTTTTTAGGACAAAAGGGCCGGGGGTGCAAATTTGGACCATTTTTAGGACAAAAGGGCATTTTTCATTTTTGGGACAAAAGGGCCGGGGGTGCAAATTTGGACCATTTTTAGGACAAAAGGGCCGGGGGTGCAAATTTGGACCATTTTTAGGACAAAAGGGCCGGGGGTGCAAATTTGGACCATTTTTAGGACAAAAGGGCCGGGGGTGCAAATTTGGACCATTTTTAGGACAAAAGGGCCGGGGGTGCAAATTTGGACCATTTTTAGGACAAAAGGGCCGGGGGTGCAAATTTGGACCATTTTTAGGACAAAAGGGCCGGGGGTGCAAATTTTGACCATTTTTTGGACAAAAGGGCCGGGGGTGCAAATTTGGACCATTTTTGGACAAAAGGGCCGGGGGTGCAAATTTGGACCATTTTAGGGACAAAAGGGCCGGGGGTGCAAATTTGGACCATTTTTGGGACAAAAGGGCCGGGGTGCAAATTTGGACCATTTTTGGGACAAAAGGGCTGGGGGTGCAAATTTGGACCATTTTTGGGACAAAAGGGCCGGGGGTGCAAATTTGGACCATTTTAAACCATTTTTGGGACAAAAGGGCCGGGGGTGCAAATTTGGACCATTTTTGGGACAAAAGGGCCGGGGGTGCAAATTTGGACCATTTTTGGGACAAAAGGGCCGGGGGTGCAAATTTGGACCATTTTTAGGACAAAAGGGCCGGGGGTGCAAATTTGGACCATTTTTAGGACAAAAGGGCCGGGGGTGCAAATTTGGACCATTTTTAGGACAAAAGGGCCGGGGGTGCAAATTTGGACCATTTTTAGGACAAAAGGGCCGGGGTTAAATTCTGGTCATTTTGAACCATTTTTGGGACAAAAGGGCCGGGGGTGCAAATTTGGACCATTTTTAGGACAAAAGGGCCGGGGGTGCAAATTTGGACCATTTTTAGGACAAAAGGGCCGGGGGTGCAAATTTGGACCATTTTTGGGACAAAAGGGCCGGGGGTGCAAATTTGGACATTTTTTGGGACAAAAGGGCCGGGGGTGCAAATTTGGACCATTTTTAGGACAAAAGGACCGGGGGTGCAAATTTGGACCATTTTTAGGACAAAAGGGCCGGGGGTGCAAATTTGGACCATTTTTAGGACAAAAGGGCCGGGGGTGCAAATTTGGACCATTTTTAGGACAAAAGGGCCGGGGGTGCAAATTTGGACCATTTTTGGGACAAAAGGGCCGGGGGTGCAAATTTGGACCATTTTTGGGACAAAAGGGCCGGGGGTGCAAATTTGGACCATTTTTAGGACAAAAGGGCCGGGGGTGCAAATTTGGACCATTTTTGGGACAAAAGGGCCGGGGGTGCAAATTTGGACCATTTTTGGGACAAAAGGGCCGGGGGTGCAAATTTGACCATTTTTGGGACAAAAGGGCCGGGGGTGCAAATTTGGACCATTTTTGGGACAAAAGGGCCGGGGGTGCAAATTTGGACCATTTTGAACCATTTTTGGGACAAAAGGGCCGGGGGTGCAAATTTGGACTATTTTTGGGACAAAAGGGCCGGGGGTGCAAATTTGGACCATTTTTAGGACAAAAGGGCCGGGGGTGCAAATTTGGACCATTTTTGGGACAAAAGGGCCGGGGGTGCAAATTTGGACCATTTTTGGGACAAAAGGGCCGGGGGTGCAAATTTGGACCATTTTTAGGACAAAAGGGCCGGGGGTGCAAATTTGGACCATTTTTAGGACAAAAGGGCCGGGGGTGCAAATTTGGACCATTTTTAGGACAAAAGGGCCGGGGGTGCAAATTTGGACCATTTTTTGGACAAAAGGGCCGGGGGTGCAAATTTGGACCATTTTTAGGACAAAAGGGCCGGGGGTGCAAATTTGGACCATTTTTGGGACAAAAGGGCCGGGGGTGCAAATTTGGACCATTTTTGGGACAAAAGGGCCGGGGGTGCAAATTTGGACCATTTTTAGGACAAAAGGGCCGGGGGTGCAAATTTGGACCATTTTTAGGACAAAAGGGCCGGGGGTGCAAATTTGGACCATTTTTGGGACAAAAGGGCCGGGGGTGTCAAATTTGGACCATTTTTGGGACAAAAGGGCCGGGGTGCAAATTTGGACCATTTTTAGGACAAAAGGGCCGGGGGTGCAAATTTGGACCATTTTTGGGACAAAAGGGCCGGGGGTGCAAATTTGGACCATTTTTAGGACAAAAGGGCCGGGGGTGCAAATTTGGACCATTTTTAGGACAAAAGGGCCGGGGGTGCAAATTTGGACCATTTTTTGGACAAAAGGGCCGGGGTGCAAATTTGGACCATTTTTAGGACAAAAGGGCCGGGGGTGCAAATTTGGACCATTTTGGGACAAAAGGGCCGGGGGTGCAAATTTGGACCATTTTTAGGACAAAAGGGCCGGGGGTGCAAATTTGGACCATTTTTAGGACAAAAGGGCCGGGGGTGCAATTCTGGTCATTTTGGACCATTTTTAGGACAAAAGGGCCGGGGGTGCAAATTTGGACCATTTTTAGGACAAAAGGGCCGGGGGTGCAAATTTGGACCATTTTTAGGACAAAAGGGCCGGGGGTGCAAATTTGGACCATTTTTAGGACAAAAGGGCCGGGGGTGCAAATTTGGACCATTTTTGGACAAAAGGGCCGGGGGTGCAAATTTGGACCATTTTTAGGACAAAAGGGCCGGGGGTGCAAATTTGGACCATTTTTAGGACAAAAGGGCCGGGGGTGCAAATTTGGACCATTTTTGGGACAAAAGGGCCGGGGGTGCAAATTTGGACCATTTTTTAGGACAAAAGGGCCGGGGGTGCAAATTTGGACCATTTTTAGGACAAAAGGGCCGGGGGTGCAAATTTGGACCATTTTTAGGACAAAAGGGCCGGGGGTGCAAATTTGGACCATTTTAGGACAAAAGGGCCGGGGGTGCAAATTTGGACCATTTTTAGGGACAAAAGGGCCGGGGGTGCAAATTTGGACCATTTTTAGGACAAAAGGGCCGGGGGTGCAAATTTGGACCATTTTTAGGACAAAAGGGCCGGGGGTGCAAATTTGGACCATTTTTAGGACAAAAGGGCCGGGGGTGCAATTCTGGTCATTTTGAACCATTTTTGGGACAAAAGGGCCGGGGGTGCAAATTTGGACCATTTTTAGGACAAAAGGGCCGGGGGTGCAAATTTGGACCATTTTTAGGACAAAAGGGCCGGGGGTGCAAATTTGGACCATTTTTAGGACAAAAGGGCCGGGGGTGCAAATTTGAACCATTTTTAGGACAAAAGGGCCGGGGGTGCAAATTTGGACCATTTTTGGGACAAAAGGGCCGGGGGTGCAATTTTGAACCATTTTTAGGACAAAAGGGCCGGGGGTGCAAATTTGGACCATTTTTGGGACAAAAGGGCCGGGGGTGCAAATTTGGACCATTTTTGGGACAAAAGGGCCGGGGGTGCAAATTTGGACCATTTTTAGGACAAAAGGGCCGGGGGTGCAAATTTGGACCATTTTTAGGACAAAAGGGCCGGGGGTGCAAATTTGGACCTTTTTTGGGACAAAAGGGCCGGGGGTGCAAATTTGGACCATTTTTAGGACAAAAGGGCCGGGGGTGCAAATTTGGACCATTTTTAGGACAAAAGGGCCGGGGGTGCAAATTTGGACCATTTTTAGGACAAAAGGGCCGGGGGTGCAAATTTGGACCATTTTTAGGACAAAAGGGCCGGGGGTGCAAATTTGGACCATTTTTTGGACAAAAGGGCCGGGGGTGCAAATTTGGACCATTTTAGGACAAAAGGGCCGGGGTGCAAATTTGGACCATTTTTGGACAAAAGGGCCGGGGGTGCAAATTTGGACCATTTTTAGGACAAAAGGGCCGGGGGTGCAAATTTGGACCATTTTTTGGACAAAAGGGCCGGGGGTGCAAATTTGGACCATTTTTAGGACAAAAGGGCCGGGGGTGCAAATTTGGACCATTTTTAGGACAAAAGGGCCGGGGGTGCAAATTTGGACCATTTTTAGGACAAAAGGGCCGGGGGTGCAAATTTGGACCATTTTTAGGACAAAAGGGCCGGGGGTGCAAATTTGGACCATTTTTAGGACAAAAGGGCCGGGGGTGCAAATTTGGACCATTTTTAGGACAAAAGGGCCGGGGGTGCAAATTTGGACCATTTTTGGACAAAAGGGCCGGGGGTGCAAATTTGGACCATTTTTAGGACAAAAGGGCCGGGGGTGCAAATTTGGACCATTTTTAGGACAAAAGGGCCGGGGGTGCAAATTTGGACCATTTTTAGGACAAAAGGGCCGGGGGTGCAAATTTGGACCATTTTTAGGACAAAAGGGCCGGGGGTGCAAATTTGGACCATTTTTAGGACAAAAGGGCCGGGGGTGCAAATTTGGACCATTTTTAGGACAAAAGGGCCGGGGGTGCAAATTTGGACCATTTTTAGGACAAAAGGGCCGGGGGTGCAAATTTGGACCATTTTTAGGACAAAAGGGCCGGGGGTGCAAATTTGGACCATTTTTTGGACAAAAGGGCCGGGGGTGCAAATTTGGACCATTTTTAGGACAAAAGGGCCGGGGGTGCAAATTTGGACCATTTTTAGGACAAAAGGTCCGGGGGTGCAAATTTGGACCATTTTTAGGACAAAAGGGCAGGGGGTGCAAATTTGGACCATTTTTAGGACAAAAGGGCCGGGGGTGCAATTCTGGTCATTTTGAACCATTTTTGGGACAAAAGGGCCGGGGGTGCAAATTTGGACCATTTTTAGGACAAAAGGGCCGGGGTGCAAATTTGGACCTTTTTTGGACAAAAGGGCCGGGGGTGCAAATTTGGACCATTTTTAGGACAAAAGGGCCGGGGTGCAAATTTGGACCATTTTTAGGACAAAAGGGCCGGGGGTGCAAATTTGGACCATTTTTAGGACAAAAGGGCCGGGGGTGCAAATTTGGACCATTTTTGGACAAAAGGGCCGGGGGTGCAAATTTGGACCATTTTTAGGACAAAAGGGCCGGGGGTGCAAATTTGGACCATTTTTTGGACAAAAGGGCCGGGGGTGCAAATTTGGACCATTTTTAGGACAAAAGGGCCGGGGGTGCAAATTTGGACCATTTTTTGGACAAAAGGGCCGGGGGTGCAAATTTGGACCATTTTTAGGACAAAAGGGCCGGGGGTGCAAATTTGGACCATTTTTAGGACAAAAGGGCCGGGGGTGCAAATTTGGACCATTTTTGGACAAAAGGGCCGGGGGTGCAAATTTGGACCATTTTTTGGACAAAAGGGCCGGGGGTGCAAATTTGGACCGTTTTTAGGACAAAAGGGCCGGGGGTGCAAATTTGGACCATTTTTAGGACAAAAGGGCCGGGGGTGCAAATTTGGACCATTTTTTTGACAAAAGGGCCGGGGGTGCAAATTTGGACCATTTTTGGGACAAAAGGGCCGGGGGTGCAAATTTGGACCATTTTTAGGACAAAAGGGCCGGGGGTGCAAATTTGGACCATTTTTAGGACAAAAGGGCCGGGGGTGCAAATTTGGACCATTTTTAGGACAAAAGGGCCGGGGGTGCAAATTTGGACCATTTTTAGGACAAAAAGGCCGGGGGTGCAAATTTGGACCATTTTTAGGACAAAAGGGCCGGGGGTGCAAATTTGGACCATTTTTAGGACAAAAGGGCCGGGGGTGCAAATTTGGACCATTTTTAGGACAAAAGGGCCGGGGGTGCAATTCTGGTCATTTTGAACCATTTTTTGGACAAAAGGGCCGGGGGTGCAAATTTGGACCATTTTTAGGACAAAAGGGCCGGGGGTGCAAATTTGGACCATTTTTAGGACAAAAGGGCCGGGGGTGCAAATTTGGACCATTTTTAGGACAAAAGGGCCGGGGGTGCAAATTTGGACCATTTTTAGGACAAAAGGGCCGGGGTGCAAATTTGGACCATTTTTAGGACAAAAGGGCCGGGGGTGCAAATTTGGACCATTTTTAGGACAAAAGGGCCGGGGGTGCAAATTTGGACCATTTTTAGGACAAAAGGGCCGGGGGTGCAAATTTGGACCATTTTTAGGACAAAAGGGCCGGGGGTGCAATTCTGGTCATTTTTTGGGGACAAAAGGGCCGGGGTGCAAATTTGGACCATTTTTGGGACAAAAGGGCCGGGGGTGCAAATTTGGACC
This sequence comes from Lithobates sylvaticus, assembly GCA_028564925.1. Lineage (NCBI taxonomy): Eukaryota > Metazoa > Chordata > Amphibia > Anura > Ranidae > Lithobates > Lithobates sylvaticus. The sequence goes on along the minus strand of CM053035.1, from coordinate 21,385,109 downwards.
ATTTTTGGGACAAAAGGGCCGGGGGTGCAAATTTGGACCATTTTTGGGACAAAAGGGCCGGGGGTGCAATTTTGGACCATTTTTTGGGACAAAAGGGCCGGGGGTGCAAATTTGGACCATTTTTAGGACAAAAGGGCCGGGGGTGCAAATTTGGACCATTTTTAGGACAAAAGGGCCGGGGGTTAAATTCTGGTCATTTTGAACCATTTTTAGGACAAAAGGGCCGGGGGTGCAAATTTGGACCATTTTTAGGACAAAAGGGCCGGGGGTGCAAATTTGGACCATTTTTAGGACAAAAGGGCCGGGGGTGCAAATTTGGACCATTTTTAGGACAAAAGGGCCGGGGGTGCAAATTTGGACCATTTTTAGGACAAAAGGGCCGGGGGTTCAAATTTGGACCATTTTTGGACAAAAGGGCCGGGGGTGCAAATTTGGACCATTTTTAGGACAAAAGGGCCGGGGGTGCAAATTTGGACCATTTTTAGGACAAAAGGGCCGGGGTGCAAATTTGGACCATTTTTAGGACAAAAGGGCCGGGGGTGCAAATTTGGACCATTTTTAGGACAAAAGGGCCGGGGGTGCAAATTTGGACCATTTTTGGGACAAAAGGGCCGGGGGTGCAAATTTGGACCATTTTTAGGACAAAAGGGCCGGGGGTGCAAATTTGGAACATTTTTGGGACAAAAGGGCCGGGGGTGCAAATTTGGACCATTTTTGGGACAAAAGGGCCGGGGGTGCAAATTTGGACCATTTTAGGACAAAAGGGCCGGGGGTGCAAATTTGGACCATTTTTAGGACAAAAGGGCCGGGGTTGCAAATTTGGACCATTTTTAGGACAAAAGGGCCGGGGTGCAAATTTGGACCATTTTTAGGACAAAAGGGCCGGGGGTGCAAATTTGGACCATTTTTAGGACAAAAGGGCCGGGGGTGCAAATTTGGACCATTTTTAGGACAAAAGGGCCGGGGGTGCAAATTTGGACCATTTTTGGGACAAAAGGGCCGGGGGTGCAAATTTGGACCATTTTTGAGACAAAAGGGTCCGGGGGTGCAAATTTGGACCATTTTTGGGACAAAAGGGCCGGGGGTGCAAATTTGGACCATTTTTTGGACAAAAGGGCCGGGGGTGCAAATTTGGACCGTTTTTTGGACAAAAGGGCCGGGGGTGCAAATTTGGACCTTTTTTTGGACAAAAGGGCCGGGGGTGCAAATTTGGACCTTTTTTAGGACAAAAGGGCCGGGGGTGCAAATTTGGACCATTTTTAGGACAAAAGGGCCGGGGTGCAAATTTGGTGGGGACAAAAGGGCCGGGGGTGCAAATTTTGGACCATTTTTGGGACAAAAGGGCCGGGGGTGCAAATTTGGACCATTTTTAGGACAAAAGGGCCGGGGGTGCAAATTTTTAGACACCGGGGGTTTTTTGGACCATTTTTAGACAAAAAAAGGGCCGGGGGTGCAAATTTGGACCATTTTGGACCATTTTTGGACAAAAGGGCCGGGGGTGCAAATTTGGACCATTTTTAGGACAAAAGGGCCGGGGGTTTTAGCAAATTTTGGACCATTTTTACAAAAGGGCCATTTTTGGACAAAAGGGCCGGGGGTGCAAATTTGGACCATTTTTTAGGACAAAAGGGCCGGGGGTGTTTGCAAATTTGGACCATTTTTGGACAAAAGGGCCGGGGGTGCAAATTTGGACCATTTTTAGTTTTTTTTTGGACAAAAGGGCCGGGGGTGCAAATTTGGACCATTTTTTGGACAAAAGGTCCGGGGGTGCAAATTTGGACCATTTTTAGGGACAAAAGGGCCGGGGGTGCAAATTTGGACCATTTTTAGGACAAAAGGGCCGGGGGTGCAAATTTGGACCATTTTTAGGACAAAAGGGCCGGGGGTGCAAATTTGGACCATTTTTAGGACAAAAGGGCCGGGGGTGCAAATTTGGACCATTTTGAACCATTTTTAGGACAAAAGGGCCGGGGGTGCAAATTTGGACCATTTTTAGGACAAAAGGGCCGGGGGTGCAAATTTGGACCATTTTTAGGACAAAAGGGCCGGGGGTGCAAATTTGGACCATTTTTGGGACAAAAGGGACGGGGGTGCAAATTTGGACCATTTTTAGGACAAAAGGGCCGGGGGTGCAAATTTGGACCATTTTTAGGACAAAAGGGCCGGGGGTGCAAATTTGGACCATTTTTAGGACAAAAGGGCCGGGGGGGCAATTTTGAACCATTTTTGGGACAAAAGGGCCGGGGGTGCAAATTTGGACCATTTTTAGGACAAAAGGGCCGGGGGTGCAAATTTGGACCATTTTTAGGACAAAAGGGCCGGGGGTGCAAATTTGGACCATTTTTAGGACAAAAGGGCCGGGGGTGCAAATTTTTAGGACAAAAGGGCCGGGGTGCAAATTTGGACCATTTTTGGGACAAAAGGGCCGGGGGTGCAAATTTGGACCATTTTTAGGACAAAAGGGCCGGGGGTGCAATTTTGGACCATTTTTAGGACAAAAGGGCCGGGGGTGCAAATTTGGACCATTTTTAGGACAAAAGGGCCGGGGGTGCAAATTTGGACCATTTTTAGGACAAAAGGGCCGGGGGTGCAAATTTGGACCATTTTTGGGACAAAAGGGCCGGGGGTGCAAATTTGGACCATTTTTGGGACAAAAGGGCCGGGGGTGCAAATTTGGACCATTTTTTGGACAAAAGGGCCGGGGGTGCAAATTTGGACCATTTTTAGGACAAAAGGGCCGGGGGTGCAAATTTGGACCATTTTTAGGACAAAAGGGCCGGGGGTGCAAATTTGGACCATTTTTGGACAAAAGGGCCGGGGGTGCAAATTTGGACCATTTTTAGGACAAAAGGGCCGGGGGTGCAAATTTGGACCATTTTTAGGACAAAAGGGCCGGGGGTGCAAATTTGGACCATTTTTAGGACAAAAGGGCCGGGGGTGCAAATTTGGACCATTTTTGGGACAAAAGGGCCGGGGGTGCAAATTTGGACCATTTTTAGGACAAAAGGGCCGGGGGTGCAAATTTGGACCATTTTTAGGACAAAAGGGCCGGGGGTGCAAATTTGGACCATTTTTGGGACAAAAGGGCCGGGGGTGCAAATTTGGACCATTTTTAGGACAAAAGGGCCGGGGGTGCAAATTTGGACCATTTTTAGGACAAAAGGGCCGGGGGTGCAAATTTGGACCATTTTTAGGACAAAAGGGCCGGGGTGCAAATTTGGACCATTTTTAGGACAAAAGGGCCGGGGGTGCAAATTTGGACCATTTTTAGGACAAAAGGGCCGGGGGTGCAAATTTGGACCATTTTTAGGACAAAAGGGCCGGGGGTGCAAATTTGGACCATTTTAGGACAAAAGGGCCGGGGGTGCAAATTTGGACCATTTTTAGGACAAAAGGGCCGGGGGTGCAAATTTGGACCATTTTTGGGACAAAAGGGCCGGGGGTGCAAATTTGGACCATTTTTAGGACAAAAGGGCCGGGGTGCAAATTTGGACCATTTTTAGGACAAAAGGGCCGGGGGTGCAAATTTGGACCATTTTTAGGACAAAAGGGCCGGGGTGCAAATTTGGACCATTTTTGGGACAAAAGGGCCGGGGGTGCAAATTTGGACCATTTTTTGGACCATTTTTAACAAAAGGGCCGGGGGTGCAAATTTGGACCATTTTTAGGACAAAAGGGTCGGGGGTGCAATTCTGGTCATTTTGGACCATTTTTAGGACAAAAGGGCCGGGGGTGCAAATTTGGACCATTTTTAGGACAAAAGGGCCGGGGGTGCAAATTTGGACCATTTTTAGGACAAAAGGGCCGGGGGTGCAAATTTGGACCATTTTTAGGACAAAAGGGCCGGGGGTGCAAATTTGGACCATTTTAGGACAAAAGGGCCGGGGGTGCAAATTTGGACCATTTTTGGGACAAAAGGGCCGGGGGTGCAAATTTGGACCATTTTTTGGACAAAAGGGCCGGGGGTGCAAATTTGGACCATTTTTAGGACAAAAGGGCCGGGGGTGCAAATTTGGACCATTTTTAGGACAAAAGGGCCGGGGGTGCAAATTTGGACAATTTTTGGACAAAAGGGCCGGGGGTGCAAATTTGGACCATTTTTAGGACAAAAGGGCCGGGGGTGCAAATTTGGACCATTTTTAGGACAAAAGGGCCGGGGTGCAAATTTGGACCATTTTTAGGACAAAAGGGCCGGGGGTGCAAATTTGGACCATTTTTAGGACAAAAGGGCCGGGGGTGCAAATTTGGACCATTTTTAGGACAAAAGGGCCGGGGTGCAAATTTGGACCATTTTTAGGACAAAAGGGCCGGGGGTGCAAATTTGGACCATTTTTGGGACAAAAGGGCCGGGGGTGCAAATTTGGACCATTTTTAGGACAAAAGGGCCGGGGGTGCAAATTTGGGCCATTTTTAGGACAAAAGGGCCGGGGGTGCAAATTTGGACCATTTTAGGACAAAAGGGCCGGGGGTGCAAATTTGGACCATTTTTAGGACAAAAGGGCCGGGGGTGCAAATTTGGACCATTTTTAGGACAAAAGGGCCGGGGGTGCAAATTTGGACCATTTTTAGGACAAAAGGGCCGGGGGTGCAAATTTGGACCATTTTTAGGACAAAAGGGCCGGGGGTGCAAATTTGGACCATTTTTAGGACAAAAGGGCCGGGGGTGCAAATTTGAACCATTTTTAGGACAAAAGGGCCGGGGGTGCAAATTTGGACCATTTTTAGGACAAAAGGGCCGGGGGTGCAAATTTGGACCATTTTTAGGACAAAAGGGCCGGGGGTGCAAATTTGGACCATTTTTAGGACAAAAGGGCCGGGGGTGCAAATTTGGACCATTTTTAGGACAAAAGGGCCGGGGGTGCAAATTTGGACCATTTTAGGACAAAAGGGCCGGGGGTGCAAATTTGGACCATTTTTAGGACAAAAGGGCCGGGGGTGCAAATTTGGACCATTTTGAACCATTTTTGGGACAAAAGGGCCGGGGGTGCAAATTTGGACCATTTTTGGGACAAAAGGGCCGGGGGTGCAAATTTGGACCATTTTTGGGACAAAAGGGCCGGGGGTGCAAATTTGGACCATTTTTAGGACAAAAGGGCCGGGGGTGCAAATTTGGACCATTTTTAGGACAAAAGGGCCGGGGGTGCAAATTTGGACCATTTTTAGGACAAAAGGGCCGGGGTGCAAATTTGGACCATTTTTGGGACAAAAGGGCCGGGGGTGCAAATTTGGACCATTTTTAGGACAAAAGGGCCGGGGGTGCAAATTTGGACCATTTTTAGGACAAAAGGGCCGGGGGTGCAAATTTGGACCATTTTTAGGACAAAAGGGCCGGGGGTGCAAATTTGGACCATTTTTAGGACAAAAGGGCCGGGGGTGCAAATTTGGACCATTTTTAGGACAAAAGGGCCGGGGGTGCAAATTTGGACCATTTTTAGGACAAAAGGGCCGGGGGTGCAAATTTGGACCATTTTTAGGACAAAAGGGCCGGGGGTGCAAATTTGGACCATTTTTAGGACAAAAGGGCCGGGGGTGCAAATTTGGACCATTTTTAGGACAAAAGGGCCGGGGGTGCAAATTTGGACCATTTTTTGGACAAAAGGGCCGGGGGTGCAAATTTGGACCATTTTTAGGACAAAAGGGCCGGGGGTGCAAATTTGGACCATTTTTGGGACAAAAGGGCCGGGGGTGCAAATTTGGACCATTTTTGGGACAAAAGGGCCGGGGGTGCAAATTTGGACCATTTTTTTTTGGGACAAAAGGGCCGGGGGTGCAAATTTGGACCATTTTTTAGGACAAAAGGGCCGGGGGTGCAAATTTGGACCATTTTTTTTAGGACAAAAGGGCCGGGGGTGCAAATTTGGACCATTTTTTGGACAAAAGGGCCGGGGGCAAATTTGGACAAATTTTGGACCATTTTTAGGACAAAAGGGCCGGGGGTGCAAATTTGGACCATTTTTAGGACAAAAGGGCCGGGGGTGCAAATTTGGACCATTTTTTTTTGGGACAAAAGGGCCGGGGGTGCAAATTTGGACCATTTTTAGGACCAATTTTTTTTTGAGGACAAAAGGGCCGGGGTGCAAATTTGGACCATTTTTAGGACAAAAGGGCCGGGGGACCATTTTTGGACAAAAGGGCCGGGGGTGCAAATTTGGACAAAAAAAGGGCCAAATTTGGACCATTTTTTTTTTTTTGGGACAAAAGGGCCGGGGGTGCAAATTTGGACCATTTTTGGGACAAAGGGTCCGGGGGTGCAAATTTGGACCATTTTTGGGACAAAAGGGCCGGGGGTGCAAATTTGGACCATTTTTGGGACAAAAGGGCCGGGGGTGCAAATTTGGACCATTTTTAGGACAAAAGGGCCGGGGGTGCAAATTTGGACCATTTTGGGACAAAAGGGCCGGGGGTCCAAATTTGGACCATTTTTAGGACAAAAGGGCCGGGGGTGCAAATTTGGACCATTTTTGGGACAAAAGGGCCGGGGGTGCAAATTTGGACCATTTTTAGGACAAAAGGGCCGGGGGTGCAAATTTGGACCATTTTGGGACAAAAGGGCCGGGGGTGCAAATTTGGACCATTTTTAGGACAAAAGGGCCGGGGGTGCAAATTTGGACCATTTTTGGGACAAAAGGGCCGGGGGTGCAAATTTGGACCATTTTTAGGACAAAAGGGCCGGGGGTGCAAATTTGGACCATTTTTAGGACAAAAGGGCCGGGGGTGCAAATTTGGACCATTTTAGGGACAAAAGGGCCGGGGGTGCAAATTTGGACCATTTTTGGGACAAAAGGGCCGGGGGTGCAAATTTGGACCATTTTTGGGACAAAAGGGCCGGGGGTGCAAATTTGGACCATTTTTGGGACAAAAGGGCCGGGGGTGCAAATTTGGCCCATTTTTGGGACAAAAGGGCCGGGGGTGCAAATTTGGACCATTTTAGGACAAAAGGGCCGGGGGTGCAAATTTGGACCATTTTTAGGACAAAAGGGCCGGGGGTGCAAATTTGGACCATTTTTGGGACAAAAGGGCCGGGGGTGCAAATTTGGACCATTTTGAAATTTGGACCATTTTTGGACAAAAGGGCCGGGGGTGCAAATTTGGACCATTTTTAGGACAAATTTGGACCATTTTTTTGGACAAAAGGGCCGGGGGTGCAAATTTGGACCATTTTTTTAGGACAAAAGGGCCGGGGGTGCAACCATTTTTAGGACCATTTTTAGGACAAAAGGGCCGGGGGTGCAAATTTGGACATTTTTTTTAGGAATTTTTTTTAGACAAAAAGGCCGGGGGTGCAAATTTGGACCATTTTTAGGACAAAAGGGCCGGGGGTGCAAATTTGGACCATTTTTAGGGGCCGGGGGTGCAAAAGGGCCGGGGGTGCAAATTTTTTTTGGACCATTTTTGGGACAAAAGGGCCGGGGGTGCAAATTTGGACCATTTTTAGGACAAAAGGACAAAAGGCCGGGGGTGCAAATTTGGACCATTTTTAGGACAAAAGGGCCGGGGGTGCAAATTTGGACCATTTTTTGGACAAAAGGGCCGGGGGTGCAAATTTGGACCATTTTTAGGACAAAAGGGCCGGGGGTGCAAATTTGGACCATTTTTAGGACAAAAGGGCCGGGGGTGCAAATTTGGACCATTTTTAGGACAAAAGGGCCGGGGGTGCAATTCTGGTCATTTGGACCATTTTTGGGACAAAAGGGCCGGGGGTGCAAATTTGGACCATTTTTAGGACAAAAGGGCCGGGGGTGCAAATTTGGACCATTTTTAGGACAAAAGGGCCGGGGGTGCAAATTTGGACCATTTTTAGGACAAAAGGGCCGGGGGTGCAAATTTGGACCATTTTTGGGACAAAAGGGCCGGGGGTGCAAATTTGGACCATTTTTAGGACAAAAGGGCCGGGGGTGCAAATTTGGACCATTTTTAGGACAAAAGGGCCGGGGGTGCAAATTTGGACCATTTTTAGGACAAAAGGGCCGGGGGTGCAAATTTGGACCATTTTTGGGACAAAAGGGCCGGGGGTGCAAATTTGGACCATTTTTCGGACAAAAGGGCCGGGGGTGCAAATTTGGACCATTTTTAGGACAAAAGGGCCGGGGTGCAAATTTGGACCATTTTTGGGACAAACGGGCCGGGGGTGCAAATTTGGACCATTTTTAGGACAAAAGGGGCGGGGGTGCAAATTTGGACCATTTTTAGGACAAAAGGGCCGGGGGTGCAAATTTGGACCATTTTTAGGACAAAAGGGCCGGGGGTGCAAATTTGGACCATTTTTAGGACAAAAGGGCCGGGGGTGCAAATTTGGACCATTTTTAGGACAAAAGGGCCGGGGGTGCAAATTTGGACCATTTTTAGGACAAAAGGGCCGGGGGTGCAAATTTGGACCATTTTTAGGACAAAAGGGCCGGGGGTGCAAATTTGGACCATTTTTGGACAAAAGGGCCGGGGGTTAAATTCTGGTCATTTTGAACCATTTTTGGGACAAAAGGGCCGGGGGTGCAAATTTGGACCATTTTTAGGACAAAAGGGCCGGGGGTGCAAATTTGGACCATTTTTAGGACAAAAGGGCCGGGGGGGCAAATTTGGACCATTTTTAGGACAAAAGGGCCGGGGGTGCAAATTTGGACCATTTTTAGGACAAAAGGGCCGGGGGTGCAAATTTGGACCATTTTTGGGACAAAAGGGCCGGGGGTGCAAATTTGGACCGTTTTTGGGACAAAAGGGCCGGGGGTGCAAATTTGGACCATTTTTAGGACAAAAGGGCCGGGGGTGCCAAATTTGGACCATTTTTAGGACAAAAGGGCCGGGGGTGCAAATTTGGACCATTTTTAGGACAAAAGGGCCGGGGGTGCAAATTTGGACCATTTTTAGGACAAAAGGGCCGGGGGTGCAAATTTGGACCATTTTTAGGACAAAAGGGCCGGGGGTGCAAATTTGGACCATTTTAGGACAAAAGGGCCGGGGGTGCAAATTTGGACCATTTTTAGGACAAAAGGGCCGGGGGTGCAAATTTGGACCATTTTTAGGACAAAAGGGCCGGGGGTGCAAATTTGGACCATTTTTAGGACAAATGGGCCGGGGTGCAAATTTGGTCATTTTTAACCATTTTTGGGACAAAAGGGCCGGGGGTGCAAATTTGGACCATTTTTAGGACAAAAGGGCCGGGGGTGCAAATTTGGACCATTTTTGGGACAAAAGGGCCGGGGGTGCAAATTTGGACCATTTTTAGGACAAAAGGGCCGGGGGTGCAAATTTGGACCATTTTTGGGACAAAAGGGCCGGGGGTGCAAATTTGGACCATTTTTAGGACAAAAGGGCCGGGGGTGCAAATTTGGACCATTTTTGGGACAAAAGGGCCGGGGGTGCAAATTTGGACCATTTTTGGGACAAAAGGGCCGGGGGTGCAAATTTGGACCATTTTTAGGACAAAAAGGGCCGGGGGTGCAAATTTGGACCATTTTTGGGACAAAAGGGCCGGGGTGCAAATTTGGACCATTTTTTGGACAAAAGGGCCGGGGGTGCAAATTTGGACCATTTTTGGGACAAAAGGGCCGGGGGTGCAAATTTGGACCATTTTTAGGACAAAAGGGCCGGGGGTGCAAATTTGGACCATTTTTGGGACAAAAGGGCCGGGGGTGCAAATTTGGACCATTTTTGGGACAAAAGGGCCGGGGGTGCAAATTTGGACCATTTTAGGGACAAAAGGGCCGGGGGTGCAAATTTGGACCATTTTTGGGACAAAAGGGCCGGGGGTGCAAATTTGGACCATTTTTGGGACAAAAGGGCCGGGGGTGCAAATTTGGACCATTTTTGGGACAAAAGGGCCGGGGGTGCAAATTTGGACCATTTTTAGGACAAAAGGGCCGGGGGTGCAAATTTGGACCATTTTAGGGACAAAAGGGCCGGGGGTGCAAATTTGGACCATTTTTGGGACAAAAGGGCCGGGGGTGCAAATTTGGACCATTTTTTGGACAAAAGGGCCGGGGGTGCAAATTTGGACCATTTTTAGGACAAAAGGGCCGGGGGTGCAAATTTGGACCATTTTTAGGACAAAAGGGCCGGGGGTGCAAATTTGGACCATTTTTGGGACAAAAGGGCCGGGGGTGCAAATTTGGACCATTTTTAGGACAAAAGGGCCGGGGGTGCAAATTTGGACCATTTTTAGGACAAAAGGGCCGGGGGTGCAAATTTGGACCATTTTTGGGACAAAAGGGCCGGGGGTGCAAATTTGGACCTTTTTTAGGACAAAAGGGCCGGGGGTGCAAATTTGGACCATTTTTGGACAAAAGGGCCGGGGGTGCAAATTTGGACCATTTTTAGGACAAAAGGGCCGGGGGTGCAAATTTGGACCATTTTTAGGACAAAAGGGCCGGGGGTGCAAATTTGGACAATTTTTAGGACAAAAGGGCCGGGGGTGCAAATCTGGTCATGACCATTTTTGGGACAAAAGGGCCGGGGGTGCAAATTTGGACCATTTTTAGGACAAAAGGGCCGGGGGTGCAAATTTGGACCATTTTTAGGACAAAAGGGCCGGGGGTGCAAATTTGGACCATTTTTAGGACAAAAGGGCCGGGGGTGCAAATTTGGACCATTTTTGGGACAAAAGGGCCGGGGGTGCAAATTTGGACCATTTTTAGGACAAAAGGGCCGGGGGTGCAAATTTGGACCATTTTTAGGACAAAAGGGCCGGGGGTGCAAATTTGGACCATTTTTAGGACAAAAGGGCCGGGGGTGAAATTCTGGTCATTTTTAACCATTTTTGGGACAAAAGGGCCGGGGGTGCAAATTTGGACCATTTTTAGGACAAAAGGGCCGGGGGTGCAAATTTGGACCATTTTTAGGACAAAAGGGCCGGGGGTGCAAATTTGGACCATTTTTAGGACAAAAGGGCCGGGGGTGCAAATTTGGACCATTTTTAGGACAAAAGGGCCGGGGGTGCAAATTTGGACCATTTTTAGGACAAAAGGGCCGGGGGTGCAAATTTGGACCATTTTTAGGACAAAAGGGCCGGGGGTGCAAATTTGGACCATTTTTAGGACAAAAGGGCCGGGGGTGCAAATTTGGTCCATTTTTAGGACAAAAGGGCCGGGGGTGCAAATTTGGACCATTTTTAGGACAAAAGGGCCGGGGGTGCAAATTTGGACCATTTTTAGGACAAAAGGGCCGGGGGTGCAAATTTGGACCATTTTTAGGACAAAAGGGCCGGGGGTGCAAATTTGGACCATTTTTGGGACAAAAGGGCCGGGGGTGCAAATTTGAACCATTTTTAGGACAAAAGGGCCGGGGGTGCAAATTTGGACCATTTTTAGGACAAAAGGGCCGGGGGTGCAAATTTGGACCATTTTTAGGACAAAAGGGCCGGGGGTGCAAATTTGGACCATTTTTAGGACAAAAGGGCCGGGGGTGCAAATTTGGACCATTTTTAGGACAAAAGGGCCGGGGGTGCAAATTTGGACCATTTTTAGGACAAAAGGGCCGGGGGTGCAAATTTGGACCATTTTTAGGACAAAAGGGCCGGGGGTGCAAATTTGGACCATTTTTAGGACAAAAGGGCCGGGGGTGCAAATTTGGACCATTTTTAGGACAAAAGGGCCGGGGGTGCAAATTTGGACCATTTTTAGGACAAAAGGGCCGGGGGTGCAAATTTGGACCATTTTTAGGACAAAAGGGCCGGGGGTGCAAATTTGGACCATTTTTAGGACAAAAGGGCCGGGGGTGCAAATTTGGACCATTTTTAGGACAAAAGGGCCGGGGGTGCAAATTTGGACCATTTTTAGGACAAAAGGGCCGGGGGTGCAAATTTGGACCATTTTTAGGACAAAAGGGCCGGGGGTGCAATTCTGGTCATTTTGGACCATTTTTGGACAAAAGGGCCGGGGTGCAAATTTGGACCATTTTTAGGACAAAAGGGCCGGGGGTGCAAATTTGGACCATTTTTAGGACAAAAGGGCCGGGGGTGCAAATTTGGACCATTTTTGGGACAAAAGGGCCGGGGGTGCAAATTTGGACCATTTTTGGGACAAAAGGGCCGGGGGTGCAAATTTGGACCATTTTTAGGACAAAAGGGCCGGGGGTGCAAATTTGGACCGTTTTAGGGACAAAAGGTCCGGGGGTGCAAATTTGGACCATTTTTAGGACAAAAGGGCCGGGGGTGCAAATTTGGACCATTTTTAGGACAAAAGGGCCGGGGGTGCAAATTTGGACCATTTTTAGGACAAAAGGGCCGGGGGTGCAAATTTGGACCATTTTTAGGACAAAAGGGCCGGGGGTGCAAATTTGGACCATTTTTTGGACAAAAGGGCCGGGGGTGCAAATTTGGACCATTTTTAGGACAAAAGGGCCGGGGGTGCAAATTTGGACCATTTTTAGGACAAAAGGGCCGGGGGTGCAAATTTGGACCATTTTTAGGACAAAAGGGCCGGGGGTGCAAATTTGGACCATTTTTAGGACAAAAGGGCCGGGGGTGCAAATTTGGACCATTTTTGGGACAAAAGGGCCGGGGGTGCAAATTTGGACCATTTTTAGGACAAAAGGGCCGGGGGTGCAAATTTGGACCATTTTTAGGACAAAAGGGCCGGGGGTGCAAATTTGGACCATTTTTAGGACAAAAGGGCCGGGGGTGCAAATTTGGACCATTTTTAGGACAAAAGGGCCGGGGGTGCAAATTTGGACCATTTTTAGGACAAAAGGGCCGGGGGTGCAAATTTGGACCATTTTTAGGACAAAAGGGCCGGGGGTGCAAATTTGGACCATTTTTGGGACAAAAGGGCCGGGGGTGCAAATTTGGACCATTTTTAGGACAAAAGGGCCGGGGGTGCAAATTTGGACCATTTTTAGGACAAAAGGGCCGGGGGTGCAAATTTGGACCATTTTTGGGACAAAAGGGCCGGGGGTGCAAATTTGGACCATTTTTGGGACAAAAGGGCCGGGGGTGCAAATTTGGACCATTTTTGGGACAAAAGGGCCGGGGGTGCAAATTTGGACCATTTTTTGGACAAAAGGGCCGGGGGTGCAAATTTGGACCATTTTTGGGACAAAAGGGCCGGGGGTGCAAATTTGGACCATTTTTGGGACAAAAGGGCCGGGGGTGCAAATTTGGACCATTTTTGGGACAAAAGGTCCGGGGGTGCAAATTTGGACCATTTTTGGGACAAAAGGGCCGGGGGTGCAAATTTGACCATTTTTTGGACAAAAGGGCCGGGGGTGCAAATTTGGACCATTTTTGGGACAAAAGGGCCGGGGGTGCAAATTTGGACCATTTTTAGGACAAAAGGGCCGGGGGTGCAAATTTGGACCATTTTTGGGACAAAAGGGCCGGGGGTGCAAATTTGGACCATTTTTGGACAAAAGGGCCGGGGGTGCAAATTTGGACCATTTTTAGGACAAAAGGGCCGTAGGGTGCAAATTTGGAAACATTTTTTGGGACAAAAGGGCCGGGGGTGCAAATTTGGACCATTTTTAGGACAAAAAGGTCCGGGGTTGCAATTTGGTCATTTTGGACCATTTTAGGACAAAAGGCCGGGGGTGCAAATTTGGTACCATTTTTTGGATTTTTTAGGACAAAGGGCCGGGGGTGCAAATTTATGGACCATTTTTAGGACAAAAGGCCGGGGGTGCAAATTTGGACCATTTTGCACATATTGGACAAAAGGGCCGGGGGTGGTCAAATTTGGACCATTTTTTTAGGACAAAAGGGCCGGGGGCTTGATGCAAATTTGTGACCAGTTTTTAGGACAAAAGGGCCAGGGGTGCAAATTTGGACCACTTTTTAGGACAAAAGGGGTCGGGGGGTGCAAATTGGGGGTGGACCATTTTTAGGACTAAAAAGGTGGCCGGGTTGGGGGTTGCCAAATTTGGTCATGTGGGGGGTTTTGTGGGGGGGGTTGGAGGGTTAGGGTGGCATTTTTGGTGGACATAAGGGCCGGGGGTGCAAATTTGGGGTGTTTGGGGGGGTGGTGTTACCATTTAATTATTGAGGACAAAAGGGCCGGGGTGCAAAATTTGGGACCATTTTTAGGACAAAAGGGCCGGGGTGCAAATTTGGACCATTTTTAGGACAAAAGGGCCGGGGGCAAATTTGGACTTCTTTGAACATTTATTGGTTTGGACAAAAGGGAAGCCGGGTCAAATTTGGACCATTTTTAGGACAAAAGGGCCGGCGGTGGGAAATTTGGACCATATTTTTAAGGTCAAAAGGGCCGGGGTTGCAAAATTGGCCACTTTTTAGACAAACGGTCCGGCGGTTGCAAATTTGGTCGCGCTTTTTAGGACGAAAAGGGCCGGGGGAGCAAATTATGGGGACCATTTTGACCAATTTTAGGACAAAAGGGTCCGTGGGTGCAACAATTTGGACTATTTTTTTGGGACAAAAGGTCCGGGGGTGCAAAATTTGGACAATTTTTAGGACAAAAGAGCCGGGGGTGCAAAATTTGGTCCATTTTTAGGACAAAAGGACATTTTGGACCAACTGGGCGGGGGTCAAATTTGAACCATTTTGGGGACAAAAGGGCCGGGGGTGCAAATTTGGACCATTTTTAGGACAATAAGGGCCGGGGGGTTAAAAATTGGACATTTTGAGCCATTTTTGGGACAATAGGGCGGGGGTGCAAATTTGACCATTTTGAGGACAAAAGGTCCTGGGGTGCAAAATTTGAACCTTTTTTGGGACAAAAGGGCCGGGGGGTGCAAATTATTGGACCATTTTTAGGACAAAAGGGCCGGGGTGCAATTCTGTCATTTGAACCTATTTTTGGGACAAAGGGTCCGGGGGTGCAAAATTGGACCATTTTTTAGGACAAATGGGCCGGGGGTGCAAATATGAACCATATTTAGGACAAAAGGGTCGGGGGTTTAAATTCTGGTATTTTGAACCATTTTTAGGACAAAAGGGTCGGGGTTGAAAAGGTGGGACCATTTTAAGGCTACAGGGGCCGGGAGGTGCAAATGTTTGGACATTTTTAGGTACAAAATGGTTATGGGGGTTAAATTCTGGTCATTTGAACAATTTTTTTTTATGACAAAAGGGCCAGGGGTGCAATACGTGTTCGGTCATTTTGAACCAATTTTTGGGGACAAATGGTCCGGGGGTGCAATTCTGGTAATTCTTTTGAACCGATTCTTTGGGACAAAAGTCGGGGGTGGGTGCAAATTAGGAAACATTTTTTAAGGGTCCAAAGGACCGGGGGTTTGCATAAGTGGAAACATTTTTAGGGACAAAAGAGCCGTAGTGGTTAAATTTGGTCATTTTGAACCATTTATGGGACAAAAGGGCCCCAGGGGTGCAAATTTGGACCATATTTAGGACACAAAAGGGCCGGTGTTTAATTTGGACATTTTGAACATATTTGGGACAATAGGGGCCGACGTGGGTGCATATTTGGATTATTTTAGGACAAATGGGACGTGGTGCAAGTTTCGACCATTTTTAGGATAACAGGGCCGGGGGTGCAGATTTAGACCAGTTCTAAGGATAAAAGGTCCCGGGGTTGCAAATTCGGTCATTTAACCATTTTTAGGGGACAAAAGGGCGGGGGTGTGCCAAATTGTGCACCTATTTTAGTACAAAGAGGTCCCGGGGGTGCAAATTTGGACAATTTGAACATATTTTAGACAAAAGGGCCGGGGGTGCAAATTTGGGACATTATTTTTTGGACGAAATGGGCTGGGGGTGCATTTCTGGTCAGTTTGAACCTTTTTTGGGACAAAAGGTACGGGGGTCAAATTCTGGTCATTTTGAGAACCGTTTTTGGGACAAAGGGGGCCGGGGTGCAAATTTGGACCATTTTTTTAGGACAAAATTGGCCGGGGGGGGGTTAAATTAGGTCATTTTGAACATTTTTTGCAAAAGGCCGGGGGTGCAATTGGTATTTTAGGAAACAAGGCGGGGTGCAAATTTGGACCATTTTCTAGGGACAAAAGGTCCGGGGTTTAAATTTTGGTCATTTTGAAATTTTTGGAGACATAAGGGGGGGGTGCCAATTTGGACTTTTTAGGAAAAAGGGAGGGGGTGCAAATTTGGACATTTTAGGACAAAGGGGCGGGGTGAATTTTGTGTCATTTTGACATTTTTGGGACAAAAGGGCGGGGGTGCAAATATGGACACATTTTTGGGGCCCAAAGGGGCCCCGGGGTAAAAATTTTGGGACCTTTTTTAGGAAAAAAAGGGGGGTGCAAATTTGGCCCATTTTTGGGCCAAAGGGGCCCCGGGGGGCAATTCGGTCATTTTAAACCCACCTTTGGGACAAAAGGGCCGGGGATGCAAATTTGGCCATTTTTAGGAAAAAGGGGCCCGGGGGTAAAATTCTGGAAATTTTTGAACCATTTTTGGGAAAAAAAGGGGCCGGGGGGTAAAAAATTTGGGACCTTTTTTGGAAAAAAGGGGCCCGGGGGGTTCAAATTTGGACCATTTTTGAAAAAAAAGGGCCCGGGGGATGAAAATTTTGGGACCTTTTTAAAGGAAAAAAGGGGCCGGGGGATAAAAATTTTGGACCGTTTTTAAACCAAAAAGGGCCGGGGTAAAATTTTGGGAAACCTTTTTTTAAAAAAAAGGGTTCCGGGGGGGAAAATTTTTGGACCTTTTTTGGGAAAAAAGGGGTCCGGGGGGAAATTTTTTGGCCCAAATTTTTTTAAACAAAAGGTGGGGGGGTAAAAATTTTTGGACCTTTTTGGGAAAAAAGGCCCGGGGGGTTGGAAAATTTGGCCCCTTTTTTGGGACAAAAGGGGGGGGGTTGAAAATTTTGGGAAACCAAATTTTTTGGGAAAAAGGGGGCCGGGTTCCTTTTCCGGTCATTTTTTGAACCATTTTTGGGACAAAAGGGCCGGGGGTGAAAAATTTGGACCATTTTTAGGACAAAAAGGGCCGGGGATGAAAATTTGGCCTTTTTTTGGGACAAAAGGTCCCGGGGGGAAAAAATTTGGGACCATTTTTTTGAAAAAAGGGCCCGGGGGGTAAAAAATTTGGACCATTTTGGGGAAAAAAAGGGGCCGGGGGGCAAATTTGCCCATTTTAGAAAAAAAGGGCCGGGGGGTGAAATTTGGGACCTTTTTGGACAAAAGGGGGGGCAAATTTGGACCTTTTTAGACAAAAGGGGCCGGGGGTTTGAAAATTTTTGACCGTTTTTTTGGGAAAAAACCGGGGGTGAAAATTTTTGGACCATTTTTTGAC
>CM053035.1:21333325-21367491 GCA_028564925.1 Lithobates sylvaticus | reverse complement strand
TGAGGAATGCCAGTTGCAACATCACCTGCCTGTGCCACCAGATGAGGATTGTCACTGCATTGGTGACACTGGTTCAGTGGTATTTCTTGTGTGAGGGCGGAAGAGCGTGATGCGGAGCGGGCAGTGAGAGATGATGTCATCTCTCTGCTCCCCGCCGCACCTCCGACATTCTGTAGTCTGTGAGGGCGGAAGAGCGGTGATGCTAGGCTGGCAGGGAGAGATGATATTCTCTCTCTGCTCCCCGCCGCACCGCTGACATTCCGCATGCTGTGAGGGCGGAAAAGCGGTGATGCTTGGCGGGCGGAGAGAGATGTCATCTCCGCTCGCAGCCCGTTTCTCTTATTTGCCCGCCCCCTTTCCTCTCTGATCCACCAGTGCCTTACATCCCGCCCGGGGGTTGATGACCCCTGCTCTATTGGATGAGATGTGGTGACTGTGGAGGCCATTGGAGTACAGTGACCTCATTGTCCAGTGGTGAGATGATTGGAGCTTTGTGACATGGTGCATTATCCTGCTGGAAGGAGCCATCAGAAGATGGGGACACTGTAGTCATAAAGGGAGGGACATGGTCAGCAACAAAACTCAGGTAGGCCGTGGTTGTTAAACCCTGCTCAATTGGTACTAAGGGGCCCAAAATGTGCCAAGAAAATATTCCCCACACCATCACCACCAGCCTGAACCGGTGATACAAGGCAGGATGGATCCACGCTTTTATGTGGTTTATTCCAAATTCTGACCCCACCATCTGAATTTCGCGTCATCAGACCAGGCAACGTTTTTCCAATCTTCTATTGTCCAATTTTGGTGATCCTGTGCATTTAGCCTTTTTCAGACCATTCTCTGTAAACCCGAGAGATGGTTGTGCATGAAATTCCAGTATTCCAGTATTCCAGTATTCCAGTAGACCAGCAGTTTTAGAAATACTCAGACCAGCCCGTCTGGCACCGACAACCATGACACGTTCATCACCCTTAAATTCCCTTTCTTCCCCATTAAGTGCAGGGGGAAGCGTTCTGTAGTCCCAACACACTTTCTGTGCTCCAGAGATACAACACAATGAGGTGTTGTCATTCCAGGAGAGAAAGTGAGGCCGGTTTTACTAAAGTAGTTGAAATTCATCACAAAATAAAATGAGTGTGAAGATTCACTTCAATGATCCAATAATGTGAAAAGCAAAATTCCTGTTTTATTAATTTCATCTGCACATGACTGGATCATTAAACTGAATATCACATAATTCAAGCCAAGAATGTTAGGCCTTATTTGAAAAAAAGCAGCCCCTCGTGAGGATCTGGCGGGCACCCAAAGTCAATAGGAAACATCCAAATTTCTGATACACACATTTAACCACTTGCTTACTGGAAACTTAAACCCCCCTCCTATCCAGACCAATTTTCAGCGCTGATGCACTTTGAATGACAATTGCGCGGTCATACTACACTGTACCCAAATTACATTTTTATTTTTTTCCCCCCAAATAGAGCTTTCTTTTGGTGGTATTTGATTACCAGTGCGATTTTTTTATTGAAAATTAAATAAATACATAAAAAAATAAAGTAAAAAGACAGAATATTAAAAAAAAAAAAAATGTATTTTGTTATAAAATGTTCAAACTGGTAATTTTTGTCCATCATTGATGTATGCTGATGAGGCGGCAGTGATGGGCACTGATCGGTTACACTGATAGGCAGCACTGATTGGCACCACTGGTGGGCATTGATAGGTGGCACTTGTGGGCACTGTTAGATGGTATAATTGCCTCTTCCTTTTCGGGACCAATGCAGAATGGCACGGGCAGGCAAAAGGGCGGACAAGTACGTCCCCTTTAAGATTGCCGCCGTGCCATCACGTGCGCGCCGCCGGTCAGGACCCCCGTGAGTCCGGTCGCGGGTCCCGCGAACTCGATCACCGAGGTGATATCCGCGATCGTCTCACAGGAAGGCTGAACGGGGAGATGCGGAAGTAAACAGCATCTCCCCGTTCTGCCTAGCAACAAGTGACACTGATCTCTGCTGCCTGTGATTGGAGCAGAGATGAGTGTTCACTAAATCACAGCCATGCCCCCTCCCCCAGTTAGTAACATGCTCCTAGGAACACTTAACCCCTACACTGCCACCTAGTGGTTAACCCCTTCACTGCCAGTGTCATTTACACAGGAATCAGTGCATTTAAATAGCACTGATTGCTGTATAAATGACAATGGTCCCAAAAATGTGTCGCCGCCATTACTAGTAAAAAAAAATAAAAAAATAAATAAATATTAATAAAATGCTATAAAACTATCCTTTATTTTGTAAACGCTATAACTTCTGCGCAAACCAATCAATTGCTTATTGCGATTTTTTTTATCAATAATATGTAGAAGAATACGTATCGGCCTAAACTGAGGAAAAAAAAAAGTGTTTTTATATATTATTGGGGGATATTTATTATAGCAAAAAGTAAAAAATAATGTGTTTTTTTTTTTCAAAATTGTCGCTCTTTTTTTTTGTTTATAGCGCAAAAAATAAAAACCGCAGGGAGGATCAAATATCACCAAAAGAAAGCTCTATTTGTGGGGAAATAAAAAAAAGACGTCAATTTTGTTTGGGAGACACGTCGCACAACCGCGCAATTGTCAGTTAAAGAGACGCAGTGCCGAATCGCAAAAAGTGGTCTGGTCTTAAGCCAGCAAAATGGTCCGGTCTGAAAGTGATTGAGATGAGTCGGTGATCGGCTTTTTTTTTCTCCTCCGCTGTCAGCGTGAGGAGAAAAAAAAAAACCGAACACAGAGCTTTTGTTAAGATCATGTGATCAGCTGTCATTGACTGACAGCTGATCACATGGTAAGGGGTCGGGACCGGCCTCTTACTCTGATCGGTGATCACCCGAGTCTCATTGACCTGGTGATCACAGCGTGATCCAGGTCCGCGCTGTGGCCGTCATTCGGCCATAGCACAGATGTCAGGTGGTTAAGGGGGAGACATGCGGGTACGGACACAGCCAGATTTGATTTAAAACATAATTTTAACCGATTCAGCCCTGGAAGATTTTACCCCCCCCCCCCTTCCTGACCAGAGCATTTTTTGCGATTTGGCACAGCGTCGCTTTAACTGACAAATGCGGAGCTGCGACCTTGCACCCTAACAAAATTGACGTTCTTTTTTCCCCCACAAATAAAGCTTTCTTTTGGTGGTATTTGATCACCTCTACGGTTTTTATTTTATGCGCTATAAACAAAAAAATGTGTGACAATTAAAAAAAAACGCAATATTTTTTACTATAAATAAATATCCCCCAAAAAATATATAAAAAAAAATATTTTTTTTTTCCTCCGTTTAGGCAGATATGTATTCTACAGATTTTTGGTAAAAAAGAAAAAAAAAAAACACACAATAAACGTATATTGATTGGTTTGCGCAAAAGTTTTTTTTTTTTTAATTTATTTTTTTTAATAGTAATGGCAGATAGTAATGGTGATTTTTTTTTCGGGACTGCAACATTATGGCAGACACATCGGACAATTTTGACACATTTTTGGGACCATTGGCATTTATACAGCGATCAGTGCTATAAAAATGCACCAATTACTGTAAAAATTTCACTGTCAGGAAAGGGGTTAACACTAGGGGGCGAAAAGGGCCGGGGGTGCAAATTTGGACCATTTTTAGGACAAAAGGGCCGGGGGTGCAAATTTGGACCATTTTTGGGACAAAAGGTCCGGGGGGGGGGAAATCTGGACATTTTGAACCATTTTTTGGACAAAAGGGCCGGGGGTGCAAATTTGGACCATTTTTAGGAAAAAAGGTCCGGGGGTTAAATTCTGGTCATTTTGAACCATTTTTGGGACAAAAGGGCCGGGGGTGCAAATTTGGACCATTTTTAGGACAAAAGGGCCGGGGGTGCAAATTTGGACCATTTTTAGGACAAAAGGGCCAGGGTGCAAATTTGGACCATTTTTAGGACAAAAGGTCCAGGGGGGCAATTCTGGTCATTTTGGACCATTTTTAGGACAAAAGGGCCGGGGGTGCAAATTCGGACCATTTTTAGGACAAAAGGGCCGGGGTGCAAATTTGGACCATTTTTAGGACAAAAGGGCCGGGGGTGCAATTCTGGTCATTTTGAACCATTTTTGGGACAAAAGGGCCGGGGGTGCAAATTTGGACCATTTTTGTGACAAAAGGTCCGGGGGTGCAATTCTGGTCATTTTGAACCATTTTTGGGACAAAAGGGCCGGGGGTGCAATTCTGGTCATTTTGAACCATTTTTCAGACAAAAGGGCCGGGGGTGCAAATTTGGACCATTTTTGGGACAAAAGGTCCGGGGGTGCAATTCTGGTCATTTTGAACCATTTTTGGGACAAAAGGGCCGGGGGTGCAAATTTGGACCATTTTTAGGACACAAGGGCCGGGGGTGCAAATTTGGACCATTTTTGGGACAAAAGGGCCGGGGGTGCAAATTTGGACCATTTTTGTGACAAAAGGTCCGGGGGTGCAAATTCGGACCATTTTTGTGACAAAAGGTCCGGGGGTGCAATTCTGGTCATTTTGAACCATTTTTGGGACAAAAGGGCCGGGGGGCAATTCTGGTAATTTTGAACCATTTTTGGGACAAAAGGGCCGGGGGTGCAAATTTGGACCATTTTTAGGACAAAAGGGCCGGGGGTGCAAATTTGGACCATTTTTAGGAGAAAAGGGCCGGGGTGCAAATTTGGACCATTTTTAGGACAAAAGGTCCGGGGGTGCAATTCTGGTCATTTTGAACCATTTTTGGGACAAAAGGGCCGGGGGTGCAAATTTGGACCATTTTTAGGACAAAAGGTCCGGGGGTGCAATTCTGGTCATTTTGAACCATTTTTGGGACAAAAGGGCCGGGGGTGCAAATTTGGACTATTTTTTAGGACAAAAGGGCCGGGGGTGCAATTCTGGTCATTTTGAACCATTTTTAGGACAAAAGGGCCGGGGGTGCAATTCTGGTCATTTTGGACCATTTTTAGGACAAAAGGGCCGGGGGTGCAAATTTGGACCATTTTTAGGACAAAAGGGCCGGGGGTGCAAATTTGGACCATTTTTAGGACAAAAGGGCCGGGGGTGCAAATTTGGACCATTTTTGGGACAAAAGGTCCGGGGGTGCAAATTTGAACCATTTTTGGGACAAAAGGGCCGGGGGTGCAAATTTGGACCATTTTTAGGACAAAAGGTCCGGGGTGCAATTCTGGTCAATTTGAACCATTTTTAGGACAAAAGGGCCGGGGGTGCAAATTTGGACCATTTTTGAGACAAAAGGTCCGGGGGTGCAATTGTGGTCATTTTGAACAATTTTTGGGACAAAAGGGCCGGGGGTGCAAATTTGGACTATTTTTAGGACAAAAGGTCCGGGGGTGCAATTCTGGTCATTTTGAACTATTTTTGGGACAAAAGGGCCGGGGGTGCAAATTTGGACCATTTTTAGGACAAAAGGTCCGGGGGTGCAATTCTGGTCATTTTGAACCATTTTTGGGACAAAAGGGCCGGGGGTGCAATTCTGGTCATTTTGAACCATTTTTGGGACAAAAGGGCCGGGGGTGCAAATTTGGACCATTTTTGGGACAAAAGGTCCGGGGGTGCAATTCTGGTCATTTTGAACCATTTTTGGGACAAAAGGGCCGGGGGTGCAATTCTGGTCATTTTGAACCATTTTTAGGACAAAAGGGCCGGGGGTGCAAATTTGGACCATTTTTAGGACAAAAGGGCGGGGGGTGCAAATTTGGACTATTTTTAGGACAAAAGGGCCAGGGGTGCAAATTTGGACCATTTTTAGAACAAACAGGCCGGGGGTGCAAATTTGGACCATTTTTGGGACAAAAGGTCCGGGGGTGCAATTCTGGTCATTTTGAACCATTTTTGGGACAAAAGGGCCGGGGGTGCAAATTTGGACCATTTTTAGAACAAAAGGTCCGGGGGTGCAAATTTGGACCATTTTTAGGACAAAAGGGCCGGGGTGTAAATTTGGACCATTTTTAGGACAAAAGGTCCAGGGGGGTAATTCTGGTCATTTTGAACCATTTTTGGGACAAAAGGGCCGGGGGTGCAAATTTGGACCATTTTTGAGACAAAAGGTCCGGGGGTGCAATTCTGGTCATTTTGAACCATGTTTGGGACAAAAGGGCCGGTGGTGCAAATTTGGACTATTTTTAGGACAAAAGGTCCGGGGGTGCAATTCTGGTCATTTTGAACCATTTTTGGGACAAAAGGGCCGGGGGTGCAATTCTGATTTTTTGGAACCATTTTTGGGACAAAAGGGCCGGGGTGCAAATTTGGACCATTTTTAGGACAAAAGGCCGGGGTGCAAATTTGGACCATTTTTTTTAAGGACAAAAGGTGCCGGGGGTGCAATTCTGGTCATTTTGAACTATTTTTGGGACAAAAGGCCGGGGGTGCAAATTTGGACCATTTTTAGGACAAAAGGTCCGGGGGTTAAATTCTGGTCATTTTGAACCATTTTTGGGACAAAAGGGCCGGGGGTGCAAATTTGGACCATTTTTGGACAAAAGGGCCGGGGTGCAATTCTGGTCATTTTGAACCATTTTTGGGACAAAAGGGCCGGGGGTGCAATTCTGGTCATTTTGAACCATTTTTCAGACAAAAGGGCCAGGGGTGCAAATTTGGACCATTTTTGGGACAAAAGGTTACGGGGTGCAATTCTGGTCATTTTGAACCATTTTTGGGACAAAAGGGCCGGGGGTGCAAATTTGGACCATTTTTAGGACAAAAGGTCTGGGGGTGCAATTCTGGTCATTTTGAACCATTTTTAGGACCAAAGGGTCGGGGGTGCAAATTTGGACCATTTTTAGGACAAAAGGGCCGGGGGTGCAAATTTGGACCATTTTTAGGACAAAAGGGCCGGGGGTGCAAATTTGGACCATTTTTAGGACAAAAGGTCCGGGGGTGCAATTCTGGTCATTTTGAACCTATTTTGGGACAAAAGGTCCGGGGGTGCAATTCTGGTCATTTTGAACCATTTTTAGGACAAAAGGGTCGGGGGTGCAAATTTGGACCATTTTTAGGACAAAAGGGTCGGGGGTGCAAATTTGACAATTTTTAGGACAAAAGGGCCGGGGGTGCAATTCTGGTAATTTTGAACCATTTTTGGGACAAAAGGGCCGGGGGTGCAAATTTGGACCATTTTTAGGACAAAAGGTCCGGGGGTGCAAATTTGGACCATTTTTGGGACAAAAGGTCCGGGGGTGCAAATTTGGACCATTTTTGGGACAAAAGGTCCGGGGTGCAAATTTGGACCATTTTTAGGACAAAAGGGCCGGGGGTGCAATTCTGGTCATTTTGAACCATTTTTGGGACAAAAGGGCCGGGGTGCAAATTTGGACTATTTTTTAGGACAAAAGGTCCGGGGGTGCAAATTTGGACTATTTTTGGGACAAAAGGGCCGGGGGTGCAAATTTGGACCATTTTTGGGACAAAAGGTCCGGGGGTGCAATTCTGGTCATTTTGAACCATTTTTGGGACAAAAGGCCCGGGGGGTGCAAATTTGGACCAATTTTTAGGACAAAAGGGCCGGGGGTGCAAATTTGGACCATTTTTGGACAAAAGGGCCGGGGGTGCAAATTTGGACCATTTTTAGGACAAAAGGGCCGGGGGTGCAATTCTGGTCATTTTGAACCATTTTTGGGACAAAAGGGCCGGGGGTGCAAATTTGGACCATTTTTTTGGACAAAAGGTCCGGGGGTGCAATTCTGGTCATTTTGAACCATTTTTGGGACAAAAGGGCCGGGGGTGCAAATTTGGACCATTTTTAGGAGAAAAGGGCCGGGGGTGCAAATTTGGACCATTTTTAGGACAAAGGGGCCGGGGGTGCAATTCTGGTCATTTTGAACCATTTTTGGGACAAAAGGGCCGGGGTTGCAAATTTGGACAATTTTTAGGACAAAAGGGCCGGGGGTGCAAATTTGGACCATTTTTAGGACAAAAGGGCCGGGGGTGCAAATTTGGACCATTTTTAGGACAAAAGGGCCGGGGGTGCAAATTTGGACCATTTTTAGGACAAAAGGGCCGGGGGTGCAAATTTGGACAATTTTTGGAGAAAAGGGCCGGGGGTGCAAATTTGGACCATTTTTGGGACAAAAGGGCCGGGGGTGCAATTCTGGTCATTTTGAACCTATTTTGGGACAAAAGGTCCGGGGGTGCAATTCTGGTCATTTTGAACCTATTTTGGGACAAAAGGGCCGGGGGTGCAAATTTGGACCATTTTTGGGACAAAAGGTCTGGGGGTGCAATTCTGGTCATTTTGAACCATTTTTGGGACAAAAGGGCCGGGGGTGCAAATTTGGACCATTTTTAGGACAAAAGGGCCGGGGGTGCAAATTTGGACCATTTTTGGGACAAAAGGGCCGGGGGTGCAAATTTGGACCATTTTTAGGACAAAAGGGCCGGGGGTGCAAATTTGGACAATTTTTTGGACAAAAGGGCCAGGGGTGCAAATTTGGACCATTTTTGGGACAAAAGGGCCGGGGGTGCAAATTTGGACCATTTTTAGGACAAAAGGACCGGGGGTGCAATTCTGGTCATTTTGAACCATTTTTGGGACAAAAGGTCCGGGGGTGCAAATTTGGACCAATTTTTAGGACAAAAGGGCCGGGGGTGCAAATTTGGACCATTTTTAGGACAAAAGGGCCGGGGGTGCAAATTTGGACCATTTTTAGGAGAAAAGGGCCGGGGTGCAAATTTGGACCATTTTTAGGACAAAAGGTCCGGGGGTGCAATTCTGGTCATTTTGAACCATTTTTGGGACAAAAGGGCCGGGGGTGCAAATTTGGACCAATTTTTAGGACAAAAGGGCCGGGGGTGCAAATTTGGACCATTTTTGGGACAAAAGGTCCGGGGGTGCAATTCTGGTCATTTTGAACCATTTTTGGGACAAAAGGGCCGGGGGTGCAATTCTGGTCATTTTGAACCATTTTTGGGACAAAAGGGCCGGGGGTGCAAATTTGGACCATTTTTGGGACAAAAGGGCCGGGGGTGCAAATTTGGACCATTTTTGGGACAAAAGGGCCGGGGGTGCAAATTTGGACCATTTTTAGGACAAAAGGGCCGGGGGTGCAAATTTGGACAATTTTTTGGACAAAAGGGCCAGGGGTGCAAATTTGGACCATTTTTAGGACAAAAGGGCGGGGGGTGCAAATTTGGACCATTTTTAGGACAAAAGGACCAGGGGTGTAATTCTGGTCATTTTGAACCATTTTTGGGACAATGGGTCGGGGGTGCAAATTTGGACCAATTTTTAGGACAAAAGGGCCGGGGGTGCAAATTTGACCATTTTTAGGACAAAAGGGCCGGGGGTGCAATTCTGGTCATTTTGAACCATTTTTGGGACAAAAGGTCCGGGGGTGCAAATTTGGACCAATTTTTAGGACAAAAGGGCCGGGGGTGCAAATTTGGACCATTTTTAGGACAAAGGAGTCGGGGGTGCAAATTTGAACCATTTTTAGGACAAAAGGGCCGGGGTGCCAATTTGGACCATTTTTAGGACAAAAGGTCAAGGGGGGCAATTCTGGTCATTTTGAACCTATTTTGGGACAAAAGGGCCGGGGGTGCAAATTTGGACCATTTTTGGGACAAAAGGGCCGGGGTTGCAAATTTGGACCATTTTTAGGACAAAAGGGCCAGGGGTGCAAATTTGGACCATTTTTAGGACAAAAGGGCCGGGGGTGCAAATTTGGACCATTTTTAGGACAAAAGGTCCGGGGGTTAAATTCTGGTCATTTTGAACCATTTTGGGACAAAAGGGCCGGGGGTGCAAATTTGGACCATTTTTAGGACAAAAGGGCCGGGGTGCAAATTTGGACCATTTTTAGGACAAAAGGGCCGGGGGTGCAAATTTGGACCATTTTTAGGACAAAAGGGCCAGGGGGGCCGGGGGTGCAAATTTGGACCATTTTTGGGACAAAAGGGCCGGGGGTGCAAATTTGGTCATTTTTGATCCATTTTGGGACAAAAGGCCGGGGGTGCAAATTTGGACCATTTTTGGGACAAAAGGGCCGGGGGTGCAAATTTGGACCATTTTTGGGACAAAAGGGCCGGGGGTGCAAATTTGGACCATTTTTGGGACAAAAGGGCCGGGGGTGCAATTTTGGACCATTTTTGGGACAAAAGGGCCGGGGGTGCAAATTTGGACCATTTTTGGGACAAAAGGGCCGGGGGTGCAAATTTGGACCATTTTTAGGACAAAAGGGCCGGGGTGCAAATTTGGACCATTTTTAGGACAAAAGGGCCGGGGTGCAAATTTGGACCATTTTTAGGACAAAAGGGCCGGGGGTGCAATTCTGGTCATTTTGAACCATTTTTGGGACAAAAGGGCCGGGGGTGCAAATTTGGACCATTTTTAGGACAAAAGGGCCGGGGGTGCAAATTTGGACCATTTTTGGGACAAAAGGGGCCGGGGGTGCAAATTTTGGACCATTTTTAGGACAAAAGGGCCGGGGTGCAATTCTGGTCATTTTGAAACAGGGCCTATTTTTTTTGGGACAAAAGGTCCGGGGGTGCAATTCTGGTCATTTTGAACCATTTTTGGGACAAAAGGGCCGGGGGTGCAAATTTGGACCATTTTTAGGACAAAAGGTCCGGGGGTGCAATTCTGGTCATTTTGAACCATTTTTGGGACAAAAGGGCCGGGGGTGCAAATTTGGACCATTTTTAGGACAAAAGGGCCGGGGGTGCAAATTTGGACCATTTTTAGGACAAAAGGGCCGGGGGTGCAAATTTGGACCATTTTTAGGACAAAAGGGCCGGGGGTGCAATTCTGGTCATTTTGAACCATTTTTGGGACAAAAGGGCCGGGGGTGCAAATTTGGACCATTTTTAGGACAAAAGGGCCGGGGGTGCAAATTTGGACCATTTTTAGGACAAAAGGGCCGGGGTGCAAATTTGGACCATTTTTAGGACAAAAGGTCCGGGGGTGCAATTCTGGTCATTTTGAACCATTTTTGGGACAAAAGGTCCGGGGGGTGCAATTCTGGTCATTTTGAACCATTTTTGGGACAAAAGGGCCGGGGGTGCAAATTTGGACCATTTTTGGGACAAAAGGTCCGGGGGTGCAATTCTGGTCATTTTGAACCTATTTTGGGACAAAAGGGCCGGGGGTGCAATTCTGGTCATTTTGAACCATTTTTGGGACAAAAGGGCCGGGGTTGCAAATTTGGACCATTTTTAGGACAAAAGGGCCGGGGGTGCAAATTTGGACCATTTTTGGGACAAAAGGGCCGGGGGTGCAAATTTGGACCATTTTTAGGACAAAAGGGCCGGGGGTGCAAATTTGGACCATTTTTGGGACAAAAGGGCCAGGGGTGCAAATTTGGACCATTTTTAGGACAAAAGGGCGGGGGGGGGGGCAAATTTGGACCATTTTTAGGACAAAAGGACCAGGGGTGCAATTCTGGTCATTTTGAACCATTTTTAGGACAAAAGGGCCGGGGGTGCAAATTTGGACCAATTTTTAGGACAAAAGGGCCGGGGGTGCAAATTTGGACCATTTTTAGGACAAAAGGGCCGGGGGTGCAATTCTGGTCATTTTAAACCATTTTTGGGACAAAAGGGCCGGGGGTGCAAATTTGGACCATTTTTGGGACAAAAGGTCCGGGGGTGCAAATTTGGACCATTTTTGGGACAAAAGGGCCGGGGGTGCAAATTTGGACCATTTTTAGGACAAAAGGTCCGGGGGTGCAATTCTGGTCATTTTGAACCATTTTTGGGACAAAAGGGCCGGGGGTGCAAATTTGGACCATTTTTAGGACAAAAGGGCCGGGGGTGCAAATTTGGACCATTTTTAGGACAAAAGGGCCGGGGGTGCAAATTTGGTCATTTTGAACCTATTTTGGGACAAAAGGTCCGGGGGTGCAATTCTGGTCATTTTGAACCATTTTTGGGACAAAAGGGCCGGGGGTGCAAATTTGGACCATTTTTGGACAAAAGGGCCGGGGGTGCAAATTTGGACCATTTTTTGGGACAAATTTGGACCATTTTTGGACAAAAGGGTCCGGGGGGCAATTCTGGCAAATTTGAACCATTTTTTGGACAAAAGGGCCGGGGTGCAAATTTGGACCATTTTTGGGACAAAAGGCCGGGGGTTCTGGTCAATTTGAACCATTTTTGGGACAAAAGGGCCGGGGGTGCAAATTTGGACCATTTTTTGGACAAAAGGTCCGGGGGTGCAATTCTGGTCATTTTGAACCATTTTTGGGACAAAAGGTCCGGGGGTGCAAATTTGGACCAATTTTTAGGACAAAAGGGCCGGGGTGCAAATTTGGACCATTTTTAGGACAAAAGGGCCGGGGGTGCAAATTTGGACCATTTTTAGGACAAAAGGTCCGGGGGTGCAATTCTGGTCATTTTGAACCTATTTTGGGACAAAAGGGCCGGGGGTGCAATTCTGGTCATTTTGAACCATTTTTGGGACAAAAGGGCCGGGGGTGCAAATTTGGACCATTTTTTGGGCAAAAGGGCCGGGGGTGCAAATTTGAACCATTTTTGGGACAAAAGGGCCGGGGGTGCAAATTTGGACCATTTTTGGGACAAAAGGGCCGGGGGTGAAATTCTGGTCATTTTGAACCATTTTTGGGACAAAAGGGCCGGGGGTGCAAATTTGGACCATTTTTAGGACAAAAGGGCCGGGGGTGCAAATTTGGACCATTTTTAGGACAAAAGGTCCGGGGTGCAATTCTGGTCATTTTGAACCATTTTTGGGACAAAAGGGCCGGGGGTGCATATTTGGACCATTTTTGGGACAAAAGGGCCGGGGGTGCAAATTTGGACCATTTTTGGGACAAAAGGGCCGGGGGTGCAAATTTGGACCATTTTTAGGACAAAAGGTCCGGGGGTGCAATTCTGGTCATTTTGAACCATTTTTGGGACAAAAGGGCCGGGGTTGCAAATTTGGACCATTTTTAGGACAAAAGGGCCGGGGGTGCAAATTTGGACCATTTTTGGGACAAAAGGTCCGGGGGTGCAATTCTGGTCATTTTGAACCATTTTTGGGACAAAAGGGCCGGGGGTGCAAATTTGGACCATTTTTAGGACAAAAGGGCCGGGGGTGCAAATTTGGACAATTTTTTGGAGAAAAGGTCCGGGGGTGCAATTCTGGTCATTTTGAACCATTTTTGGGACAAAAGGGCCGGGGTGCAAATTTGGACCATTTTTGGGACAAAAGGGCCGGGGGTGCAATTCTGGTCATTTTGAACCATTTTTGGGACAAAAGGGCCGGGGGTGCAAATTTGGACCATTTTTAGGACAAAAGGGCCGGGGGTGCAAATTTGGACCATTTTGGGACAAAAGGGCCGGGGGTGCAATTCTGGTCATTTTGAAACATTTTTGGGACAAAAGGGCCGGGGGTGCAAATTTGGACCATTTTTAGGACAAAAGGGCCGTGGGTGCAAATTTGGACCATTTTTAGGACAAAAGGGCCGGGGGTGCAATTCTGGTCATTTTGAACCATTTTTGGGACAAAAGGGCCGGGGGTGCAAATTTGGACCATTTTTATGACAAAAGGGCCGGGGGTGCAAATTTGGACCATTTTTAGGACAAAAGGGCCGGGGGTGCAAATTTGGACCATTTTTAGGACAAAAGGGCCGGGGGTTTTTGGACAAAAGGGCTGGTTGCCATTTTTGGAACCATTTTTGGACAAAAGGGCCGGGGTTTAAAAATTGGACCATTTTTGGGACAAAAGGGCCGGGGTGCAATTCTGGTCATTTTGAACCATTTTTTGGGACAAAAGGTCCGGGGGCAATTCTGGTCATTTTGAAACATTTTTTGGGACAAAGGGCCGGGGGTGCAAATTTGGACCATTTTTTGGGACAAAAGGGCCGGGGGTGCAAATTTGGACCATTTTTGGGACAAAAGGGCCGGGGGTTAAAAATTTGGACCATTTTTGGGACAAAAGGGCCGGGGGTGACAAAAGGGCTGGGGTGCAAATTTTGAACCATTTTTGGGACAAAAGGGCCGGGGGTGCAAATTTGGACCATTTTTGGGACAAAAGGGCCGGGGGTGCAAATTTGGACCATTTTTAGGACAAAAGGGCCGGGGGTGCAAATTTTGACCATTTTTGGGACAAAAGGGCCGGGGTTGCAAATTTGGACCATTTTTAGGACAAAAGGGCCGGGGGTGCAAATTTGGACCATTTTTGGGACAAAAGGGCCGGGGGTGCAATTTGGTCATTTTGAACATTTTTTGGGACAAAAGGGCCGGGGGTGCAAATTTGGACCATTTTTGGGACAAAAGGGCCGGGGTGCAAATTTGGACCATTTTTGGGACAAAAGGGCCGGGGGTGCAATTGGGTCCATTTTTTGGAACAAAAGGTCCGGGGGTTTGGACCAATTTGGACCATTTTTGGACAAAAGGGCGGGGGTGCAATTCTGGTTTTTGAACCATTTTTGGGACAAAAGGGCCGGGGGTGCAAATTTGGACCATTTTTTAGGGGACAAAAGGGCCGGGGTGCAAATTTGGACCATTTTTGGGACAAAAGGTTTTTGGACCATTTTTGGGACAAAAGGGCCGGGGGTTCATTTTGAACCATTTTTGGACAAAAGGGCCGGGGGTGCAAATTTGGACCATTTTTGGGACAAAAGGGCCGGGGGTGCAAATTTGGACCATTTTTGGGACAAAAGGGCCGGGGGTGCAAATTTGAACCATTTTTGGGACAAAAGGGCCGGGGGTGCAAATTTGGACCATTTTTGGGACAAAAGGGCCGGGGGTGCAAATTTGGACCATTTTTAGGACAAAAGGGCCGGGGGTGCAAATTTGGACCATTTTTTGGACAAAAGGGCCGGGGGTGCAAATTTGGACCATTTTTAGGACAAAAGGGCCGGGGGTGCAAATTTGGACCATTTTTGGGACAAAAGGGCCGGGGGTGCAAATTTGGACCATTTTTGGGACAAAAGGGCCGGGGGTGCAAATTTGGACCATTTTTGGGACAAAAGGGCCGGGGGTGCAAATTTGGACCATTTTTGGGACAAAAGGGCCGGGGGTGCAAATTTGGACCATTTTTAGGACAAAAGGTCCGGGGGTTCAAATTTTGACCATTTTTGGGACAAAAGGGCCGGGGGTGCAATTTGGACCATTTTTGGGACAAAAGGTCCGGGGGTGCAATTCTGGTCATTTTGAACCATTTTTGGGACAAAAGGGCCGGGGTGCAAATTTGGACCATTTTTAGGACAAAAGGGCCGGGGGTGCAAATTTGGACCATTTTTTTGGACAAAAGGGCCGCCGGGGTGAAATTTGGACCATTTTTTTTGGACAAAAGGGCCGGGGGTGCAAATTTGGACCATTTTTTGGGACAAAAGGGCCGGGGGTGCAAATTTGGACCATTTTTGGACAAAAGGGCCCGGGGGTGCAAATTTGGACCATTTTTTGGGACAAAAGGGCCGGGGGTTTTCTGGGACAAAAGGGCCGGGGGTGCAAATTTGGACCATTTTTGGGACAAAAGGGCCGGGGGTGCAAATTTGGAAAAGGGCCATTTTTGGACCATTTTTGGGACAAAAGGGCCGGGGTGCAAATTTGGACCATTTTTGGGACAAAAGGGCCGGGGGTGCAAATTTGGACCATTTTTGGGACAAAAGGGCCGGGGGTGCAAATTTGGACCATTTTTGGGACAAAAGGGCCGGGGGTGCAATTCTGGTCATTTTGGACAAAAGGGCCGGGGGTGCAAATTTTTGGGACAAAAGGGCCGGGGGTGCAAATTTGAACCATTTTTGGGACAAAAGGGCCGGGGGTGCAAATTTGGACCATTTTTGGGACAAAAGGGCCGGGGGTGCAAATTTGGACCATTTTTGGGACAAAAGGGCCGGGGGTGCAAATTTGGACCATTTTTGGGACAAAAGGGCCGGGGGTTAAAATTTGGACCATTTTTGGGACAAAAGGGCCGGGGGTTAAATTTGGACCATTTTTGGGACAAAAGGGCCGGGGGTGCAAATTTGGACCCATTTTTGGGACAAAAGGGCCGGGGGTGCAAATTTGGACCATTTTTGGGACAAAAGGGCCGGGGGTGCAAATTTGGACCATTTTTGGGACAAAAGGGCCGGGGGTTCAAATTTGGACCATTTTTGGGACAAAAGGGCCGGGGGTGCAAATTTGGACCATTTTTGGGACAAAAGGGCCGGGGTGCAAATTTGGACCATTTTTGGGACAAAAGGGCCGGGGGTGCAATTCTGGTCATTTTGAACCATTTTTGGGACAAAAGGGCCGGGGGTGCAAATTTGGACCATTTTTAGGACAAAAGGGCCGGGGGTGCAAATTTGGACCATTATTTGGACAAAAGGGCCGGGGGTGCAAATTTGGACCATTTTTAGGACAAAAGGGCCGGGGGTGCAAATTTGGACCATTTTTAGGACAAAAGGGCCGGGGGTGCAAATTTGGACCATTTTTAGGACAAAAGGGCCGGGGGTTAAAATTTGGACCCTTTTTGGGACAAAAGGGCCCGGGGTGCAATTCTGGTCATTTTGAACCTATTTTGGGACAAAAGGGCCGGGGGTGCAAATTTGGACCATTTTTAGGACAAAAGGGCCGGGGGTGCAAATTTGGACCATTTTAGGACAAAAGGGCCGGGGGGCAAATTTGGACCATTTTTAGGCAAAAAGGGCCGGGGGTGCAAATTTGAACCATTTTTAGGACAAAAGGGCCGGGGGTGCAAATTTAGAACCATTTTGGGACAAAAGGGCCGGGGGTGCAAATTTGGACCATTTTTAGGACAAAAGGGCCGGGGGTGCAAATTTGGACCATTTTTAGGACAAAAGGGCCGGGGGTGAAATTCTGGTCATTTTGAACCATTTTTGGGACAAAAGGGCCGGGGGTGCAAATTTGGACCATTTTTTGGACAAAAGGTCCGGGGGTGCAAATTTGGACCATTTTTGGGACAAAAGGGCCGGGGGTGCAAATTTGGACCATTTTTAGGACAAAAGGGCCGGGGGTGCAAATTTGGACCATTTTTGGGACAAAAGGTCCGGGGGGTGCAATTCTGGTCATTTTGAACTATTTTTGGGACAAAAGGGCCGGGGGTGCAAATTTGGACCATTTTTGGGACAAAAGGGCCGGGGGTGCAAATTTGGACTATTTTTGGGACAAAAGGGCCGGGGGTGCAATTCTGGTCATTTTGAACCATTTTTGGGACAAAAGGGCCGGGGGTGCAAATTTGGACCATTTTTAGGACAAAAGGGCCGGGGGTGCAAATTTGGACCATTTTTAGGACAAAAGGGCCGGGGGTGCAAATTTGGACCATTTTTAGGACAAAAGGGCCGGGGGTGCAAATTTGGACCATTTTTTGGACAAAAGGGCCGGGGGTGCAAATTTGGACCATTTTTGGGACAAAAGGGCCGGGGGTGCAAATTTGGACCATTTTTGGGACAAAAGGGCCGGGGTGCAAATTTGGACCATTTTTAGGACAAAAGGGCCGGGGGTGCAAATTTGGACCATTTTTGGGACAAAAGGGCCGGGGGTGCAAATTTGGACCATTTTTAGGACAAAAGGGCCGGGGGTGCAAATTTGGACCATTCTTTGGGACAAAAGGGCCGGGGGTGCAAATTTGGACACAATTTTTGGACCATTTTTGGGACAAAAGGGGGGGACAAAAGGGCCGGGGGTTAAAATTTGGACCATTTTTTGGGACATTTTTTGGGGCCGGGGGTTAAAATTTGGACCATTTTTTAGGACAAAAGGGCCGGGGTTTGGGGGCATTTTTTTTGGACCATTTTTGACAAAAGGGCCGGGGGTTAAAAATTGGAACCATTTTTGGGACAAAAGGGCCGGGGGTTAAAATTTGGACCATTTTTGGGACAAAAGGGCCGGGGTGCAATTCTGGTCATTTTGAACCATTTTTGGGACAAAAGGGCCGGGGGTGCAAATTTGGACCATTTTTTTGGGACAAAAGGGCCGGGGGTTAAAATTTTGACCATTTTTGGGACCATTTTTTTGGACAAAAGGACAAAAGGGCCGGGGTGCAAATTTGGACCATTTTTGGGACAAAAGGGCCGGGGGTGCAAATTTGGACCATTTTTGGACAAAAGGGCCGGGGTGTGCAAATTTGGACCATTTTTGGGACAAAAGGGCCGGGGGTGCAATTCTGGTCAATTTGAACCATTTTTGGGACAAAAGGGCCGGGGGTGCAAATTTGGACCATTTTTAGGACAAAAGGGCCGGGGGTGCAAATTTGGACCATTTTTAGGACAAAAGGGCCGGGGTGCAATTCTGGTCATTTTGAACCATTTTTGGGACAAAAGGGCCGGGGGTGCAAATTTGGACCATTTTTGGGACAAAAGGGCCGGGGGTGCAAATTTGGACCATTTTTAGGACAAAAGGGCCGGGGGTGCAAATTTGGACCATTTTTGGGACAAAAGGGCCGGGGGTGCAAATTTGGACCATTTTTAGGACAAAAGGGCCGGGGGTGCAAATTTGGACCATTTTTAGGACAAAAGGGCCGGGGGTGCAAATTTGAACCATTTTTAGGACAAAAGGGCCGGGGGTGCAAATTTGGACCATTTTTAGGACAAAAGGGCCGGGGGTGCAAATTTGGACCATTTTTGGGACAAAAGGGCCGGGGGTGCAATTCTGGTCATTTTGAACCATTTTTAGGACAAAAGGGCCGGGGGTGCAAATTTGGACCATTTTTAGGACAAAAGGGCCGGGGGTGCAAATTTGGACCATTTTTTGGACAAAAGGGCCGGGGGTGCAAATTTGGAACATTTTTAGGACAAAAGGGCCGGGGGTGCAAATTTGGACCATTTTTAGGACAAAAGGGCCGGGGGTGCAAATTTGGACCATTTTTAGGACAAAAGGGCCGGGGGTGCAATTCTGGTCATTTTGGACCATTTTTAGGACAAAAGGGCCGGGGGTTAAAATTTGGACCATTTTTGGGCCGGGGGTGCAAATTTGGACCATTTTTAGGACAAAAGGGCCGGGGGTGCAAATTTGGACCATTTTTAGGACAAAAGGGCCGGGGGTGCAAATTTGGACCATTTTTAGGACAAAAGGGCCGGGGGTGCAAATTTGGACCATTTTTAGGACAAAAGGGCCGGGGGTGGACAGGTCCGGGGGTCATTTTTTTGAACCATTTTTGGGACAAAAGGGCCGGGGGTGCAAATTTGGACCATTTTTGGGACAAAAGGGCCGGGGGTGCAAATTTGGACCATTTTTTAGGACAAAAGGGCCGGGGTGCAATTCTGGTCATTTTGAACCATTTTTGGGACAAAAGGGCCGGGGGTGCCATTTTTGGACAAAAGGGGGGGTGCAATTCGGGGGTTTTTGGACCATTTTTGGGACAAAAGGGCCGGGGGTGCAAATTCATTTTGAACCATTTTTTTGGACAAAAGGGCCGGGGGTGCAAATTTGGACCATTTTTTTTGGACAAAAGGGCCGGGGGTGCAAATTTGGACCATTTTTGGGACAAAAGGGCCGGGGGCAAATTTGGACCATTTTTGGACAAAAGGGCCGGGGGTGCAATTTGGACATTTTTGGGACAAAAAGGCCGGGGTGCAAATTTGGACCATTTTTTGGGACAAAAGGGCCGGGGGTGCAAATTTGGACCATTTTTGGGACAAAAGGGCCGGGGGTGCAAATTTGGACCATTTTTAGGACAAAAGGGCCGGGGGTGCAAATTTGGACCATTTTTAGGACAAAAGGGCCGGGGGTGCAAATTTGGACCATTTTTGGGACAAAAGGGCCGGGGGTGCAAATTTGGACCATTTTTGGGACAAAAGGGCCGGGGGTGCAAATTTGGACCATTTTTAGGACAAAAGGGCCGGGGGTGCAAATTTGGACCATTTTTAGGACAAAAGGGCCGGGGGTGCAAATTTGGACCATTTTTAGGACAAAAGGGCCGGGGGTGCAATTCTGGTCATTTTGAACCATTTTTGGGACAAAAGGGCCGGGGGTGCAAATTTGGACCATTTTTAGGACAAAAGGGCCGGGGGTGCAAATTTGGACCATTTTTAGGACAAAAGGGCCGGGGGTGCAAATTTGGACCATTTTTAGGACAAAAGGGCCGGGGGTGCAAATTTGGACCAATTTTTAGGACAAAAGGGCCGGGGGTGCAATTTGGTCATTTTTGGACCATTTTTGGGACAAAAGGGCCGGGGGTGCAAATTTGGACCATTTTTGGGACAAAAGGGCCGGGGGTGCAAATTTGGACCATTTTTGGGACAAAAGGGCCGGGGGTGCAAATTTGGACCATTTTTTGGGACAAAAGGGCCGGGGGTTCTGCAATTTTGGACCATTTTTGGGGACAAAAGGGCCGGGGGTTGCAAATTTGGACCATTTTTGGACAAAAGGGCCGGGGGGTGCAAATTTGGACCATTTTTTTTTGGACAAAAGGGCCGGGGGTGCAAATTTTGACCATTTTTTTGGGACAAAAGGCCGGGGGTGCAAATTTGGACCATTTTTGGACAAAAGGGCCGGGGGTGCAATTCTGGGGCCGGGGGTCAAATTTGGACCATTTTTGGGACAAAAGGGCCGGGGGTGCAAATTTGGACCATTTTTTTAGGGACAAAAGGGCCGGGGGTGCAATTCTGCAATTTTGGACCATTTTTGGGACAAAAGGGCCGGGGTGAACCATTTTTGGGACAAAAGGTCCGGGGGTGCAAATTTTGACCATTTTTGGGACAAAAGGGCCGGGGGTGCAAATTTGGACCATTTTTGGGACAAAAGGGCCGGGGGTGCAAATTTGGACCATTTTTGGACAAAAGGGCCGGGGGTGCAAATTTGGACCATTTTTAGGACAAAAGGGCCGGGGTGCAATTTGGTCATTTTGAACCATTTTTGGGACAAAAGGGCCGGGGGTGCAAATTTGGACCATTTTTAGGACAAAAGGGCCGGGGGTGCAAATTTGGACCATTTTTGGGACAAAAGGGCCGGGGGGTGCAAATTTGGACCATTTTTGGGACAAAAGGGCCGGGGGTGTAAATTTGGACCATTTTTAGGACAAAAGGGCCGGGGGTGCAAATTTGGACCATTTTTAGGACAAAAGGGCCGGGGGTGCAAATTTGGTCCATTTTGAACCATTTTTGGGACAAAAGGGCCGGGGGTGCAAATTTGGACCATTTTTAGGACAAAAGGGCCGGGGGTGCAATTCTGGTCATTTTGAACCAATTTTTAGGACAAAAGGGCCGGGGGTGCAAATTTGGACCATTTTTAGGACAAAAGGGCCGGGGGTGCAAATTTGGACCATTTTTAGGACAAAAGGGCCGGGGGTGCAAGTCTGGTCATTTTGAACCATTTTTGGGACAAAAGGGCCGGGGGTGCAAATTTGGACCATTTTTAGGACAAAAGGGCCGGGGGTGCAAATTTGGACCATTTTTAGGACAAAAGGGCCGGGGGTGCAAATTTGGACCATTTTTGGGACAAATGGGCCGGGGGTGCAAATTTGGACCATTTTTGGGACAAAAGGGCCGGGGGTGCAAATTTGGACCATTTTTAGGACAAAAGGGCCGGGGGTGCAAATTTGGACCATTTTTGGGACAAAAGGGTTAGGGGTGCAAATTTTGTAATTTTGAACCATTTTTGGGTTATAAGGGCCGGGGGTGCAAATTTGGACCATTTTTGGGACAAAAGGGCCGGGGGTGCAAATTTGGACCATTTTTGGGACAAAAGGGCCGGGGGTGCAAATTTGGACCATTTTTAGGACAAA
The DNA here is from genome assembly GCA_028564925.1 of Lithobates sylvaticus. Taxonomy (NCBI): domain Eukaryota; kingdom Metazoa; phylum Chordata; class Amphibia; order Anura; family Ranidae; genus Lithobates; species Lithobates sylvaticus. The sequence continues at coordinate 21,345,861 of CM053035.1, read as the reverse complement.
AGGGTTAGGGGTGCAAATTTGAACCATTTTTGGGACAAAAGGGCCGGGGGTGAAATTCTGGTCATTTTGAACCATTTTTGGGACAAAAGGGCCGGGGGTGCAAATTTGGACCATTTTTAGGACAAAAGGGCCGGGGGTGCAAATTTGGACCATTTTTAGGACAAAAGGGCCGGGGGTGCAAATTTGGACCATTTTTAGGACAAAAGGGCCGGGGGTGCAATTCTGGTCATTTTGGACCATTTTTAGGACAAAAGGGCCGGGGGTGCAAATTTGGACCATTTTTAGGACAAAAGGGCCGGGGGTGCAAATTTGGACCATTTTGAACCATTTTTGGGACAAAAGGGCCGGGGGTGCAAATTTGGACCATTTTTAGGACAAAAGGGCCGGGGGTGCAAATTTGGACCATTTTTAGGACAAAAGGGCCGGGGGTGCAAATTTGGACCATTTTTAGGACAAAAGGGCCGGGGGTGCCAATTTGGGTCATTTTGAACCATTTTTGGGACAAAAGGGCCGGGGGTGCAAATTTGGACCATTTTTAGGACAAAAGGGCCGGGGGTGCAATTCTGGTCATTTTGAACTTTTTTTTTGATTTTTGACCATTTTTGGGACAAAAGGGCCGGGGGTGCAAATTTGGACCATTTTTAGGACAAAAGGGCCGGGGGTGCAAATTTGGACCATTTTAGGACAAAAGGGCCGGGGGTGCAAATTTGGACCATTTTTAGGACAAAAGGGCCGGGGGTGCAATTCTGGTCATTTTGAACCATTTTTGGGACAAAAGGGCCGGGGGTGCAAATTTGGACCATTTTTAGGACAAAAGGGCCGGGGGTGCAAATTTGGACCATTTTTAGGACAAAAGGGCCGGGGGTGCAATTCTGGTCATTTTGGACCATTTTTGGGACAAAAGGTCCGGGGGTGCAAATTTGGACCATTTTTGGACAAAAAAATTTGGACCATTTTTGGACAAAAGGGGGGGTGCAAATTTGGACCATTTTTGGACAAAAGGGCCGGGGGTGCAATTTTGGACATTTTGAACATTTTTGGGACAAAAGGGCCGGGGGCAATGCAAATTTGGACCATTTTTGGGACAAAAGGGCCGGGGGTGCAATTCTGGTCATTTTTTACCATTTTTTGGGACAAAAGGGCCGGGGTTGCAAATTTGGACCATTTTTGGACAAAAGGGCCGGGGGTGCAAATTTGGACCATTTTTTTTGGGACAAAAGGGCCGGGGGTGCAAATTTGGACCATTTTTAGGACAAAAGGTCCGGGGGTTAAATTCTGGTCATTTTGAACCATTTTTGGGACAAAAGGGCCGGGGGTGCAAATTTGGACCATTTTTAGGACAAAAGGGCCGGGGGTGCAAATTTGGACCATTTTTTAGGACAAAAGGGCCGGGGGCAAATTTGGACCATTTTTAGGACAAAAGGGCCGGGGGTGCAAATTTGGACCATTTTTTTTTGGGACAAAAGGCCGGGGGTGCAAATTTGGACCATTTTTTTTGGACAAAAGGGCCGGGGGTGCAAATTTGGTCATTTTGAACCATTTTTAGGACAAAAGGGCCGGGGGTGCAATTTTTGGGACAAAAGGGCCGGGGGTGCAAATTTGGACCATTTTTAGGACAAAAGGGCCGGGGGTGCAAATTTGGACCATTTTTAGGACAAAAGGGCCGGGGTGCAAATTTGGACCATTTTTTGGACCATTGGACAAAAGGGCCGGGGGTGCAAATGCAAATTTGGACCATTTTTTTTTGGGACAAAAGGGCCGGGGGTGCAATTCTGGTCATTTTGAACCATTTTTGGGACAAAAGGGCCGGGGGTGCAAATTTTTTTTGGGACACCATTTTTTTTGGACAAAAGGGCCGGGGGTGCAAATTGGTCATTTTGAACCATTTTGGGACAAAAGGGGCGGGGGTGCAAATTTGGACCATTTTTAGGACAAAAGGGCCGGGGGTGCAAATTTGGACCATTTTTAGGACAAAAGGGCCGGGGTGCAAATTTGGACCATTTTTAGGACAAAAGGGCCGGGGTTGCAAATTTGGACCATTCTTGGGACAAAAGGGCCGGGGGTGCAATTCTGCAAATTTGGACCATTTTTGGGACAAAAGGTCCGGGGGTGCAAATTTGGACCATTTTTTAGGGACAAAAGGTCCGGGGGTGCAAAATTGGACCATTTTTGGGACAAAAGGTCCGGGGGTGAAATTTTGGACCATTTTTGGGACAAAAGGGCCGGGGGTGCAAATTTGGACCATTTTTAGGACAAAAGGGCCGGGGGTGCAAATTTGGTCATTTTTGGACATTTTTTTTGGGACAAAAGGCCCGGGGGTGCAATTCTGGTCATTTTGAACAATTTTTGGGACAAAAGGGCCGGGGGTGCAAATTTGGACCATTTTTGGGACAAAAGGGCCGGGGTGCAAATTTGGACCATTTTTGGGGACAAAAGGCCGGGGGTGCAATTCTGGTCATTTTGAACCATTTTTTGGGACAAAAGGGCCGGGGGTGCAAATTTGGACCATTTTTGGGACAAAAGGGCCGGGGGTGCAAATTTGACCATTTTTGGGACAAAAGGGCCGGGGGTGCAAATTTGGACCATTTTTGGGACAAATGGGCCGGGGTGCAAATTTGGTCATTTTGAACCATTTTTGGGACAAAAGGGCCGGGGGTGCAAATTTTTTGGGACAAAAGGGCCGGGGGTGCAAATTTGACCATTTTTAGGACAAAAGGGCCGGGGGGGGTGCAAATTTGGACCATTTTTGGGACAAAAGGGCCGGGGGTGCAATTCTGGTCATTTTGACCATTTTTTGGGACAAAAGGGCCGGGGGTTCTGCAATTGGACCATTTTTGGGACAAAAGGGCCGGGGGCAAATTTGGACCATTTTGAACCATTTTTAGGACCAAAGGGGCCGGGGGTGCAAATTTGGACCATTTTTAGGACAAAAGGTCCGGGGGTGCAAATTTGGACCATTTTTAGGACAAAAGGGCCGGGGGTGCAATTCTGGTCATTTTGAACCATTTTTGGGACAAAAGGGCCGGGGGTGCAAATTTGGACCATTTTTAGGACAAAAGGGCCGGGGGTGCAATTCTGGTCATTTTGAACCATTTTTGGGACAAAAGGGCCGGGGGTGCAATTCTGGTCATTTTGAACCATTTTTGGGACATAAGGGCCGGGGGTGCAAATTTGGACCATTTTTAGGACAAAAGGGCCGGGGGTGCAAATTTGGACCATTTTTAGGACAAAAGGGCTGGGGGTTAAATTCTGGTCATTTTGAACCATTTTTGGGACAAAAGGGCGGGGGGGTGCAAATTTGGACCATTTTTAGGACAAAAGGGCCGGGGGTGCAAATTTGGACCATTTTTAGGACAAAAGGGCCGGGGGTGCAAATTTGGTTTTTTGGACAAAAGGGCCGGGGGTGCAAATTTTGGACCATTTTTTGGACAAAAGGGCCGGGGGTGCAAACCATTTTTGGGACAAAAGGGCATTTGGTCACCATTTTTTTTGGACAAAAGGGCCGGGGGTGCAAATTTGGACCATTTTTTGGACAAAAGGGCCGGGGTGCAATTTGAACCATTTTTTGGACAAAAGGGCCGGGGGTTTTGGACCATTTTTGGGACAAAAGGGCCGGGGGTGCAAATTTGGACCATTTTTATTTTTAGGACAAAAGGGCCGGGGGTGCAAATTTTGACCATTTTTAGGACAAAAGGGCCGGGGGTGCAAATTTGGACCATTTTTGGGACAAAAGGGCCGGGGGTGCAATTCTGGTCATTTTGACCATTTTTGGGACAAAAGGGCCGGGGGTGCAAATTTGGACCATTTTTAGGACAAAAGGGCCGGGGGTGCAAATTTGGACATTTTGAACCATTTTTGGGACCAAAGGGCCGGGGGTGCAAATTTGGACCATTTTTAGGACAAAAGGGCCGGGGGTGCAAATTTGGACCATTTTTAGGACAAAAGGGCCGGGGGTGCAAATTTGGACCATTTTTAGGACAAAAGGGCCGGGTGCCAATTTGGACCATTTTGAACCATTTTTGGGACAAAAGGGCCGGGGGTGCAAATTTGGACCATTTTTGGGACAAAAGGTCCGGGGGTGCAATTCTGGTCATTTTGAACCATTTTTGGGACAAAAGGGCCGGGGGTGCAAATTTGGACCATTTTTAGGACAAAAGGGCCGGGGGTGCAAATTTGGACAATTTTTGGGAGAAAAGGGCCGGGGGTGCAAAGGAGCTGTGCCAACACCTGGCAGGTCTGATGCTGCCCTTCGTCACCAGTTCCGCTTAGGACTCTTCGATGCCCTAAAAGACAAACTTGCTAGAGTGGGGGTACCCCAGACCTTGGACGCATTGGTTAATCTGGCCATACAAATTGACCGGCGTTTGAGGGAACGCAGGGCTGAACGAGCCACGGGCCTCTCTCGCCCAACCTGGATGCTACCCAGGGCTCCGAGTCACTTGCACCCTATACCTACCTTCCGGCCAGCACCCACTCCGGACCCATCCGAGCCCATGCAGCTTTGACTTCTGCGGCCTTCCCTAACCCCCGAAGAGCGTCAACGATGCCGTAGTAACAATTTATGCCTCTACTGTGGGGAACCAGGACATTATGTCAGGAACTGTCCAACCAAGCTCCGTAAGGCCCCTTTCACACTGGGTCGGGGAGCCGCGGTGACGGTAAAGCAGCGCTATATTTAGCGCTGCTTTACCGTCGTTTTAACCGCGGTATTCGCCCGCTCGCGGTGCGGTTTTAGACCCCACGAGCGGCCGAAAAAGGGTTAAACACCCCCGCAGAGTGCCGCCGTAGCGGCGCTTTGCGGCGGTATTGCTGCGGTTTTACCGCGGTGTCCCATTCTAATCAATGGGAAGGAGCGGTATAAGAGCAGTGAACACACCGCTCCTATACCGCTCCAAAGATGCTGCTAGCAGGACTTTTTTTGTCATCCTGCTAGCGCACCGCTCCAGTGCGAAATTTTTTCATGCGGTGAACAGGCGCTATTTTTAGCGCTGCGCCACATGAAAAACGCCTCCCGGTGTGAAAGGGGCCTAAGTGTCCACTTATGCCTACAAGCTACACAGACCCATTGACCAGGATCTCATCTCACCTTGCTCTTTCTGTCTCCTTCCAACTCCCAGGAAGGACCCTACAAGCACCCGCCATTATTGACTCTGGAGCTTGTAGCTGTTTTATGGACTCATCCTTCGCTACTCAGCACCAGCTCCAGCCTAAGACCTGCGGCCCCTCTGTCCACCTAGCTGATAAGTCTATCATTAGGTCTGGCCCAGTGACCCAAGAGACGGCCCCTCTGCCTATGGTTATCTCTGGTTCCCACCGAGAACTACTCCTCCTGGACATAAACGCTTCCCATTGTTTCCGGTAATCCTGGGCATGCCATGGTTGCAGGCCCATAACCCGGCCATCGACTGGACCACTGGAGTGGTCACCTTCTCCTTACCTTACTGCTAGAAGTCCTGTGGGTCTCCTGAATCCTCCAAAACTACTACCCTGTTGTGTCTGGACTCTGAAACCAACCTACGTCAGACCATCCCTAAAGCATACCACGAGTACCTCGATGTGTTCAGTAAGCAAGGGGCAGAGGTGCTTCCACCTCATAGGGCCTACGACTGCCCCATTGAACTGCTTCCCGGGGCCTTCCCTTTGACAGAAGTAGAGCAAGGTAAATTGAAGGAGTACATTGAGGAGAATCTGAGGAAGGGATTCATCCGTCCATCCACTTCCCCAGCAGGTGCCGGTATATTCTTTGTGGAGAAGAAGGACCACACCCTCCGGCCCTGCGTGGATTACCTTGAACTGAACAGCATCACTGTTAAGAACCGCTACCCCCTTCCTCTGGTTCCAGAACTGTTCCAACGGCTTGGCACTGCTACCATTTTTCACAAGCTCGATCTCCGCCGGGCCTATAACCTGGTCCGCATCAAAGACGGAGACGAGTGGAAGACGGCCTTTCGGACACAATACGGGCATTTTGAATACCTCATGATGCCCTTCGGGCTGTGTAATGCCCCTGCCACTTTCCAGTACTTTGTACTCTGGGACTTCTTAGATTTATTTGCTGTGGTATACTTGGATGACATTTTAATCTTTTCCTCCTCTCTAGAGTCCCATCGCAGGCACGTCAAGGACGTCTTGGGTCGGTTCTGTCTCCACGGCCTCTAGACATGGAACCGTCAAAAAATTTGTTTCGTTCCGTTTCGTAAAAAAAATAATCGTAATTCGTGTACGAAATTCCGTTCGAATTCGTACAAAATACGAATTTCATACGAATCGTTAAATTTTTTGAATCGTTTCGAATCGTTACGAATCGTTAATAAACACTCACGGCTAATGAATTGCCGGTTCCCGTAACACAGAGAACAATTCGAATCCAACTACCAAATATCGAATTTCAACTAATACGAAAGAAATTATTATAGCGGATATAACGAATGATTCAAAAGATTCGAATGAATTCGAGATTCAGTATATCTAATATCGAGAACTGTCAAAGTGTCATTTTTGCAGGAAAAAAAGCTATTTAAAATCACTCGCGGCTAATGAATTGTCGGCTCCCGTAACACAGAGAACAGTCATTCATTGAAAGTCATTGATAAAAAAAAAAAAGCGTGGGGGTCCCCCCAAATTCAATAACCAGGCCCTTCAGGTCTGCTATGGATATTAAGGGGAACCCCACTTCAAATTTAAAGCACCTTGTCCCCATGTTGATGAGGACAAAGGCCTCTTCCCCACAACCCTGGCCATTGGTTGTGGGGGTCTGCGGGCGGGGGGCATATCAGAATCTGTAAGCCCTCTTTAACAAGGGGACCCCCAGATCCCGCCCCCCCCTGTGTGAAATGGTAAGGGGGTACAAAAGTAACCCTATCATTTCACCAAAAAAGTGACAAAAATTGTAAAAATAACAGGAGACGGTCTTTGACAATTCCTTTATTAAAATTTTCTTTCTTCTGGTCTTCCTTCTTCCTTTCTTCATCCTTCGGTTTCTTCATCTTCTCCTTCCGGCAACTTCTTCCATTTTCTTCTTCCATCTTCTTCTTCCTCCGATCCGCTTCTTCTTGCTCTGGTCTTCTGGTCTGGCATCTTCTTCCATGGCGTCGGCATCTCTTCTTGGGCCGCTCCTCGCAATGGGAGGCTCCCGCTGTGTGAGGCTTTGCTGCGTCTGACAGGTCTTTTATAACCCCATGACGTCCCCGTGCGCCACCCCGTGACCCCGCCCTCCGTTATAAAATACCTGTCAGACGCAGCGACGCCTTACACAGCGGGAGCCTCCCATTGCGAGGAGCGGCCCGACACAGAAGAAGAGACGCAGACGCCATGGAAAAAGATGCCGGACGAGAAGACCAGAGCAAGAAGAAGCGGATCGGAGGAAGAAGAAGATGGAAGAAGAAGATGGAAGAAGATGCCGGAAGGAGAAGATGAAGAAACCGAAGGATGAAGAAAGGAAGAAGGAAGAAGACCAGAAGAAAGAAGACGAAAGAAGATTTTAATAAAGGAATTGTCAAAGACCGTCTCCTGTCATTTTTACCATTTTTGTCACTTTTTTGGTGCAATGGTAGGGGTACTTTTGTACCCCCTTACCATTTCACACAGGGGGGGTGGGATCTGGGGGTCCCCTTGTTAAAGGGAGCTTCCAGATTCCGATAAGCCCCCCGCCCGCAGACCCCCACAACCAATGGCCAGGGTTGTGGGGACGAGGCCCTTGTCCCCATCAACATGGGGACAAGGTGCTTTGGGGGGACCCCAAAGCACCCTCCCAATGTTGAGGGCATGTGGCCTGGTACGGTTCAGGAGGGAGGGGGGCCGCTCTCGTCCCCCCTCTTTTCCTGTGGCCTGCCAGGTTGCGTGTTCGGATAAGGGTCTGGTATGGATTTTGAGGAGGACCCCACGCCATTTTTTTTTTTTTTTGGCCGGGGTTCCCCTTAAAATCCATCCCAGACCTGAAGGGTCTGGTATGGATATTTAGGGGGGACCCCACGTCATTTTTTTTTAAATTTGAAGCGGGGGTTCCCTTTAATATCCATAGCAGACCTGAAGGGCATGGTAATTGAATTTGGGGGGACCCCCACGCTTTTTTTTTTTTTTTTTTATCAATGACTTTCAATGAATGACTGTTCTCTGTGTTATGGGAGCCGACAATTCATTAGCCGCGAGTGATTTTAAATAGCTTTTTTTCCTGTAAAAATGACACTTTGTGCAGGGACAGTTCTCGATATTAGATATACTGAATCTGGAATTCATTCGAATCATTCGTTATATCCACTATAATAATTTCTTTCGTATTAGTTGAAATTCGATATTTGGTAGTTGGATTCGAATTGTTCTCTGTGTTACGGGAACCGGCAATTCATTTGCTGCGAGTGATTTTAAATAGCTTTTTTTCCTGCAAAAATGACACTTTGTGCAGGGACAGTTCTAAGCAGAGGAAACATGCGCCCCTTCACAGACATACTATAGAGTTGTAACGTTAATACGTTTTTGGATAGTTCGTTATTATTCGTAGAGTGTCAATATTCGTAATGATAAATAACGAATTATCCAAAAACGTATTAACGTCAGTTCCCCCCGATCCCATCCCGGCTCCATTTATTCCCCCCGATCACATCCCAGCGCCATCCAATCCTCCCGATTCCATCTCAGCTCCATCCATTGCCCCCGATTCCACCCCAGCTCCATCCATTCCCCCGATCCCATCCCAGCAGCAGCTCCATTCATTCCCCCCGATCCTATCCTGGCTCCATCCACCACCCCAATCCCATCCCAGCTCCATCCTTTCCCCCTCAATCCTATCCCAGCTCTATCCATTCCCCACAATCCCAGCTCTATCCACTGTGGCAGTCTGGGGGGAGAGCCACGCTGATGCATTGGTCTGCTCAGTGCCCCGGTAGGTTAACCGCACCAGGTGACACCAACTATAGTTACGCTACTGAATATGATATACATTATTATTAACAAAAGTATTGGGATGCCTGCTTTTACACGCACATGAACTTTAATTGCATCCCAGTCTTAGTCTGTAGGGTTCATTATTGAGTTGGCCCACCCTTTGCAGCTAAAACAGCTTCAACTCTTCTGGGAAGGCTATCCACAAGGCTTAGGTGTGTGTCTATGGGAATGTTTGACCATTCTTCTAGAAATGCATTTGTAAAATCAGACACTGATGTTGGACGAGAAGGCTTGGCTTGCAGTCTCTGCTCTAATTCATCCTTCTGGGATGACAGTGATGTAGACCAATTTGATGCAGTGTGCGGCGTATGGTCTGAGCACTGACAGGCTGACCCCCTACCCCTTCAACTTCTGCAGCAATGCTGGCAGCACTCATACGTCTATTTCCCAAAGACAACCTCTGGATAATGACGCTGAGCACGTGCACTCAACTTCTTTAGTCGATCATGGCGAGGCCTGTTCTGAGTGGAACCTATCCTGGTAAACCGCTGTATGGTCTTAGCCCCCATGCTGTAGCTCAGTTTCAGGGTCTTTGCAATCTTCTTATAGCCTAGGCCATCTTTATGTAGAGCAGCAATTATTTTTTCAGATCCTCAGAGAGTTCTTTGCCCTGAGGTGCCATGTTGAACTTCCAGTGTCCAGTATGAGAGAGTGAGAGCGATAACATCAAATTTAACATACCTGCTCTCCATTCACACCTGAGACCTTGTAACACTAACGAGTCACATGACACCGGGAGGGAAAATTGATAATTGGGTCCAATTTGGACATTTTCACTTAGGGGTGTACTCACTTTTGTTGTCAATGGTTTAGACATTAACCAGTTGCCGACCGCCCACTGTCTATTGACGGCGGGGCGGTGCAGCTCTCGTGGCGACTCTGTCGGTGTCGGCGTGTCCCGGAGACACACCGCGTCACCGACAGGGGTGAACAGCCATTGGGCATGGCTGTTCACCATGGGAAGTCCCCGCTTTAGACCGCGCATGCGCGCAATCGGGAGCGCACAGCGCGGTCATGTCGGTGGCGGCGTGTTCCCAGGAACACTGCTCATCACCGACAAGGGTAAACAGCCAATGCCTGGCAGGAGTTTACCACGTGATCGGCTGTGATCCATTCACAGCCGACCACTAAATGTAAACAAAGACCGGTTACTAGCTGTTACCGGCTATTCTCTCCTCACACACCGTTACCAGTGTGAGGAGAGAAGAGCCAGGAGCAGTGAGTTACAGATCTTTGTGTGTACTGTACTGTACTGCACCAACACAACCAAAGAGAACCTGTCACATCGCCCCCCCCATTACAGCTGTCACCCAACAGTCACCACATCAGTGTCCACAAGGTGCACCTGTCACCCATCAGTGTCCACAAAGTGCACCTGTCACCCATCAGTGTCCACAAAGTGCACCTGTCACCCATCAGTGCCCACAAAGTGCACCTGTCACCCATCAGTGACCATCGCCAGTGACCGTCATAAGTGACCGCCATCAGTGACCCAGATCTGTCACCTATCAGTGCCCACGAAGTGTACCTGTCACCCATCAGTGCCCACAAAGTGCACCTGTCACCCATCAGTGCCCACAAAGTGCACCTGTCACCCATCAGTGACCATCGCCAGTGACCGTCATAAGTGACCGCCATCAGTGACCCAGATCTGTCACCTATCAGTGCCCACAAAGTGCACCTGTCACTGTCAGAGACTGCCGTCAGTGGTTCACCTGTCACCCATCAGTGACCATCGCCAGTGACCCATCCGTGACCCTCATATGTCACCTATCAGTCACCATCAGAGACTGCCATCAGTGACTGTCACCCTTCACCCACCAGCGACCGTCACACATCACCCGTCACCCACCAGTGACCGTCACACGTCACCCGTCACCCACCAGTGACATCATTCGTCACCTGTCACCCATCACTGACCGTCATTTGTCACCAGTCGCACAGCCCATCAGAAAGAATGTCCAAAAGGTTATATACAAGTGAGGAGGCGTTCCAGATCCTCGCCATGACTGATGAGAGCAGGGGGAGTTCTCATCAGATTCAAATGCCAATTCTGATCGTTCAAATTCAGCATTTGAACCAATCGAAAGTAGTATATCGGCAAATGAATCGGAGGAAGAATGGATCCCTCCTAAACAAGCACGGCGTTCTGGAAACCAGGCAACCACCAGCAATATATCCCAGGATCAAATTCCCAGGCCCGGTACCAGCGCTGCCACTAGCGAAAGGCCACAAGAAATGCCCAGCCCCAGTACCAGCACTGCTGCATCATCACGCCCAAATGCCAGCACAGGAACAAATCCCCCAACTACCAGCACTGGAGTGCCACGTCCCCCAAGACCCAGGGCCGCTACATACCTCCCAGATGGTCTTGCCAATCCAACATGGCTGTCTTCCAACTCAGGATCAGCAAGAATCCCCCCTTTCACCGCACAGCCAGGTGTGCAGGCCAATACCCAAAATTTTTCTCCAATTGATTGTTTTAATTTATTTTTGCCCGACACTTTGCTGCAACTCATCGTGGACCAGACCAATTTATATGCCCAGCAGTATATTGCCAACAACCCCCAATCATCTTACGCCCGTCCATTTGAGTGGAGAAGCTTGACTCTGGAGAAGTTCAAAGTGTTTATGGGCCTCACCATAAACATGGTGTTTAGTGATATAATATGTCCTTCGTAGATGGATAGTAGTTATTAAAAAGTATTGTCCCGCAGCAAACCCAATTCTCCAGAGAGAGATTTTATTGGCTTCCAAAACAGAACAGTCTCGTTATAGATGACAAAATCCAACAGAGTATAATTATGACAGTGCTAGTAAATATTTAGAGCCCCATGAATCCATGTGACTTTTGGTGCCTTCATAAGAACACACACTTCTGACAGATTAGACGCCATCTTATATCCCCCACACACACTGAATGGTTGAGCAATTTGATTGGCCGTTTCCATTAAATGCTTTGATCTGCTCCTGTCTTTCAGAGTGACAGCAGATCACCCCAAGCTGTGAACTGCTGTAGTCATCAACTGCCCTAATCTGCATTCTTGCATATTAACATTAACAAGTCCCCTTTGATATGTGTGACTACTGATTAGATTAAGAGATGCCACCTGGACACCCTTTTGAGGTGTAGAATAGACTTGAATCCCCAATCTATATTCTTGCAAATTAACATCAACATAGCCCAGAATCATTATCTGTTCCCCTTTGATATGTGGAGTAATTCTTGTTTGGCCACTTCCCCCTTTGTCTGGAGAATGTCTATCAACAAGTCCCCTTTGATATGTGTAATTAGGTTAACAGTAGAGTTGAGCGGACACCTGGATGTTCGGGTTCGGCGGGTTTGGCCGAACTTCGGAAAAAAGTCCGGGTTCGGGACCGAACTTGACCCGAACTTGACCCCGAACTTCGAACCCCATTGAAGTCAATGGGACCCGGACTTTTGAACACTAAAATGGCTGTAAAAAAGTCATGGAAAGGGCTAGAGGGCTGCAAATGGCAACAAAATGATGTTAAGAGCACGGCAAGTGATCTGCAAACAAATGTGTATAGGGAAATAACTTAAAATAACATAAAAAAATAAAATGCTGGAGGCC